>CAWUFW010000682.1:0-372500 GCA_963921515.1 Calotriton arnoldi | reverse complement strand
AAATCAGCCGAAATACGAATTCCGATTTACTCACCTGTTATCAGGAGAGACCTCAGTGCTGCATCTTTCAGCCCAGTACTGATCCTCAAAAGTAATTTTAACCGTACTTACCAGTAACTTGAATTTCCTTCCATAGGATATCATTGCCTGCTTTTTGCTGAAAAAGTTTCTAAGTGTTGATTTTTGAAACATACAAATATTCCTCTAAAATCAGCCGAAATCCGAATTCTGATTTACTCACCTGTTATCAGGAGAGACCTCAGTGCTGCATCTTTCAGCCCAGTACTGGTCCTGAAAAGTAATTTTAACCGTACTTACCAGTAACTTGAATTTCCTTCCATAGGCTAACATTGACTGGTTTCACTTGGAAATTCTTCTAAGTGTGGAGTTTTGGAACTTTAAAATATTCATCTAAAATCAGCCGAAATACGAATTCCGATTTACTCACCTGTTATCAGGAGAGACCTCAGTGCTGCATCTTTCAGCCCAGTACTGGTCCTGAAAAGTAATTTTAACCGTACTTACCAGTAACTTATATTTTCTTCCATAGGAATCCATTGTCTGGTTTTCAGCAGAAAAGTTTCAAAGTGTCGATTTTCACAAACTACAAATATTCCTTAAAAATCGCCTGTATGACTTAAACGCATTCTTTCAACTGTTTACAGGAGATGCACCAGTGCTGGATCCAGGATCCAACACTGAGTAAGAAAAAGTAACGATAACAGTTTTTACCTGCTAAGTGAATTTCCTTCCATAGGATAACATTGGTGATTCTATGAGAAAAAGTTTCTAAGTGTCAACTTTTAAAATACAATAATATTCCTTAAAAATCACGACTGTAACCAAAACGCTTTTACTCAACTGTTTACAGGAGATGTACCAGGACTGAATCTAGGATCCAGTCCTGTGGTTAGAAAAGTAATCCATAAAGTAACTAATTGCATTTAACTAGAAATTCACATTGAGCTGAATGTTGCATTGTGTTTGAAAATGTGTTGCCCATTGCAACAACTGTAACTACTGTACTTAAAAGTCTATTGCCTATGTGCAAAGTATTTAAACTAAAGTAATTCATTCTGAGAAAGTATTTTTTGTAATGTAATGTATAATGTAATTACAATGTAATTTAAAAAATAAAATATGTAAAAGAAATTGTTTCTAAAAATGTAGTAAATCAGTATGAAAAAAATTAATATAAAAATTAATACATTTAAAAATTGTCATTTAAAAAACCTTTGAAATTCACTGAAAAAACCGTAGGTTTCAGGCACGTTATAGTTACAAATTAGCATTTTAAAAACCTTTGAAATTCACTGAAAAAACCATAGGTTTCAGACACGTTATAGTTAGAAATTAGCATTTAAAAAACCTTTGAAATTCACTGAAAAAACCAGAGGTTTTAGGGACAGTTATAGTTAGTTGGACATTGCACTCGTACAAAACCCGTGAAATTCCCCGTTATAGTTAGTTCAGCTAACTATAACTCGCGCCCATAATGCACTGCTGATGACGTCACATATTACATCACTCATGACATGGTCAGTGACATCACTGATGACATCACTGATGACATCTCAAATGACATCACTGATGACATCATCCACGTGATAATCTGATGCAGCTCCTCACACCCTAATATAACCTTTGATACACCCAATCTAAATTACAGAGTGCCATTCGCAAAACCATAGACACTCCAACACCAATAACTACATACCCACTCACTGATTCTTAGGTCTACACACACACATCCACTCACTCACCCGTACAGTCACTCATACTTATGGTCACTCAGTACAGGACTATCATATGCACTCTTACTCCTATATAGACACTCAAACACCGCCACTCATCCATAGAGGTACTCACACACCTAGTCAGTCATGCAAATAATTAAACACACTGCCATTTACTCACCTATACAGTTATACACACACCAGCTCACTTAATCATACAGATACTAGCACATTGTTACGCTCTTATACAATCACTGATACAAGCACACACTCATCCATACAGCCACTATCACAATCACTCACTCTCGCTTATAGCTATTTATATACTCCAATACACATATATACTGCCTTTCACATATTTAGTTACTCACACATGTACCACTGGGACATACATTCACTCACTAACACACTCTTACACACACTTACCCACCCATACAGTCTATCACAGATGCACTCTTGAAACCATCCACCCAGTGAATCACCCACTCACACATCTATGCACAGTCGCACACACCCCATCCACACAAACACTCAGGCACCCATACAGATACTCATAGAACCAATAAATAACCCATATAGACACTCATGTAGCTATTCGCAAATCCATGCATCCACTTACACACCAACAGACGGATACAGACATTCACACAGTTTAGTCACTAACCCATGCATTCAGTAAGATACGTTTAATCACTCACTTGTAGAGTCAGTCACGCACGTACTAAATCATCCATTCAGACACTTATACACCCACTCATTCTTCAATACGCCTTTCCCTATATATATTAAACATATTTAAACTTTACAGAAACACACAGTCACTGGATGATGTCATCAGTGATGTCATTTGAGATGTCATCAGTGATGTCATCAGTGATGTCACTGACCATGTCATGAGTGATGTAATATGTAACGTCATCAGCAGTGCATTGCGGGGGCGCGAGTTATAGTTAGCTGAACTAACTATAACGGGGGAATTTCACGGGTTTTGTACGAGTGCAATGTCCAACTAACTATAACTGTCCCTAAAACCTCTGGTTTTTTCAGTGAAAATATATATATATATATATATATATATATATATATTCACACCAAGACTGCTTCCGCGAAGAAGAAATCGGAGGGACACAGCGGGATTCCAGGAAGATTACGTTTATTGCCACAACGTCGGCATGACGCATTTCGGCAATAATGCCTTACTCATATGCCCTTAGTCACCAGACAACTGCATCAGTCCGATATTTAAACAGTTAATCTTGCTCCCATTGGTGGGAGCCCAGCTGAGGCAATCAATCACTTGAAGTTACAATTGTTTTAAAGTTTTTTAAATATTTAAATATGAAGGTATCTATTTATTTATATTGTTACATGGTTTTAGTAATATATTGTTGAGAAATAACAAATATCATTCATGCATTTATATACATTTTAATATTAATGTGATGACCCTCTGCAATACCACCTGGTTAACCATAACTTTGAACAACATAACGATTAAGAGCTAAGCGTGCAAATTAACAAGCACTTTTGGAGAGAAAAACAGACTACTCTCGGTGAAATAACACAGTTTGATGTCTATGTCTATATATCATGTGACACGGGGGAGGTGATTCACAGCAACATAAAAATAGAGGCGGACTGCGTTTCCGTATGTGATCAAGGACACTGTGTTGTCCGAAACGCGTCGTAATGGCTTTGTGTTAAGAATAAACAACTTATTTTGCCACCCACAATTGGAGTCCGGATCTCTCTTATCGCCGGCTGGAAGTTAAGAGAGCAAGCTTTGTTTTCATTTGAAATACGGAACAAGGTTGATTCCGTCAACGGACCCCCTCCCTCGAAGCAGGCAGCCGCCCGCAACCTGTGTCTCTCCGTGAATCCTCAAAGGAATTTTTGGCGGCAGCCCCCTAATGCAGCTGGCAGGATTGACACCGACTCGGAAGACGACAGCGACAGGGTTGGAGGACCCGTCGAAGACGCGACCAAGTCGGTGAGTTTGTAGCAGCATTTGCGTAGGTTGGGAGGTGTGGCAGGCATTGTCAGCAGTTATAATTACACACAGCAAGCCAATTATGTCAGCGGCCGCAGTTCGAGAAAGAGAAATAGCAGCCGATGAACTTTTTAGCAATTTGCCCGATGTCCCTGCAAGTGGACAAGGTGCACATGCCGATGTGAACAGTAATAACAAAAATGGACATGCAAAAACCCTATTGAAAAATCTAGAAAAATGCATGAAAAGTGAAGTCACAAAATGGTGGGAAAACAAGTCGCTAACCAAGTATAAGGAAGCAGGACGAGTACCTCGTGGACTCAGGATCCTCTTAGCACCCAGCTTTGACAATCCAAACCCCAACATGTTACAGGAATGTGGTGAAAGTAACCTTGCGGCGTCAATGAATCTTGTTTGCATCCTTATCAAGTACGCAGAGACAGATCGATTAGAGCTAGTTAAAGAAATTGATAAAATCAATGAACAAATTAGTAAATTAGAGCCAAGTGACTATATAAGCAAGACAAGAAAAGAAATAGAAGAGCGCCTCAAGAAGCAGGAAGAAAAAATTAAACTTCGTAAAGTGTATAAGTTTGCACGTGATCGAGCAGATTATGAGCAGGGTCAGATTTACACGTTTGCCCGCAAATATGCAAATGCTAAAAAAATAAGACTAAATGCCAAATTCAAAAAGGCACAGAATCCGCCGAGCACCATCCAATAGTCACAGTGGATGATACTACGGTACCTTCAGAGGCAGGTTCCTTAACTAGCGATACTGGCTCAGAGAGTGGCGGCGCGAGCTATGCTAGCGGAACAACAGAAGCAACACGTTTAAACCTAGGCGAGGAAGTTGATTTTTTAGCCTCGGAACGTTACAACACGCTAAGGCCACGGAAGCAAAAGAAACTGCCAGAATACGAAGAAACACAAGGAGGCGAGAGAGACGCAAAAAGCACAAATCAAAAACCCAAAAGAAAATATTGGCGCAAATGACAAACATGGAAGATAATACCATTATTAATCTGTCATCATTAACACTTGCTAAGGCTGAGAAACAAATTTTAATGTTGGGATTATCCTATTGCTCATCAAATGATTTAAATTACGCACAAACTAGAGTGGACATGTTTTGCTTTATTCGGAAATTGAAACTTAGAAAATTCTTCGCAATCAAAAATGGTTTGGCGGCAAACAAAATTGAGCAACAGAGACAGCAAGGCACTAAGAGTAACCTACAAGCGTCAGATGTTTCCGCCTTACTGACATTACAAGAACTTGACCATGAAATATCAAATGATAATGAGAACCCCGCACCTTTAAATTCTACTCAGGAGCACCTTCAACAAATGGATATCGTACAACAAGGGGCAGGAAGTAGCCCTTTTAAAGCAAAATCAACATTCATTCCGATGATGCCCAAAGACTCTATAGATATTTTCCACGAGAGAGTGATAGATGATATCAAACAACTCTACCGTCAAGTGAAACATAAACAACGAAACAAGAAATATAAAGAAATAGAGTATGCCAAACTAATGAAAAAATTGAAGGATAATCATGAGGTGGTAATCATGAAATCAGATAAAGGTGGAAACATCGTGATCTGGCCTAAAGCAGAGTATGTGAAAGAAGCAAAAAGACAACTGACAGACCCAGACTGCTATGAAAAAACTTCCTTTAAAGAATATATTAAGGCAAAGGAATTCCTCACTAAGAAACTTTATCAATACAAAAGAGATGGACTGATATCAGTAGAGGAATTCAACTACTTATGGGTGGAATATCCATCGATTCCTAGCATATATTTCATCCCTAAGACTCATAAAAATACAAATCCCATCCCAGGGCGACCAATCATCTCAGCCATTAATAGCATGGGGGAGCACATATCCCAATATGTGGATTTCTTTCTGCAACCCATGGTTAAAGAGCTCCCCACATATGTAAAGGATACAGGAGACTTTTTAAAGAAACTGAAGGATATTGAATGGACTGAAGACATGTTGCTCATAACTCTGGATATAGAGTCCTTGTATACATGCATTGAACATTCTACGGGACTGTTGGCAGTCAAACATTTTCTGGACACTAGGCCACTTGAATGTTATGAACACAATAAGATGTTGATTGAGTTAATATCATGGTGCCTGAATAACAATTTTTTCATGTATAGCAATGAAATGTACAAGCAATTTAGAGGGGTGGCCATGGGAGCCTGCTTCTCTCCCAGCTATGCCTGTTTGCTGGTTGGCTGGTGGGAGGAGCAGGCTCTCAGAGTGGCACACTCAGATCTGTATGCTAGACACGTAAAACATTACCTTAGATATATAGATGACGTGTTTATTGTGTGGCAGGGCGATATGGATAGTGCGGCCTCCTTCATCGACAGTATCAATGTGAACACTGCGAACTTAAAATTTACATCACACATTAATAAAGAAAGCATAGAGTTCCTGGATGTAAGGATATATATTAAGGAAGGCAAAATAGCAACCACCTTGTATAGGAAAGCGTCAGCAGGAAATTCCACGCTTCATGCTGATAGCTCACATCCAAAACACTTGATACGGAGTATCCCATATGGGGAGCTCCTTCGACTTAAAAGAATATGCAGCACTCAACAAGACTTAAATATGTGCACTAAAGAGGCTGTGATAAGATTTAAAAATAGAGGATATAGTGAGTCTGTCCTCAAGGAAGCGGTGGCCAAAGTAACACTTAGATCTAGGGAATCCCTGTTGGAACCTAAAACTGAGAGGAATATTCAAAAAGAAAATGATACACCTAGACTGATAACACTTATAACCGACAGGAAAGAAAAATAAGATCCATTATTAAGCGTAATTGGCCGATTATACGCACGGATGCAGTCCTGGCACAAAATCTTGCAGCAGACCCCACAATCACTTTCAGGAAAGGGAGGTCAATGAGGTCCCAAATAGTTAAAAGTAGTCCTGAGGTTTACTCTAAAAAAATGTGGTTGCAGCCGAAACAGGGGTTCTCGAAGTGCTCGACCTGTAGGGCTTGTAGATTTGGAGAGAACACCACCAAATACTCTACCCCTTTCCAACCTACTGAAATCCCCATTAAAGGCAGCTATAATTGCAGAACTGAGTACGCTGTTTATGTTCTAACATGCACCTGTGGCTTACGATATGTGGGGAGCACAAAGCTACAGGTGCATGTTAGAATATTGCAGCACTTGCGAGCAATAGTCAATAATGATACAGCGTACCCAGTCGCCAGACATTTCAGGACTGCACACAATAACAATTTGGGCTGCCTTAAGTACTTCTTTGTGATAGCAGCTGTTCCTATTCAACGTAGAGGAGGGAACAGGGAAAGATCTTTGCACCAGTTGGAATCTCGTATGATTCTTGAGCCCGACAGTAAGGTTCCAAATGGGCTCAATAATACGGAAGATCTCCACAATTTTTTGTAGACATGCATTTTTGTTATAGAGTTGTTACTCTATGAATAGGGTATAATGTGGTGTTGATATTTGCTCACCCATATCTAGTTCCACTTGCAAAGGTAGAAAGGAGAGGGAGAAAGGAATAAGAAAATAATTATAAATAAAATGAAAAAGGACTTTTGTAACTATTAAGGTATCCCTCTTCGTTTAGGATCATTCTTTTTAGGCTTATTCTTTCAGGATTATTCTTTTAGGATTTTTAGTTCATCTGCTACTATATTCATCCAATTTTTAACCCCACATTAAATAATTTTAGACATATAGAATTTAGGTTTGCACTAGCACTTTATTACATGATGGGCGGCTGCCCTACCAAGACAATAGCACTTTTTATCAACAATTGTTTTTTACTAATGTATTTAAACAAAAAATAATCAATGTTTTTCGCCGAGTGTAAGGTATTTATTCTTAGCTATACTTAATTCGAGGATTTTATGACAGCTGAAATACTGAGAAACCATGTCAATTAAGCACTCATGCAGACATAGGGCTAGTATTATTATAAGAGACAAAATTTCTCTTTTAGGTGCCATCTGTAAGTAATCCTGTTTTTATGGTTTTAATGAGGGTGATTTTTGCACCGGTAGGGTGATCAGACTTAACATAAAATCTGATGTGACAACCATGAAATATTAATGCATTTAAGCAGTTACAATTGTTTTAAAGTTTTTAAATATTTAAATATGAAGGTATCTATTTATTTATTTATATTGTTACATGGTTTTAGTAATATATTGTTGAGAAATAACGAATATCATTCATGCATTTATATACATTTTAATATTAATGTGATGACCCTCTGCAATACCACCTGGTTAACCATAACTTTGAACAACATAACGATTAAGAGCTAAGCGTGCAAATTAACAAGCACTTTTGGAGAGAAAAACAGACTACTCTCGGTGAAATAACACAGTTTGATGTCTATGTCTATATATCATGTGACACGGGGGAGGTGATTCACAGCAACATAAAAATAGAGGCGGACTGCATTTCCGTATGTGATCAAGGACACTGTATTGTCCGAAACGCGTCGTAATGGCTTTGTGTTAAGAATAAACAACTTATTTTGCCACCCAAAATTGGAGTCCGGATCTCTCTTATCGCCGGCTGGAAGTTAAGAGAGCAAGCTTTGTGTGTATATATATGTATATATATATACACACACACCAAGACTGCTTCCGCGAAGAAGAAATCGGAGGGACACAGCGGGGATTCCAGGAAGATTACGTTTATTGCCACAACGTCGGCATGACGCGTTTCGGCGATAATGCCTTACTCATATGCCCTTAGTCACCAGACAACTGCATCAGTCCGATATTTAAACAGTTAATCTTGCTCCCATTGGTGGGAGCCCAGCTGAGGCAATCAATCACTTGAAACATCACCATAGTCCTCTCCACTAGACTATGGTTCCCAGAGTGCACCATCTCGGCAAAACGGGAAAGCGTCTTTGATCAGCCACATTAAATCTCATGGTGAGTGCTGGTAAGTTCAAATATAACGTAAATGCGTGCAGATAAACATCTCATGGTGTCGCTGTAGCAAAAACACCAAGACTGCTTCCGCGAAGAAGAAATCGGAGGGACACAGCGGGGATTCCAGGAAGATTACGTTTATTGCCACAACGTCGGCATGACGCGTTTCGGCGATAATGCCTTACTCATATGCCCTTAGTCTATATATATATATATATATATATATATATATATATATATATATATATCACTATTCTTCCGTATCAGGATAATAAATTTCGCCAACAGACGGACACGGACCCAAAGTAAGTGCTCAAATTTTAGTTTACTCCATTAGTCGCCATAACGCGTTTCAGCTCTCGCGAGCCTTGTTCACATGACATGACGGAAATACGAGTTGTGTGCATTTTAAAGAAACCTTGCTACCAATTAAAACATCACATGACCTTCATTGAATGGACATAGAAATAGTCTCTAAATAAACATCGGACATTTTGAAAGTATAGAATAACATTTATAACTTGAATGCTACATAATGCCCATATTTGTTATTTTTTAATATTGTTACATTTTTATACTAAAAATAAACAACCTGCGTTGCAATGTCGCCGGTCATATTGTGATGGGGAGAGACAACCCAATGTGCAAAAATGTGCTAAAGTGCAAAAAACCAATGTATGATAATAAAATACCTTGGAGGAATTTAAAAGTTACTACAAGTAGAGAGCTGAGATGTACTTTAACGCTCTCTGTATGATGATTAACTATATGGACACCAGATCGGATCACCCTCATACAGGTGTATCACTAATGGGGCTACGATGTATTTACAAGTTATGTCAATTGGATATATACAGTGCCAAATAGACCTGAACGATATCTGTTTCAAAATCACAGGTAGCGATAAGCATGATAGGTAACAGAATATCATCTATACCATATTCCATCTAGGCAAACATGGCCTGTTGATCTAACTGATGTGTCCAGCTAAATACCATAAGTGACAAAGTGCAAAGGGTGCTATGCAATTGTTGAAGTAAAAAGGATGCTGAACAGAGATTCCATATATATAACTCACGATGGGATAAAAAGGTAAAAATACCAAGATCTCTTTGTGGATGCAAGACTAATTTGAAACATAATTGTGCCATCGATTGCCTGTATCATTCTGGTACATGTTACCTATTGGTCTGTTGAATCTGTACGAAAGTACACATTCAATAATAAAGTGCAAAATTTGCTGAATAAAAGTTAAAGTGCAAATGTGCTGTGCAAAGGTGCCTTATATGAATCATATTATAGTATAAACATTGTTCATATGTTGAAACAGATACTATTCAATAAATACATAAGTAAATACAAATATAAATATGAGAATATATCAAAATATAGTATCAATTGATAATAAATATGTATATAAATATATCAGTATAAATACATATAAAATCTACACCCAAATGCATTAAAGGGAGAGTAGATAAAATACAATATGACAAATATAAAACACCAAATAAGTTGATCTACCCATGAAAGTGAAGACCAAACCTATATACAGCAAGGCACAGAAATATCGAAAACAGACCTAAGACCACATTGTACCTACTCGTCATGGTGTGATAAAATTTATGTTTAGAGACATGTGTAAAGATCCTCTGTGACATTGAGACCTCCTGGACTTTTTGTATCTAGTTGCAAAATGTATCTAGTCTCCAGCTTTCTTAACTTATGGTCTCTGTCACCACCACGTCTACTGGGTGATATGGTGTCAATCACAAAGTAGCTAAGGCCCTTATTGTTAGATTGATGGAATTCCCTAAAGTGACGAGCCACTGGGTAAGTATTGTCCTGATTTGTGATTGCACGAAGATGTTGGAGAACCCGTTTGTGGACTGGTAGTTTGGTGCTGCCTATGTACCTAAGGCCACACGGGCACAAAAGAACATAGACTGCAAATTCAGTCTTACATGTCAAAAGTTTTTGGATTTTGTATTCCCTATCACTAAACGGAGTGGAATATGTGCTGGTATTAACACCATGAATACATGCTTTACAGGTCTTACATTTATAGAAACCCTTATGCGTCTGTAACCACGTGGTATTCTCAATGATTTCAGGATTGGTAGTGACTAAACTATCTCTCATTGAAGGAGCTTTGCTGTAAGTGATGGACACCCTCTGCGGTAGCAGGGGTCCAATCACCGGGTCATTGAGGACAAGAGGCCAATTTGATTGTATAATTTTTTGAATAGCCTTATGTTGTCGACTGAAACCCAATATCATACGAAACTCATTGGAAATCTGGGTTGGCTCTGAGATGTTTGCAGCTGTATGAGATTGTTTATCTTTGAGAAGGTCATCTCTGGTCATATTCATAGATTTTGATATGGCCTGATTGATAATATTGACAGTATAACCTCTCTCTAAGAATCTAGATTTACTAAGATTCTGAGCTTTTTTAAGATCAATATCATTGCTGCATATCCATCTGATGCGTAGCATCTCGCCATATGGTATGCTATTGATCAAATGACGAGGATGTGAGCTGTGCGCATGTAAGGTAGAGTTGCCTGCTGTTTCCTTTCTATACAAACAAGTCTCCACCCTATTATTAAGGATGTAGACTTGTGTGTCCAGAAAGTTAACTGATGTCTTGCTGATGGTAGCAGTAAACTCAAGATTAAGATGATTCGAATTGATCTGAGTAACAAACTCTTGTGCCTGCTCATTAGTCCCTTGCCACACTATTAGGAGGTCGTCAATATAGCGGAGCCATAATTTAATGTTGCTCTCTACTATATGTTTGAATTTAACATTAAGGACCAGCTCCTCCCACCACCCCATGTGAAGACACGCATAGCTGGGGGAGAAGCTGGCCCCCATGGCAACCCCTCTAGTCTGCTGATATAACAAATTGTTGAACATAAAAATGTTGTTGTGCAAACTAAACTCGATCATGGAGATAAGCATCTCGCTGTGTTCAAGATCTGGCATAAGGCTTCGAGACAGGAAATGTTGTGTAGCAATGAGTCCGTCTTCATGTCTAATACTAGTATATAGACCTACTACATCTAGCGCTAACAGTAAATAATCATCATGCCACACCACATCTTTGATTTTTATGATAAAATCACCCGTATCACGTACATATGATGGCAAATTTTTGACATGATCTTGTAAAAAATAGTCAACATATATTGACAAATTTTCCAAAAGTCCATCTTTAGCTGTAATGATGGGACGGCCCGGTGGATTTTTACTATCCTTGTGAATCTTCGGAATAAAATATATTGATGGGGTAGTAGGATTGTCTTTTTTAAGAAATTTATATTCATCTTCACTAATCAGGTCTTTCTTCCTCCATATGGCCAATTTACTGTGGTAGACCTGATATGTATTTTTCAAACTCGCCGTGTTACTCCGACTATAGCATGATCTGTCATTGAGTTGACTCAGAGCTTCTAGTGTGTATTGCTCCTGTGACCATAAAACGATGTTTCCACCTTTGTCACTATTGCGTATGACAATTCCTTTGTCTTTGTTCAATTTTTGAATCAAGCTGTTATATTTTTGATCCTGCCTATTGTATTTTCTTTTGGTCATAAGCACCGATTTGTGGAGTTTTTTGATGCTAGCCGTGATTGTTTCATGAAACACATCAATAGAGTCACGTGGTACTGTTGGATTAAAAGTAGATCTTAATTTAAATGGAGTTGTATTTCTTGTAATTCCATGATCACTCATGTCTTCAATGGATCTACTTGTTGAGGGCTGTTGTGTATTCTCCCCATCCCATAGTTCCTTCAGTTCGTTGAAAAAGGGAGATCTGATTGCGAAAGATTGGACTGAATTGATTCATCATAAATAGTTTCCCTCTGCCGGCGTCGAATGTTGTCGCCCTGGAGCATATGATATTTTTTCAATTTCAACTTTCTAACTCCTTTATAAATGTCCATTCTAGTGGATGCATAGTTGAAATCACTATTAGGGCAGAACGATAGACCGAGGTTTAAAATACGAGTTTCGTCGGATGTTAATTTAATGGATGTAAGGTTAACTACAGTTTTGTTGGTAACTACCGAGTTACCTATTTCCTCTTCCAATATCCCCGACCTCTTCTTTTGTTGCTGTTGTCGGTGTTTTCTGGCTTTCCGCCTCTGCCTTCGCCTGTAGTTTGTCCTTGTCCTGCGTAGTTCCTTTGTGGTCTTGGACGGAGTGTTTGTCTTCTCTCTTCGCATAAAAAATTGAGTTCTTCACCGGGTGATGGTTTTTTCCTCTGTTGACCTGCCTGGGGGTGTCTCATCTCAGATTCTGACTCACTCCCCCCTGCCGAGCTGAGGTCCAAATATGTCGTTTCATTGGTAGCACCACCTCTTTTTGTTGCTGGATTAGATGCTGTTTTGGATGTGGATGACGGAGCTGTGAATTTGGAGATTCGGAGCGCGTCGTACTTTTTGGCAAATGTAAAGATTTGCCCCAAGTCATAGTCATTCTTGTCCCTTATGAATTTGTACGCTTTGCGTTCTTTGATTTTCTCTTCCTCCTTTTTAAGTCTAATTAACATCTCCTTGCGTAGTTTCAGGATTTCATCCGTCTCTACCAATATATCCAATTCCTCATTGAGTTCATCAATTTCCTTGAGTAAACGTGCCCGGTCTATGTCAGTATATTGTATAAGAATCAATGTTAATTTTCGTGATGACTCAAGGTTAGAATCAGCCTATTCCCGCATGAGGTCAGGGTTCGGGTCTTCATAGGTTGGGGCAGTTAAGATCCTGAGGCCGCGAGGGATTCTATTAACATCAATGTACCTTTGAAGAGATTTTGATTCCCACCATTTGCTCTGCTCCATACGCATCTTTTTTTCTAATGTTTTCAACTTATATTTAACTGAATTGGTGTCAATTAAACTTGCAGTGTCTTTGTGTCTAACATTGAGACCGGCCGATGGAGTATCCGAAAACATTTCCAAAGCGGCCGCCTCTCTTTCACGCACCATGTCAGCCGACATGTTGGAGTTTTGAAAGATTTTTTGATCGTAAACTTGAAACAAGCACGCCATATATTTCCGGCTGGCTTCACTTACGATGCACACTCCTCCACCCCAGAATACCCATGGGTCCTACCTGGATCAGTTGGTGTCTTTCCACAGTGGGTTTTCACAGATCTTAACAGGATACTTGGAATAAAACGGGTTCTGGGGGGTCCCCTGCCAGACTGCAAAGATCTACATAAGCTTGTCCCCGCATGGTCTTCAGAGCCATGGCCTGGCAGTCTGGACATGACCTTGAGTCATGGACACCTCGAGGCACCAAAGGGAAACAAGGAAAGATAAGCAACTGCATCTCACACTAAAAACCTCTTTATGTTTTCTTCCTCTCTTCTTTTAGGGGGTTTTAAAACCAAACATGTATAACACATGCACACAGCAATGTATACACTGTATACATAATAGCGAAACAGAACTGAAAAACCAGTTCAAAGCACTTTATAAAATATATATTTTTTTATTCTTTTTATTAAGCACTTTATAATATTATTAAAAAGGTACCGCACCTAACAACAAACCACCTTAGGTGACGTGCCAAAAGTATATATATATATATATTGACGGCACAAATCTGTCCCTCTTGTTCCCGGACAAGACTCCAACACTGCACAGGATAGCCGTTTTCCAAATTTTATTTATTTATTTTCGGCGTTGCCGCACATGACGCATTTGGCTGGCTCCCCAGCCTTTTTCAAACTCACTTTACAAAATTGCGCTCACCAATTATATACGTGCAACGTGTTGGTGTTACCCATAGACAGGAAAAAAATACTTTGTTGCTCAACTATCGACTTTTCAAGTCCAAAAAGTGAGGGTGTGCAGATCGCAATTTCTAATAAATACACTCAATAAATAAATGTTATCAATAAAATATTTGTAACAATTTGATTACTCAGCCCGTTGTCAGAGCTGGTGCAAGGCGGGGCAGGACCATAAACCCCAGTATCTCCCGCAGCAGCCGCCGCCAACATCAACGCTTTCCACGCCCAGAGGTGCGTTTAAAGTCAGCTCGGGCCCCCGCAGCGCGGGAGTCCGTTGTCAGAGCTGGTGCAAGGCGGGGCAGTACCACAAGCCCCAGTATCTCCCGCGGCAGCCGCCGCCAACGTCAACGCTTTCCGCGCCCGGAGGCGCGTTTAAAGGCAGCTCGGGCCCCTGCAGCGTGGGACGTATGCGGGACGCGCCCGGGCGCGTTCCCGGGCCAAGAGCGGGCCCGTCTGCGCCCGTCAGCGGAAGACAGAGGCCGGGCCGGGCCCCCCCTCCTTCACCCCCCATCCGGAGCCCATACCCTCAATTAAAGTAGGTGAGCCGTGAGTCTACTCGCTGTTAAATAGACAACCTGGGGGGGTCGGAAGGGGGTCCATATACGCTCTTCGGTGACTTTGGATTCTATGCTGGAGAGAGTGGTGGGCATAGTCTGTAGCTAAATTGATCTAACAGAGCGGCGATTGTCACTGGATTATGGGGTGCCTCCTCACCTGTTGTCCATAGAAAGAGCCGCGGAGGGGGGTGCGGCCACTAACACTAACAATACTACATTAGTTGCCGCAAACAGGGATAAGTTGACGCTGCCAGACATCCCAGACACCACATTAGGTAATGACGAAAGTACTATTATGCCAAAAAGCTCTGTGAGCCGGCCTACGTGATCTGGGCAGGAAGACTTGCATACGGCCACGCCATTATCAGCAAAAACTGGGCAAAAAGTGGTAGCAAAAAGGAAAAGGATTGCTAACAAACAGATGGGAAGCAAGAGGAAACAACCAGCTAGAATAGCATCTAATAGCAACCATTTATTAACGTGGATCCAACCTGTCCAACAGGAAAAAACTGTAAATATCTTGCAACTCATGTCGCAATCTGCTTTACAGCTACAAGATCCTACTCCAGTTAATAAAAATGCTAATATTGTAAATAACAATGCCACCTTAGTCCCTGCTCAAGAGGACCCTTCCTTTTGTGACATCTTATGCGATAAATTTAGCAATATCTTGGACACAAAACTAAAACCACTACTGGAGCGACTTATAGTCCTCGAGGAGAGACTTGGTGCCGTAATCTGCCGTGAGAAACCACGAAATGTCGATAAAAGCACTGAATGTCACCTCAACACTATATCCCGAGCTTCATTCCAATCTAGAGGCACAGCAGCGCACTCATCGTCCAATAAAGCCCAGTGTGACACTGCCCCTAATCAGTATTAGGTGCCCACCCGACCGCACGGACTACATGGTCAAATCTCAGAAAGTGGAAGTCGGCCACTTTCCTCCAGTCATCAGGAGAAGGACTCCATTAATCATTCTAATTGTATTTCCTGCAGGAAAAAAGACTCTAATTCTATAAGTACATCAGCACAGCAAGCACCCAAGGGCTCTATAGACACTTTGGATCTCCCGCCCGCAGCATGTCCTTATGTGGTAGTCCTAGTAGGAGTCCCTCCACTACGGGCTAACCAAAAAGAATCTTGGTAGGATCTGAGAAATAAAAGCGCTGACTGGCTAATCAGAAATAGAGGACTTGGGCCACCTGATATTAACATGCTAATGGTTCGGAGGATGGGCTGGGTAGGGCGTTCTGAAAAAAGTTTTGTGGGGGACTGTATTGTGATTAATTTACGCAGACCAATCCTTGAACGTAATCTGTTAACCCACCAGGAAGACATCCGGGCACCCAATACTAACATCCGTTGCCTTCCACTTGGCTTTTTTTTATAAGTCTACGTTGGTCAGGCATAGCATCCAACCAAGCTCCCCCATCTTATTGGAAAATAGATTTGGTATACTAGAGGGTTTGGATGGGATAGATTGACTGGAACACCCTCCCACAGATAGAGTTGACTCAATTACTACTATGCCTGCTATAGACCCCCCTCCCCTCGAATATGCAAGGGCATTGTATATTTGAAAGCCCCAAAAATAACGCTTTGAAAATTCTGAGTTGGAACATAGCAGGTCTACACTCCAAACTCTTATGCCCAGAGTGGATCTCATTCATTATGATATTCTGATGTTCCAAGAAACCTGGTCCGTAAAAGAAGCGTATATTAATGGTTTTGTTGGCTTTCACAACCCGGCATCTCCATCAAGCTCTGGTCGCGCAATTGGGGGTCTGGCCACTTGGGTCAACATTAAAGCAGGAGGTAGCGTGAAGGTCGTTAAAACAGATAATGCTAACATTTTAACAGTAAGATATAAAGGAGGAGGCACACTATATTTAATTAATTGTTATAATAATGATTTTATAAATGTACCGAATGTTAATTTAACTTCTTTATCTGGCCATATTTCCTCTCTCCAAAACGCTATTTTAAATAGTGGGCAGCCAACGGGAATATGCATAGGAGGTGATTTTAACATAAGACTTCACTCAGCAGTTAAATACAACCCACATGTAATAGCCTCGCAATCCAATCCCATTAAGGTCACTGCCACTGACAACAATCTTGATGGTAGGGGACGCGAGTTGATTTCTCTGTTGGCCGCTCACGACTTAATCAATGCTATGGAAGTCACACGCACTGAGACTGATGCACAAGTTACTAACTTGTGTAACGATATATCTGTAAGAGACAGTAGTTAGTGACAGATTCCTTACCTTAGAATATCCCCAGGCGTCAGGCTGGATCCGGAAAAGTTTTTTGCGTAGCAGTACCCTTGCGCGTCGGTAGGCGGCGTCGTGCGGCTCCGCGTCCGTCGTCGGCGTCGTGATCGCCGGGATGACGTTGCGGGCAGTACTTAGGCGCCGCCCCTGCGCGCTGACGTCAGTTCTGTACACGACTTTCCGCGCCAGGAACGCAGAGCCATGCAAGAAGCTGACATAGGTGTCTGAAAAATACTAGGGCCCTGAAAGGGATGTCCTTAACCCTAGAAATCAGTTCGCAGAACGGGGAGGATGGGTGGGGCGGTAGGAATCTGTCACTAACTACTGTCTCTTACAGATATATCGTTACACAAGTTAGTAACTTGTGCATCTGAAAGAGACACGTTAGTGACAGATTCCTTACCTTAGAATAGATACCCCAGCAATACCAACCCCGGTGGTGGGTCTGCGAACAAAGATCAGACAAGGAAGTCCTGGAGGACAGAACGGCCAAAGAAGCCGTCCCTCCGGACCTGACTGTCAAGGCAGTAATGCTTTGTAAACGTGTGCAGCGAGGCCCACGTAGCTGCCTGACAGATAACCGGCAGCGGAACACCGCGGCCCAAGGCCGTGGTAGCAGCCGTTGCCCTGGTGGAATGGGCACGCAGCCCAACAGGAGGCTCCTTTTAGCCAAAGAATAGCAGGTCTTGATGCACAAGGTAACCCAGCGGGAGATGGTCCTCTTGTGCACCGCCCGACCTTTTTGGCGCCCACGTAGCCAACAAAGAGCTGGTCATCCACCCGGAAGTGTTTTGTGCGGTCAATGTAGAAGGAGAGCGCACGTTTTGGGTCCAGACGGTGGAGCCTCTCTTCCTCTCTGGAAGGATGCGGAGGCGGAAAGAAGGTGGGCAAAGTGATGGTCTGCCCAATGTGGAAAGCAGTAACCACCTTTGGCAAGAAGGACGGACGCGTCCGAAGAACAACCTTGTCTGGATGAACAGACAGAAAGGGAGGTTTGCAAGATAGAGCCTGGAGCTCACTCACCCGCCGAGCGGAGGTGATGGCCACCAGAAAGGCTGTCTTCAGAGTCAGAAGACGAAGAGGACAGTTATGTAGAGGCTCAAAGGGAGCGCACATTAAAAGGTAAGAACCAAGTTCAAGTCCCACTGAGGCATTACAAACGGAACAGGAGGGAAAAGGTGAGTAATGCCTTTTAAGAACCTGTTAACAACAGGGGACTTAAAAAGAGAGGGCTGATCAGGGAGCCTGAGGAAGGCCGAGATAGCACAAAGATAACCCTTGATGGTACCCAGGGCAGAACCCTGTTGGGCCAGAGAGAGAAGGAACAGAAGGACCTCAGAAAGAGGGGCAGAAAGGGGATTCACAGCCTTTGCTGTGTACCATGCCACAAATTTGTTCCACCTGCAGGCGTATACCACCTTAGTGGAGGGACGCCTGGCTGCCAGAATCACATCACAAACTTCGGGAGGCAAGTCGAAAGGAATCAACTGCCGCCGCTCAATCTCCACGCAAGTAGGTGTAGACTGGACAGGTTCGGGTGGAGGACCGTCCCCTGCTGCTGCGACAGAAGATCCTCCCGAAGAGGCAGACGGATCGGGGGATCTACGCTCATATTGAGTAGCTCGGGATACCAAACTCTTCGAGCCCAGTCCGGAGCCACAAGAATGACTTGGGCCCGGTCGTGCCGAATCTTCTTCAACACTCTGGGTAGAAGTGGTATAGGCGGAAAGGCGTACAATAGACCGCAACTCCACTCGTGACGAAAGCGTCGCCGAGCGAGTGCCGCCTTGGAAATTCCA
Organism: Calotriton arnoldi; assembly: GCA_963921515.1. NCBI lineage: Eukaryota > Metazoa > Chordata > Amphibia > Caudata > Salamandridae > Calotriton > Calotriton arnoldi. The sequence goes on along the minus strand of CAWUFW010000682.1, from coordinate 353,375 downwards.
ACGCGCAGAACTGATGACATTGCGCGTTCTCTTCGGTGGCGAATAGATCTAACCAAGGCTCTCCCCACTGTAGAAAGAGTCCTTGCGCCACTTCCGAGTGAAGACGCCATTCGTGATCCATCATGCACCTGCGGCTGAGGTTCGTCCGCCCTGGCGTTCAGGGAACCTGCCAGGTGTTGAACCATCAGGAACATGCCCTGATGTTCCAGCCATGTCCAGAGGCGCAGAGCCTCCTGACAAAGGGTCCACGACCCCACCCCGCCTTGTTTGTTGCAGTACCACATGGCGGTGGTGTTGTCTGTGAACACCTGCACTACCTTCCCTTTGACAGAGGGAAGGAATGCCTTGAGTGCAAGTCGGATCGCCCGGAGCTCCAGAATGTTGATATGGAGCCGGGACTCCGCCCGGAGACCAGAGGCCCCTGATCTCCGCCTCTCCCATGTGACCGCCCCATCCCAGAAGGGACGCGTCCGTCACAACTGTGTGCTCTGGCTGGGGAAGGGAGAGGGATCTGCCCATGACCCATTGCCGGTTCGAGAGCCACCACTGCAACTGTTTTGCAGTCCCCTCCGAGATCTGGACGTGATTGGACAGGTTGCCCTGGTGCTGCGCCCACTGGAACTTTAGGTCCCACTGCAGAGCCCGCATATGCCATCTGGCATGATTGACCAGCAGGATGCAGGAGGCCATGAGGCCCAGCAGCCTCAGGGTCATCCGTACCGAAACCCAGGATAAAGGCTGAAAGATCGGAATCATAGCCTGAATATCCCGGACTCGCCGTACGGGAGGATAGGCCCGAAACTGCGTCGTGTCCAGAACTGCTTCGATGAAAAGGAGCTGTGGAGAAGGAATCAGATGCGACTTCGGCACATTGATGGAGAACCCCAGCGAGTGCAGGAGTTCGGCCGTAGTCTGGAGGTGGGAGACGACTGCCTGGGGCGAGCCCGCCTTCAGCAGCCAGTCGTCGAGGTAGGGGAAGACTGAAACCCCTGCCCGGCGCAGATGAGCTGCGACCACCGCCATCACTTTCGTGAACACCCGAGGGGCACTGGTAAGGCCAAAGGGGAGCATGGTGAACTGAAAATGCTCGAGGCCTACCGTGAACCGAAGGTAACGCCGGTGGGCCGGTAGGACGGGGATGTGGAAATATGCGTCCTGCAAGTCCAACGCTACCAACCAGTCTCCAGGGTCGAGGGCAGTCAAGACCTGAGCTAGGGTGAGCATCTTGAACTTCTCCTTCCGGAGGAAGCGATTGACGTTCCGGAGGTCCAAGATAGGACGCATGTCCTCCTTGTCCTTTTTGGGCACCAGGAAGTAGTGGGAGTAGCAACCACGTCCTACTTCTGGGGTCGGAACATGCTCGATGGCCCTCTTGGCCAAGAGGGCCGTGACTTCCTTCTGCAGAAGTACCAAGTGATCCCCTGACATGCGGTGGAATTGAGGTGGCCTGGCTGGGGGGTGGACTCGAAGGGGAGGGAGTAGCCCCTTCGGACAATGTCCAAGACCCACCTGTCCGAGGTGATGGTACGCCAGTGGGGAAGGTGATGGCGGACCCTGCCCCCTACTGGCGTGCTGTGCACCTGAAAGGAGGGACTAGGAGGGTTTGGAGGCCGCGGACGGGTTGGAGGTGGTGGCCTGACCCGCACGCTGGTTGCCCGATCCGCCACGGCGGAATCCACGTCCTCGGCCACGCGAAGACGCCTGCTGCGCGGGCCGGTGGCTGGGCTGCTGACGTGAAGGGGCGCCCCTACCGTGGCCACGATAGGGGCGAAAAGCAGAAGTCAGCGGAGGGCGTGTAGCAGAAAGGCCCAGGGACTTTGCCGTAGCCCGTGAGTCCTTAAAGCGCTCCAACGCATGGTCTGCTTTGGACCCAAAAAGACCGACTCCATCAAAGGGCATGTCCATGAGAGTATTCTGGACATCCCCTGAAAAACCAGTGGTTCTCAGCCAGGCGTGGCGTCGTAGCGCCACCGTCGTTGCAATAGACCTGCCCAGCGAGTCGGCGGTATCAAGGCCACATCGAATTGTATATTTGGCCGCATCCCTTCCTTCCGCAATGGCGCGGGAAAGCAGTGTCTGGACCTCCTCAGAACACTGGGGCAAAACATCCGCCACCGAATCCCACAAGGAGTGGGTATATCGGCCCAAAAGGCAAGCGGTGTTGATGGACCGCAAGCCAGCACTGGAGGAAGAAAAACCCTTCTTCCCAAATTGATCCAGGCGTTTGGATTCCCTATCCGGAGGGGCGGTAGGGAAGGCGGTTTGGGAAGCGGAGGCTTGGACAACAAAGCTCTCAGGGGTGGGGTGGACAGAGAGAAACAGGGGGTCGCCCGGAGCTGGGCGATGGCGTCGGGACACGTTCCTATCCACAGGAGCCCCTGTGTTGGGCTTGGACCAGGCGCCCAAAAGAACGTCAGTGAGGGCGTCGTTAAACGGCAGCACAGTCTCCGAAGAGGAGGCTGCCGGCTGAAGCACCTCTGTCAAGAGATTAACCTTGACCGCCACAGCAGGGAGTTGGAGATGTAAGGCTCCAGCCGCCCTACGCAACACCGTTGCAAAATTGGCTCCCTCCTCCGTAGCCACGGGAGGAGACAGCATGCCAGTGTCAGGGGAAGTATCTAGACCACTGGCATCCCCTAGACCCTCTGTCCAGTCCTCATCGTACTGACACTGTTGTGTCAGAGGGTCATCAGACCCCTCCCAGTCCTCCTGGTCCTCCTCAGGTTCAAAATAAGGGGGAGGAGGGACATTTGGGACCCAAGGTCTCATCGGCGCCGGAACCGGCGTCGAGCGGCGTCGGTCCGGGTCCATGTCCGGAGCCGGAAGGAACTGGGGAACGACGCCGCTCGGAGCCCCAGGCGGCGTCGAGAACGGCACCGGAGACATCGGCGCCTGCGGAGGTGTCGTTAGGTCGACCGGCGTCGATGGGGGTTGTGGAGCCGGGATCGAGGCCGGGGCCGAAGCCGGAGCCGGGATCGAGGCTGGAGGCACGGGCGACGCCGGAGCCGTCGGCAACGCCGGAGCAACCCCATCAGGGCCCGCGGGGCCCGAAGGCGCACCGGAGGGACCTGGAGGCCCGAAGAGGCGGGCCATGGCCGACAGGAATTCCTGCACTTTGGCCGGATCCGCCCCCGAACCCGGGAAGGGCGGGTATTCCGGGGGCGACTCCACAGGCATGTCCGGGGCCGCGGGGACGGTGCCGGGAGGGGCCTCAGCCGAGTCGCGAGACCGGCGAGGCGAAGTCCTAGAGCGATGATGCTTTTTGGACTTCTTGTGTTTTGACTTACCGGACGAAGAAGACTTCGATGCCGACGACCGGTGTGGACTCCGCGATCGACCCCTGGACCTCTCACGCGACCGGGGCTTCCGCGGAGCCGAATGCCGGGCCTCGAGGAGCTTTCGAGACCGCTCTCGCAAAGCTTTCGGGTTGAGGGCCTGGCAGTCGGTACAAGACTCCGTGTCGTGGCCTCGGCCGAGGCAGAAGAGACACTCCCAATGCGGGTCGGTGACGGACATCATCCGAGCACAGGCGCCGCAACGTTTGAAACCGGGCATCCCTACGACACCTTGATAGAGAAAAACAGTGAAAAAATTCACCAAAAAGTATGGTCAAAAAATGACCAGGGCACTGCTCTTCCCGGATCTGCGCTTGCTGGCGCGGAAAAAGAAGAACTGACGTCAGCGCGCAGGGGCGGCGCCTAAGTACTGCCCGCGACGTCATCCCGGCGATCACGACGCCGACGACGGACGCGGAGCCGCACGACGCCGCCTACCGACGCGCAAGGGTACTGCTACGCAAAAAACTTTCCGGATCCAGCCTGACGCCTGGGGATATTCTAAGGTAAGGAATCTGTCACAAACGTGTCTCTTTCAGATATCCCTCCCACTTTTAAAGGGCGAGGTCATAGCTCCACTATTGATTACATCTTTATTTCTTTTTTTCTTATAGACTTTTTGTCATATGGTAATGTGACCCCCTCTAGTTTCAGCGATCATAACCCTATTGAGGCATACTTAGCACCTGGCCCCCAGGCCAAAGTATAAAATAAGGAGATCGGGGCGCGACATCTTGATCCCTCCACAGATGGCCTAAGGCTGAAATGGAGATCCATAGCACCTGAATGCCTATTCCAGAAGATAATTATTAAAAATTACACTCTAGTACAGGCATGCCTCACCGAGTCTGATTCTGCTAACGCTGCAGTAGTCCCTTTCGTACACCTCTGTGATGCAATAAAAAAAGAGCTTACGGTCCGAAATTTCAAACCTATCAGTAGACCAAGGTGGTTTAACCAGGATTGTTCTCATGCTAATAGCCATTTGCGACGTACCCTTAAGACCCTACCAAAGAACCCTGTAGCTGTAGCTGAAGCCCACAAACAATATAAGCAGACACTACGTAACAGGAAAATTGAATTGGTGACACAACAATGGGAATCTCTTACTATAGCCGCAAATGGGAAGAATAGCAATCTCTTTTGGTCATCAGTAAAAAAGATGAAACAACCTAATTGTACAGACCCAAAGATTGATTGGCATATTTCTAGCCGGGATTGGGTGAATCATTTCTCTAAAATGTATGCCCATGCCAACTTAGACATGGACATCTTTCTTGTCAGATCCTGATTTTAGCACAATCCAATTGACTTTGGAGGAGGTAGAGGAGACATTACAACAGAGTGTTGGTGGTAAGGCACCCGGTCCTGACGGAGTGCCTACAGATCTTCTAAAATATAACCCGACATTCTGGGCACCTTTATTACTAAATGTTTTCAATAGCCTTGCCACCGCTCCTATCCCCGAATCTTGGTCAACTTTGATTATAGTGCCCATATTTAAACAAGCATTGGCATAGCCAATAGGTCTCGCTTTTGGGACCTTATAAGTATTTAGTTATGCAGCACAATATCCTTGGTGCAATAACATCAACTGTTGCATGTCTAAAAACTTATAAGGTCCCAAAGGCGAGACCTATTGACTATGCCAATGCTTGTTTTTAGAGGCCTGGCATGCAGTTTTAAATGTAGGCTGGTAAGAAAGGTGCCAACCCGAGGGGCAAGGTCTAGAGAGAAATAAGATAGGAAGAGAGGTGAGTTATAATGAGATAGCACAAATAGAAAGGTGAAGCACAGAATGACAGGTCAGGTAAACAAAGTAGCGAGGCAGGTAGAGCCGGTGGGATGAAAAATAGAAAGATATGAGAAGTAGAGAAAAAGAGGTGCAGATGAGGTAGAGAGATGAGGCTAATACAGAGTAAGTGCGAGGGAGAAGTAGAGAATGGTGAAATAGGGAGAGAGAGAGACAGAGGTAAGACAGATGTATTAAACGAGCGAGACATTGGAAGCAGAGAGAGTGAACGGAAACAGTGAAGGAGATAGAAAGAGAGATGAAAGCAAAGGGAGTGATAGATGGAGTGGAAGAGGTAGGGAGAGCATTGTAGAGAGAAAGAAATAAAATAATGGGAAAGGCGAGGGAAAGAGGACATCAATAAAAAGAGAGACATAGAAGGCCAATAGGTGATGTAAATTGAGAGTCTAGATAGTGTATGAGAGGTGGGGAAGAGAGAGATGAGGCAGTGAGTTGTGAGGCAGAGAGAGAAATGAAAGAGAGAATGGTGAGGTAGAAAGAGGCATGCGAGAGGTAGAGAAAGGTAAGGTATAGATGGCAAAAATTATAGAAAGGGTAAGATAAAGAGATGAAATTAAGAGGGAGGGGAAGTAAATGGAAGAGAAATGAAGGGGGATGAGATGCAAACAAAGCAGCAAGATGCAGAAAGAAGAGAAAGGAGAGAGAGAGAGGCACTTGAGGAGAAGAGAGGGGCAGAGAGCTGACCGAGAGCTAGAGATCTAGAGGTAGGATCGGAGAGAGGTGGCAAGTTGAGGTCATGAGAGGTAAGTGCTGTGGGGCACTGAGGTTTATTGAAAGAGAGGTGTGACGTACAGAGAGAGAAGACAAGGACTGGAGAAAGTGTCCACACTGAACTAGAGGTTGGTGATCACCCTAAATATATTTATTAAAATAAAGCATTAAGAGAGTGCACTTTTACGGATTTCAGAGTGTGCACCATCTTGCATTGAAGATGACAAAAGAAGCCATTTTGGCACAATAAACACATCCAGCATCAGTGCTGTTGGTGCTAGCTGAGGCAGTGGAACACTTGATGAGCTCTTTGAAAACGATGACATGTCCTCCGCTGGGTCTGTTAATTCTGTCCTGTCTTATAACCTTGTGCCTGGGTAATAGGTGTGGTAATGTCGATAGAATCAGCCAGGTTTCTGTGAGGAAGAGCAGTTTCAATGTGTGGTCGTGCAGCAGGTCCCATATTTCAGTAGCGTGTTTATTGAGGGAGGTGTTGTTGAGGAGAAGGCAGAAGAGGGAGGGGTGGGGAGAGGTGTGTAGGTGTGCGTGGCCGAGGGAGAGGTGAGTGTTGTGTGCGGTGCATGTGAGGGTGGTGTGAAGGTGTGGGAAGGTGCAGGAAAAGTGTCAGGTGGAACAGGGTAAGGCACCTTCGCAGTCGACTACCGAGGCGTAGCAGCAGCACTGGAAGGTGCATTCAAGGTTCAGGGTGAGGAGAGGGAAGCAGAGACGTAGCAGTGATGGGAGTGAAAGCAAGGGGTCTGGCGCTGGGCACGGGAGGGGTGCATACGGGCTGTGCATCCAAGCTGCGGCGGACATGAATTAGGAGCGGGGGTCTCTGGGGCAATGGGTTGGGCTAAGTAACTGGCAGGAACCGAGAAGGGAGTGCGGCGTGGGAGAGGAAGCAGGGAAGGTCGCAAATTCAGGAAAAGGGCAGGAAGAAGAGCAAAAGAGTGAGAAAAAGGAAGAAGAGGAGTTAAGAGAGCAATTGAGTTCGAAACTCGAAGAGAAGAGCTGAGACTAAAAGAAGCCAAGAGCAGCAAGGATTGAGTGAAAAGGGCAGAGAAAAATGTTAAAGAATGAAAGGCAAAAGCACAGAAGATCAGCAAAGAATGAATGAGAAAGAGTGGCAAATGCCGAGCAGATCGGCACAGAATCAGTGTAAAAGTTCAAAAAGCAGCAAAGAAAGATTGCGGAATAATGAAAAAAGCACATGAAAGTGGCAGAAAGAGAATGAGAAACGCACAGAAAAGCAGCAAAGAAGGAATAAGAAGGAAGGAGTAATGCACAGTGAAGTAGCAAAGAAAGACTGAGAAATGCACATAAAAGTGACAAGTAATGAAAGAATGAGCGATGCACAGAAAACAGCAAAGAAAGGGCGAGAAGTGTTCAAACAAGCAAATGGTGCGCGCGAAAGTGATCGCGAGCAAGAATTTCGGCCGCGACCGGGAGTTGTGTGCGCGCGCGCAAAAACTAAATAAAACAAGCATTGGCCGCGCGGCCGTGCGAGACGCGCTCTGTGGTGGGGGTGGGGGGAGGAGCGGGAGAGCAAGTGACGCGCGGCCGTGAAAGTGACACGGCCGCGCGGCCCGAGAAGCGCTCTGTGGTGGGGGAGGGGAGGAGCAAGGGAGAGGAAAGACATATGGCGCCTGGAGCATGCGAGGAAGCGCGTTACTGTGCGCGTACCCGCATGCTCTAGGCAAGCCCAAAAAAAAGTGGTCGCATTTCTAAAAGCCCACTTACAAAATGTCTCGCCCAGACCAGCGCAAGCGCTGGCTTCAGGGCGAGACCTAAAAAGGGGATCGCTTCCAGCACAGCTGCTATAGACCCATTTCTTTAATAGATACCACTCTAAAAATACTGGGTAGAGTTTTATACAATCGTTTAAACGACTGGGCACAAGAAAAAGCAATAATACATCCCAGCCAGTATGGCTTCAGACCTAAAGTGGGCACAATAGAGCAGTGCTCAACCTTAAACTAATCATAGGAAAGTATACGTTAGCAAGAAGTTCCCCTGTGTACTTAGCTTTTATGATCCTATCAACAGCGTTTGATTGTGTTAATCGGTCCAAGCTATGGTCTATTTTAATCTCCCTTGGTCTGGAAGAAGCTTTAGTGCACTTCTTAGCTTATTTGCACAGAGGAATAAAAGCTAGAATAAGGATCAGTACCAATGGTGAAGTTTCAGATGATGTTAACATTATGAGAGGTGTGAGACAAGGCTGTGTTTTAGCCCCGCTTTTATTTATCTTGTATATTAACGACCTTCATCCCTTTTTAACTACTATCACTACTGAAGTCCCCAAGATAGGAAGCTCCCCATTACCTGCATTACTGTATGCTGACGATGCAGTGTTGATGGCTCGCACACTGAAGGCCCTCTCTCTCTTAGTGAATGGCTTTGTTAAGATCATGGCATTACTAGATCTCCAAACGAATTTCAATAAGTCCTTCACCATGTCCTGCTGCCCTAAGAAATATAACATGCCATCCCTGAAGTTAGGTGAACATATTTTATCTAGCACTTTTACTTACTTGGGTTTGACCTTTAATGACAGAGGCTCTTGGAAAGTACACATAGGAAACAGCAGGAATAAACTGTCAAGAGCCGTAGGCTCGCTACTCAGCTTGCCTCACCCCAAGAAAGGGAACGTTTTAGTTCCCTCACTAAAGATCTATAGGTCACAGTGCCTCCCATCTGAGACCTATGGAGCTGAGGTCTGGGGAACAGAGAACTGTCATCAAGTGCAATTAGAGGAAAACAGATTTTGTAGAAAAATGCTGAGAGTGCCAATCTCTAGCTCTAGTTTTATCTGTCACAATGAGTTGGGCCCCCCTTTTGTTGAAGACTATATTAGTGCCCGACCGTTGCTTTTCGGGTATGCAATTTGGCAAAATACAGAAGGAGCACTTACGAAAGACATCATAAAAGATTGCCTCGCATGCGACAATGGTAGCAAAATCCCCTGGATAAAGTATGTTGAATCCTGCCTGAGCACGATTGTTTTTCACCAGCTATTTGATAATCCAGAGGGCCCAAGTACCACCAGTAAGAAACAGTTGCAGGCATGTTGGTACCAACTTGTGCAGACATAGAGAATAAACAGGGAGTTAGCAAAATCAAGAGTATCGGCTTACCTAATTAGAAACCAGGGACGGATCGGTCAACCCCAAAGTTACTTGATTGGCTCTACGAATTACTGGGAACGTAGCTTATTGTTTCGTTTTAGGGAAGGTACAATAAAATACTCATTGAACTTCCCATTAGGCTTTCAAGTCAACTTAGATATCCGTCCATGTCCCTGTGATGGGAAATCTGGCCAATCTATGCTGCATTTTTTATTCTTCTGCAATTTTTATTCTATATACACCGACACCATCTTATTTCCTGTGATTAAGAAGCTAAAAATTGGTGATTTTAGAGAATCTAATAATGCACTACTCCGATTGGATGATGAAGCTATTATTAACTGCGTTACTTTGTTTTTGAAAGTTGCAGTGCTAGCGCATAAGTCAATGTCTGTACAAGAATTTTAGCTTGCTTTCAGAACTACGTCATCTGCGCTTTAAATTGTTGCCCTATATTTGATATGCATTCTCATTTTTAATTCATCCTATGGCGATGGCAGCCCTGATTTTAAAGCGAATCATGTATATTGTCAGATTTTAACATGGAATTTTATTATGTACTTTTTATCATGTACTTTTATGGTTTGAAATTGTTTAAACTGAATAAAGAAGAATTGATTGATTGATTGATTACTCAAAATTCATGAAAGAGTTCTCTCTGTCTCATGCAAAAGGTCACAATCCTGTAACATTTCATTAGAAGTTGCCTTATAAAAAGTATATATATGTTTTTTTGTATGTATGATTACACAGATAATTAACGTGCAAAGTGCTTCAAGTTTTCTAGAATTATGCCCAAGTGGGCTAAAATATTCTCACATGAAGTACATAAGAAGATCACATTTCCATTAGCTCTTCCTAAATTTTACACATACATTTATACTTATAAAAAAACTCTTATGTTCATGTTAGTGCCTCTTAGACGTTAAAGAAACGCTATGTACCCTACTCAACCTATGAATTATAGCTGAAACTATCTTTTTTCCTGTAACTCATTAAACACTATTGCTTTCTTCTACTTTGAAATGAACCTTAGAGATCAAGGGAGAGGCTGTTTTTATATCCTTCACAAACTACAAATGCACATAATGTTCTTCCCCAGTGTTTCGTCTAGTAGGCATCTTACTATTCAGATTTAATATGTACCTTGATTCTAATCTTCTTAATTGCTGTTCCCTATTTCCACCTCTGATGTTTAGGGGCACTGAATCAATCACAAAATAGGTTAATTTCAACACATCTCCATTGTGGACTTCCTTGAAATGGCGGGCTACTGGATAGTTTTGGTCATTGTTCTTTATTGCCCTAACTTGCTGCAATATTCTCAAATGTACTTTCAAAATTGTACTGTCAATGGACATTTTCGGGCAAGTACACTGGAGAACATAGACCACAAACTCACTCTTACAATGTAGGGATGTTCTGATCTTAAAATTCTTGTTGGACAGTGGGGACCTAACTTCTTTTGCATTTACTCCAAACTTGCAAGCTTTACATCTAAGGCAGCTTTTAAAACCTGGACTCCCCGTCAACGAGTTTTATCGAGTCTGCATTTCAGGACTGCTAACTACCAGTTCTTGTTGCATGGATTTGGCTCGACGGAAAGTCATTAGTGGCTTAGGTGGTACTGAGTTTCCTATCGTAGGATCACTTTTGATGAGATACCAATGAGTGGAGAATATTTTTTTTTTAAGTTTGATGTTCCCTACTATACCCTGTGATCATTTTCAGCTGGTTCTGATATTTATTCAAATTCTCTTTTCCTCTTCGATATGGCACCTCTCTGAAAGAGAATTTCCTCGCGATCTCTTAGATTAACTTTGCTGATGGTACTATCCAATAATCTATCACTGTAACCACGATTAGGAACCTTTTCTTTAGATCTTTCTGCACTTTTTTAGTAGCACCCTGTCACTACAATTACGCATCAATCTATGATCCTTCGCATAGGGAATGCTGAATTTAAGATTATTTGGATGGAAACTGTAAGCATGCAACAGAGAATTGCCAGCTGTGGGTTTTCTACATGTTTTCGTGTGGATTTTGCCATTACTTACAAAGACTGTCAGGTCTAGAAAATGGACCTCGCTCTTGCTCATGATAGTGGTAAACTGCAAATTTAAGTCATTGTTGTTAAGACTCTCAGTGAATTTTCTTGCGGTTTCTTCTGTCCTCCTCCATATGACAAACAAATCATCAATAAAACGTGTCCAAAGGACCACGTTTTCAGACCATTCTTCAGCATATTCATTCAAGAGCACCTGCTCCTCCCACCAGCCCATATGCAAGTTGGCATAACTGGGGGCGACGCAGGTGCCCATTGCTGTACCTCTCTTTGTCTATAAATCACCCTGTCAAAAAGGAAGAAGTTATTGTATAGACACCAGTTAAAAATTGACAATATCCTTTTTGTGTGCTGTAAAAAGACCAGCGGCCTATTACCCAAAAAATATTCAACTGCACTTAAACCATCCTTGTGGGAAATACTTGTGTAGAGTGATGCTACATCCATCATAATGAGTATATATGATTCCTCCCAATTCACATCATATATCCTTTTCAGGAAGTCCCCAGTGTCTTGAATACATGAGGATAGATTTTGTACATAATACTGCAAAAAAAAAATCAATACATTTGGACGTGTTTTCAAATAAACTTCCAATAGCTGATATTATTGGCCTTCCAGGTGGGATGATGATATCTTTATGAACTTTCGGTATGAGATATAAAACTGGTGTGATCGCATGAAAGTGAGATTTGGGATCCTCCTTCTTTCTCAGCCCCCGCTTAACAGATCACGGCAAAACTTTCTAGGAATGATCTTCGGTCGATGAGGCTTTTTTGGAAAATTTTGTAAAGATTTGTCAAACAGTGCCAACGTTATAAGCAAAACAAAAATGTTTTTCCTGTGGAAAAGTAGTTCTAAATATATATGTATATATATACGAGGATATATACGAGGATCTACTGCTGTGGATCTGTGGATCCACACGCCAACAGTAATGCCGTGATTGGCTGGCCTCACCCTGAGAGAAAAGTTGCGCCCGCCATTTTGTCAATTGGGACACGGTTCCCAGGGAGGGAAATAAAATCTAAAAAGGATATAAGGGGTCAGGATCGAGGTATCCTGACCTCATGGGGCTGATAGAGGGGTCTGTGTGGGACACATCATGGGCAAGAAATTCCCCAAAAACATTTTTGGGGCGTGCGAGGATCCACGGATCGTGTGAATCCACGACAGATCCACGGATCCAGATCCCAATTTTTTTTTAAATACACCCATTCACAGACCCACTCACTCATCCACTCAGAGACCCAGAAAACCATTCACACACCCATGCAGCCAGTCACACACCCATGCAGAGACCCAGAGAACCACTCGCACACCCACTCACACACCCACATTGCCACGTACACACCCACGCAACCACTCACACACCCATACAGCCACTCACACATGCACTCAGAAACCCAGAAAACCACTCACACCCACTCACAGACCCACACATCCAGTCACCCGTGCACACACACACAAAGACTCACACCCATACAGCCACTCACACACCAACTCAGAGACCAGAAAACCACTCACACACCCACTTACACACTCATACTGCCACTCACACACCAACTCAGAGACCCAGAGAACCACTCACACACCCACTCACAGAGGCCCTCACACACCCACTCACACACCCACGTACACACCCATACAGCCACTCACACACCCACCGACTCACACAGCCAGTCATACGTGCACTGACACACCCACCACACACTCACACACCCACTTACACACCCAACCAACCACGCACACACCCATTCACACACCCAGGTTACAAGGACCTTATAGTTAGGAAATATAATTTAAAAAACGTAGACATTCACTGAAAAAAATAAAGGTTACAGGGACATTACAGTTAGGTTCAGATTTTACACAAACAAAACCATAGAAATTCAGCAGTTATAGGTATAGTTTTGTCAAGTAATTAAAACTCATGTCCTAAGGTAACTATAACTCGCACCCTCGCCATGCACTACTAATTACCCCACATATTACATCACTCATGACATCTTCTATGACATCATTGATATCACTGCAAGATTTGCAGTGAACTTATTGATGAGAAAACAGTGCATGGCGGGGGACTCGAGTTATAGTTAACTTAGGGCGCGAGTTATAGTTACTTGACATAACTATAACTATAACTGCTGAATTTCTATGGATCGCCTTGAAACTTTCCATGCGCAAACTAGGCAAAAAGTAGTACTTTTCTGGAAAGTTTTGTGAAGAGCTGTTAAATTGCGACAAAGTTATAAGCAACATTCAAAAGGCATTGCCTATGGAAACACAATCCTATTATAATCACCCAGTGGCCACTGCCACTGGAATATATGATATCAAACATCTACTTGCAACACCATCAGCAGTCTGTCAGTTAACTTCCTAGTAATCAACTGCAGCATCACCACAGAGTTCTAATGAACAACTAGAGTACTAACATTTTGCATTCAAGACAAAAGGGAGGCACTCCTGAATGCCATTTTGTTGGAGTAGGAGCAGTGGACTTAAAAGCCTTTCCTGAGAAGTAGGCTGAAGTAAATGAACATTGAGATGCTAATGCAAGCATGAAACCACAGGTTTAAAAATGTGAGGGAGGTGTGGGTTTTTAGTGATTTGAGGCTTAACTAAAAATAGTTAAAGAGAGCAATATATATATATATATTTTTTTTTATTACCTAAACAGTACTTACCATGCATGGTAAAGGCACAAAACCTTACCTGCGTGTTAAAGGCATTGCATGGTAAAGGCAGTGTTGTATAGGCTGTTTCCCTTTTGGCATGGTTGACGAGCACGATGCAGGAGGCCAATAGGTCAAGAAGCCTCACAATCACCCTCACTTAGACTCAGGGCTGAGGCTGAAACATTGGAATCATAGCCTGAATGTCCTGAACACATTGATCTGGAGGGATGGCATGAAAACGCACTATATCCAGGATGGCTATGTTGAAAGGGAGCCTCTTCAAAGGAGTCAGCTGTGACTTCAGCATGTTGATCATGAACCCCCAATAAAGTAAGGAGGTTTGCGGTCGTCTCGAGTCGAGGTGGTCCACAACTGACTGTGGCAAGCCCGCATTCAACAGCCAGTTGTTGGATCTGCAACCATGCCATCACTTTTGTAAACATCGAATGGGCACAGGTGAGGCCAAAAGGGAACATGGCAAACTGAAAATGCTTGTGGCCCACCTTGACCCGCAGGTAATGCCCATGGGCCTGCACAATGGGAAAATGGAAATATGCATCCCGCAGCTCCAACACTACCATTCAGTCGCCTGGATCCAGGACAAATAGAACCTGTGGCAGCTAAGCACCTTTAATTTGCCCTTCCAGAAGAAACTGAGAGGTCAGAGATCTAAAATAATGGGAGTAACATCCAGTTCCGATCTCTGAGGCTGGGACTCTTTATGGCTCCTTTCGCCAAAAAAGCCTGAACTTCCTGTAGCAAAATGGAAAAATGCTCCTCCGAACGCTACTCTGGTGTAGGCAGACGAAGCGGTGGGATGGAAAGGAATGGCAGGGTGTAGACTTGAACTAACTGCAGGTCCCACCTGTCAGATGTTAGGCCTGCCATCCGTGGAGAAAAAGACTGATTCTTCCTCCCACAGGGGTTCGTGTGCAGCTAAGGGCAAACTGAATCTGATGAAAACATCCTCTTTTCAATACCTCAATTCTTTTTGACTCTCTGTCTGTGGGATTTATAGGGAAAGAATGGGGATTAACCCTGCTACTAGATGCCTTAACTACCAGACTCTCAGGTGTAGGGTGCGGCATCAAGAAGCAGGGTCATCTGGAGAAGGAATGTGGGGTTGGGCCACCTGTATGTTCACAGGTGAGCAGGAGTAGAGTTTAGCCCAAATACCCATGAAGGTGTCAGTCAGGGCTTGGTTGAATGGCAGCAAAGGTTCAGAAAAGGGATTTCCGGGTTGTAACACTTCAGTGAGGATGTTGGTTTTCCCCTCAACAGATGGTAAGTGCAAGTCAAGAACTTCAGCCAGTCGTCTGATGACTACAGCGAATGAGGCTTACTCTTCCATGGAAGTCCCACATGGAGAATCCAGGCCTGTGTCAGGGGAAGTGTCCAATTCACTGGCCTCTTGAAATTCCAAATAAAAATTGTCCCATCATATTGTGGAGAAATTCATCCCTAATATCACAATCATCAGCAAAAGCTGGTTGATTCAGGTCAGAGTCTGATTTGAAAAGTTGTTGGAGCACTGGAGGGTGACTCCTAGACAACACCACTATTTTACCAGAGCCACAATGTACCGGGGCATTGAAACTTGTTCAGGGCATGACTTCAGCCGGTCAAGAAGGATTCTGCTTGGAATCAGTCAGGACAATGGGATCTGCATCACTTTCCAGTGTCGGCAGCACCTTGGCAGGAACCATCATGGATTGTTGCACGAGACGTGGAATCAGCTCGGAAGTTGGAAGTGGGTTTGGGAGGCATAGACAGCGCCTACAGCGGACCCGTTGATAGTAACCTGACTGGAGGCCTCCACGATCTGTGGGGCCCGAAGGTGAGTCAGAGGGAGCCAAAGAATTGAAGCATGGCTTCTTTAAACACATCAACCTGTTGTGACATTGCTGAAGGCCCTGGAAATTTTGGGTACATTGGGACCCGCTGCGAAATTGGCTCCTCAGCTGTGGACTGGGAGGAAGACTGAGGGGCACCTTGACATCCTCACACGTCTCAGAAGGAGCATGGCAGGGCTGGGATGAGCCCTGCTTGGACTTCCTATGTTTCTCTTTGGACTTTGGGTTACACGAAGACTTGTACAGTACCTGTCGCAGAATCCACTCCAAGAGCAGGAGTATGTATGTCCGTGTCCTCGACTTCTAGTGACTTCTTACAATGTTTGGCGACATACAGCTTGGCTTCACACTCCCAGATTCCCTTCGTTTGCATCGGGGCTCACTCCTCGCACGACCTGAAGTTGTGCCCCGAACCCAAACACCAGCGACACATTTCTTGCGGATCTGTCACAGATATCTGCTTGCCACAGTCCCTATATGGTTTAAACCCAGTAGTTTTAGGAGATGACATGTTCCCTTGCACAAAGGAGTGCAATGTTTTGAAAAAAAAACTTGTCAATTGATGAAAAGGTTAGGATCTGTGTACAAAGGTGCAGAAGGAAAGGAACTATAATCTGTCCACTTAGGTGGCACTTATATGCAGCTCCAGTCGTCGCTGGTTAGAAGTATCTATCAGAACTTAATTGAATGTTGCATTGGCCTTGCCTGAATTTGTGACCTGCAACTTACTGCTTGTTGGAGCTGCAGGGTTCAGCTCACTGAGCCATCCTACCAAATTTGCCCAAGCACCATGAACTATTGTGCACTACCATACAAAAGAAAACATTAGGACAGAATTCCCAACAAACGCCCCAAAAGAGTGCAAACAAGCCATTAGTTGGCAGTCACACATCCAGTAGCACTCACACTGTCTTACACACAAGTATGTTACCCAAGCAGAGGGAATGCCAAGCATACTAGAATATGGCTAAGCGATTCAGTGCAGGCCTCTGATCTCAGCCTTCAAACAAAAAGAACATTCACACACAACTCATGGAAAATGACACATTCACCTAACATATAAGAAAAGCATTCACACTTCACAAGCTGAATAAGAGCCCCATCTGTAATGGAAGCCTCTGAACCATTAGGAAAGTCATCCTGGACTGGCAAAAGCGCTGCAAAGCCATACCAATGGCAGACTGAGCACCATACAAATGAACATATGTGGTAATCTAATATGAAATAGCTCTGGGGCGATAAATGAGAGGCCCAGCTGATTACCACTATTGAGGTACACGCTAACTTTCTGACAGATTATTAAATGTATATTCCTTTCCACAAGACTTCTCTGGCGAGCACTGAGTTCTGCCGTTTACAGAGTGTGAATCGCTGATACTATTTGGTATCTCAAGCCAACCTCCACGTTACCTCCTCGAGCTGTCAGATTCCAGGCACTCCTGGACCAGGCTCTACGCCAGACTTACACTAGTTGTCTGGCAATTAAATATGTTAAGATATAGTCTCTTGTGGGGTGCAGGGCGGAGAAGTACTGCGGCCTTGATCATGGCAAAACCAAGTCACTGTCCTACAAATGTGCCTGGGCACCGTGCCCCTGCACCCCAAGCTGGTATTGGACACACTGCACATTCATTGTCAATGAGCTATAAATGTGCACGAGGCTGTGGCTCGCTGTTAGTTACCCTGCCCACGGTGTGGTGGAATCAGGCATCGGTGCCTACCTCCTACACTCAGAGCCAGGTTTGGACAGCTTCCATGTGTATCCACTTCTAAGCACAGTGGGAGCTGCCAGGGTAGCTTGGGTGCTAACCTCAACCTGGTGGACAACTTCTGAGGGAAACTTGGAAGGAGTGATGTACTTGTTGGGGATAACTTCCCCAGAGTCATTCAATGGAAACGAGGTAGAGGTTCTAATTACTAAGTTGCCTATCCCTTTGTTTCAAAGCGTCGATGTAGGTCACCGAGGCATTTGTATTTAGCGTGCTCACAGTGAGGTGCCTGTGCGTTTTTTAGGGAAGATTTGAAATGTTGCATGAAATTCAGCGATGTTTCGATACTTTGTTTTAAAATGTGTTTTAAACTATGGTTTGGGCTGGATGGACCTGTACAGTTTACTCTGAAAAAATTATGTTGAATAGCAAACTTGCTTTACAAAATGTAGAAGAACCTGTCCAGGGTGAATCTTTGCAAGCAGGAGCGTGCAGGGTCCTGGACTGGTGAGAGGAGGGGCGTGCTGCCTCTGGTACTGCTGGCTGCTCCCACGCAAGAAACAGGCATCGAAAGGATGCTGAGAGCGTCTGTGCGTCCTTCTCTTGCTCTCGGCCGTGGCCGCCTCCCACTCCTTGCCTTTCTCTCTATTCTCTCTATTCTCTGCCCTCCTGTCACTCCTCCTTTCCATCCCCTGTCCTTTCTTCATATCTCTTCTCTCCATCCGCCGCTTGTCTAGGACCCTCCCTCGTCTATCACCGCCCTCTCTTTCGGTCATTCCCTTTCCGCTCTTCCTTTTCCCTCCGCTGTCTATGAATGCCCTGCTGTCCTCCGTCCCATATCTGTTCTAAACCTCTACAGCTCGCGCTCCTACCTGTAACCTATCCCATGACTGTGCCCCCTCAAAAGATGCATCGGGGATCTCCATCGCCATTGATCCTTTAGGACTACAGAAGGCCTCAGCAGCGATGTGGCAGGTGCCCCACGCCCGCCCCCAGCAGCACTCAGCCCTCCAGAGCTCCAGGCAATGGGTGCATCTCGGCTGATGCTGACTCCCTACCCCCTCCCCCTCCCTGCCGCCCCCTCTCTTCCCGGACTCGGCTCTCTCTGGACATCTCTTCTGCTGAGAACATTTCTTCCGGGAGGCGGGACTGCCAGGGGCATCGACCCGATGCCCTCATGCTGGTGTGGACAGAAGGGCAGCCGAGCTCCCATGGGGGGTATTTACCAACTGTTGGCAAGAGTCGATGACCCCGGGCCTCTCCTCCACAGGCGGCCACCCGAGACCCCATCTCCTCTAGAGTATCATTTCTGCCCCTACCCCTCCCACGTCCACCCTCAGGCGGTGTCCCTCCCCGATATTTCCTTCCTCGTGGGTCATCTGCTCCTAACACCCCCTTCTACTCTACTTCCGCCAGGGCCCTCACTCTCTCTCCTGTTACTTCTCCGGCCCCCCACCGTTCGCGGTCACACTCTGTCCCCGCTCCTTTCCCGTGAAATGTCACCAGATCGCAGACCAATGGGATCACTTTCTGAAAAGCTCTAGGACACCGAAGGGCAGCCTCAGGCCTTCAACCTCCAAGGGGAAGAAACTGGCCATGCTGGAGGCGCACTGGCAAAGCCAAGTGTGGGTGCTACAGGTGGAATACTGCCCCGAGCCGCGGGCATGGCAGAGATGTCCGGTCCTAGTAGGGGAACTGTCTGTATGGGGTTCCTGCAGGGCAGGTCTGAGGTGCACTGGCAGAACTGGTGGGTTCATGATGTCGACCAGTACTTGGGAGCAGCCAGACAGGGGTAAAGTGCACTGACAGAGTTAGGACCGAGTACTGTAACAGTATGAGGAGCTGCAGTCCACTGTTGAGGGCACTAACTGCAGCAACGCCTTAACTCTTCTATACCACAGATTCACTCAAAAGAACACATAGATTAGCATACATTCAGTCCATAGGCATTATGCTACACAATAACTGTTCAGCTTCACATCTCTTGACGCGCTGACGTCAGACACCATCCTCTTAATACCAGGAGTATTTATCTAGCGAGGAGTGCATTGTTACATTTTACATCATGACAAACTACTTTCCATCTCATTTCAAGGGTTTTTATCCTTCAGGTTCCAGGAGCCCTAGGACTTCAACCTTGTTGTCCCATTCTGACTTACCTCATAGCTGCTTATGACTATATTTACGTCCTCATTTAGGACTCCTTTCCATGAGGCGGGTATAACCGAGATTTTCATTTTTCCAGGCTTCTTCTCGGGTTTCTTACAGTTTCAAACAGTTACACAAAATTATATGAAATGGGATGGGTGCCCACTATTGTGAAGGTTTCTCTATTATCCCTTTAAGCTTCTTCACTGTACTATGCTATTTCAATAATTTTGGACCCCTATGAGACTGAGTAGACTCAAACATTCAAGTTATCATTATTCATCGGACAGTCCTGAGGAAGGTGGCCTGTTACCAACCTTTTGTCCCCGAAACGTGTCAACTGTTTTAATTATCCACTGTTCCGGGCCTACGAAAGTGGAATTGCAACTGTTTCATTTTCTCTTTGGTAGGACTTCCGCCAACCAACAGGAAGCTTGGATTTAATTTAGTTGGCCTGACTGAACTACTGGAACTATTGTTGGTGGTGGGGTCACTGACAAAAGTATACAAATCCATGCGTTAAATAACGTGTCTTGCTAAAAATGTTTCTGATGTTTTTTTTAAATTAGGTATATTATTCGAAGCTAATGATTATGATATTATGCAGATCAATTATTTGGGATTTATTTTGAATATTGTATAGTATAACACCTGTGAAATGAGCGTATGCTAATCCAAGAGTTGTTTTTGAGTGATTCTGTGGTTACAGAAGAGTTAAGTTTATGCAGTAGTTTTGGTGGGTACTCTTTTACCCCTCATTTTTCCCATACCCTATTTGTCTTAAAGGGAGGTGCACTAATTGAGCAGTGTGTAAACCCCAGTATGGGATTACAAAGAGTACTGCAGTCAAGGCTGAAATACATTGATGAGAGGTGAGTGGGCGTGTCGGTACTGGAATCTGAAGGGCTCTCCCGCCGCTGCAGCCCAGTGCTGCAGAACACAGACAGAGCGCTGTGTGGTTGCCAGTACTGCAACAGTATGGGGTGCTACAGGCGACGGCTGAGGTGCCCTAGGCCTTGGCACCACTCTTATGAAATCGACGCCTCATTAGTCTCTAGCTGCACCTCCAACCATCATTCTGTCACACACTGGTCACAACTTATTTCAGGCTCACTCAATAACCTGCCCACACCCACGAGAAGGAGCTGTGGGCAGGGATCACAGTGTCCCCTCTGCAATAAACCCAGGTCTTCCTGTCTATCCGAACCAAACAAATTAGAATGGATAAGCTACTTTTTTCAACCAAGCCTATGTCATGCAAACTACGGCACAGGTTAGCCCTTTCTCATTACTGTGAAACATATATGTAACATTTGGCAGAGGTGATGTCCCAGCATCTGCTATAAGTCCAGGTAAGCCGGCAACACTCAGATCCACCATCGTCTCGAGAACTGCTCCAAGATCACAAACGGCCTCAGGTACATATGGCCCAAATACCTTCAAACTTTGCCCCTTCAATATGGTACAGCAATGCAAGCCTGATTAGCCAACCCAACTTCAAGGAAAGGACTAAGACCAACTACAGACTACTAGTGCATCTTAACTTCTCACACTGATGCTCATATAAGGGATGATTGTAATAAAGTCCATCCCAGCTGATTTCCTGACCATCTAGCCCTCTAACCCACGGCTGGTCAAGACCATAAACACAAATGTCAGAATGGACAACTGTGTACTGTAAACAACTTAGTGGACATAAAGGTGGCACAATAAGTGCTGCAGGCCCACTAGTAGCATTTAATTTACAGGCCCTGGGTACAGGTAGAACCACTTTGCCAGGGACTTATAAGTAAATTAAATATGTCAATTGAGTGTAAGCCATTTTTTAAGGCGAGAGCACAAGTGCTTTAGCACCAGTTGGCAGTGGTAAAGTGGAAATAGTCTTAAGACCAACAAAAACACGATCAGCAAAAATGGAGAAGTAAAGCAAAACGTTTGGGGGAAGACCACCCTAAGGCTGGCAGGTCTAACAGAGGCAACATAAAAATAATATAAAAAAAATAAAATAATAAAGCACCATTATAAAAGCTGTATCTCGGAAGAAAAGGAAATCATTTTAGGTGGATGTGAACAATGTGTGCATGTTTTAGACAGTCACTCAAAGTGAAGGGAGCCAGTGAGTAAAGCAGACTTTACTCACTTACCCCATGCGGTATGCTGTGGTGTGTGTAAGCAAAATGTGAATGCCAATTTACTAGATCAATGGAAATGTTCCTCTATGTATGTATACTATGCATGATTTTTTCAGTAAAACAATATTCTGGCTAGATAGCTAAAGCTGTCTTTAAGGCCAGACAAAAAAACACTGTCTAAAATTCCAGACACTAACCGTGCAGTTAGTCAATGGATGTAGTTGGCTGACCCATTGCCCCATGCTGTAGTGGACCAAAGACAAATGTCACTCACACATCAACAGACTCATGGATAAAGAGGGCTGGCTGAAAGCCCCTGTGATATATACAGAATTCTATCACTCACAGTGAAGTTAGCCAGTGGCTAAAGTGAACTAACATACTGCACCAAGCAGTATGCTGTAGTCAGTATCAGAAATATATGAATGACACGATGACAGACTGTAGGAAAGTGGCACTTTATTGCAGCTGTCCCCCCACTTATTGCGCCCTTTAGCTACTAGATGCTGGTTTGCAGCTCTGACAGTGTACTGAGGCCTGCCAACCAGACCTCAGTGCCACTGCTCTTTCCTTATAGCAAGGTGATGTCTAATTATAACCCAATTGGCATGGAATTTAGTACCCCTGTAAGTCCCTAGTAAATGGTACCCCTGGCACCTAGGGCATGGGTACTAAAGATGGTCCCTAAGGGCTGCAGCATAGTATGCCATGCTAAGGGACCCACACAGAAATTAAACACAAACTGCCGTTGCAGGATGTGTGACATGGTGTAAACCATGTTTGAAAACATGACAAGCCACACTCCTGTGTGTCAATGCCAAATATACTACATGGGCTATATGTAAGTCACCCCTACAGTAGGCTTTGGAGCTCTAATGCAGGGTGCATTATAGCACATGTGAAGACATACCTGCCTGAGCAGATATGCCCCTGTAATGTCTAGATGCATTGCTAAATATTACAAGTGAGCAGGGAAGCCATCTTAAGGTATGTACTGGGCACTGGTCAAAACGAATTTTCCAGCTACATAATGCCTTCACTGAAACCTATGGTGTTAGGCATCAAACATCTCATATTAATAAACCCACACTGATTCCTGTGTTGGAGTTATTAATACAAGCACCCAGAGGGTACCTTCGATGTACCCCCCATGAAACCTACTAGCCCTCTAGTGTGCTGTCTGACTGGTCTTGTCCAGCCTGCCACCACCGATGAGTTTCTGACCCCCTAAGAGATGAGAGCCCCACTCTCAGAGGTCAGAAAGAATGCATGCTCTGGCAGGAGGTGTTTAAACATTCTCCAGCAGGAAAGCTAGTAAATCAGTATATCAAGGCCAGAGGCTTACAAGCCTCTGCCGCCTTTGATATGTGAGCCCGGCTTCCCCCAGACCTGGGGGATGCCACCCCCTGCCATGAGGCCCAATTGGCACCTGGACTGGAGGGAAATTAGATAGTCAGGAGCATGGGACAATATCAGGCTAGTCACACTCCAAGGGTGGGCTACCTGAAGTGAACACAACAGGAAGAATTCCACCATCTTGTGTGTGGTGAAAAAGGAACTCTGAGACAGGGTTATGCCCACTCCTTGCAGGAAGTAGTCACATAGGGGGTATAGTGACCCCAGAGGTAAGTAGTTCATTGGCTACTACCTTATATCTCCTAACACCCCTAAATTTAGTATTTAGGTGGCCCCCTGACACCAGGAACACAGATCATGTTAAGACTTCAACTACTGGGAACTGAGGAAGAAAGAAGAAGGACTAAGCGAGCGATAATTGAAGCCCTGCACCAAAGATTGGCATGAAACCCTGCCAGGCTGCGTGCCTTCGACAATCGCTGGGACCGACTTTGCAAACAACTGGACATCCCCCCCGAACTCTTGGAGGACTGCCCAGCACCTGAACAACTGGGAACAATCTTCCTGGAAGTAGAGGAGCTACTCCCCTGCATCTGCAGGCACTGAAGACCGACAGCGAGAGGCTCTGACCAGCGTGACCCCGCCGGACAAAGCACCTATCCACACGAGCCCTCCAGCCTGAGTTCACAGGAACCGACGGCGTGTCTGAGGTCTAGAAACTCTTAAAAGCTGAGCCCCCTTTGGGTTCAACTAGACTAGCCCCCCAGTCCCCACCTGGAGCCTTTCAGCAGGACAGTGAAAACCGCGAGAGCCTCTGTCAGTGCGACCCCGCCGAACGAAGCACCTATGCACATGAACCTTCTAGCCTGAGTTCACAGTAACCGATAGGTGCCTGAGGTCCAGAGACTCCTAAAAGCAGAGCCCTCCTTTGGGTTCAATTGGACTGGGCCCCCAGTCCCTGCCTGTAGCCTCTTCTGCAGGAGACCCGAAAACTGCAAGAGCCTCTGACAGCGCGACACGCATGACAAAACACCTATGCACGCGAACCCTCCAGCCTGAGTTCAGAGTAACAGGGACACCTTCCTTCACAAAAACAATCACGAGGGGTCTTTTCCTCTTTCTATGTGTGCTGCATAATGCAGCACACATAGAAAGAGGAAAAAACTAGGAGAAATACAAACATTTCTCCTCGTTGCGCCTCCTTACGCCTTTCCTAGGGAGACGTAGCCTTGTGACACATTCCTAGGTTTACAATTTCTCAAAAATCTGGGAATGCGTCAGGTTCCATGGGTGTTGAGTGGGAACACCCACAGCAACACCCATGGAACACCCCTTTCACGCAAAGTGCTGCGTGAAAAGTGGCCGTATTTACAAGGACACGAAAAGCCACGCAGGGTGGCTTTACGTGTCCTTGTAATTAAGGGGCAGCAAAAAGTGATGCACCGGCCGCACAAAGGGCTTGTAAATATGCCCATTGGACTCTTTACACAGCATACCTCTTTTTGGTACACTATATATAGAAAAAGTAGCGTCTCCTGGTTAGGGGACGTCCCCCTGAGCACAGCATAGAACCCGCTAAGCGGGTATTATAAATCTGTGAAGGATCATACAAGGACTGCTATGATCTTAAATGGTGCGTTCATAAGAATTTATTCATGATTGATATTGGTATCTCATATCAAGGGATCAAATTTTAAACTTGAGTGCGACCATCACTCGTATAAACAAGTGCCCACTCAAATCAACATAAACACGTGAACGTGTTTATGTTGATTTGAGTGAGCACTTGTTTTAGGTTACTGTCATAATTTGATTCACCCATGCTCTACGTGATAATGTGATTGTTAGTTGACAATACGTATAATGGTAGGTTCCCTCTAAGTATCATTGCTTTATTTTTGTAGATTATGTCCCCTGATGAAGGGCCGTAATAGCCCGAAATGCATCGGGAAAACATGTTTATACGAGTGATGGTCGCACTCAAGTTTAAAATTTGATCCGTTGATATGAGATATCAATATCAATCATGAATAAATTCTTATGAACGCACCATTTAAGATCATAGCAGTCCTTGTACGATCCTTCACAGATTTATAATACCCGCTTAGCGGGTTCTACGCTGTGCTCAGGGGGACGTCCCCTAACCAGGAGACGCTACTTTTTCATATTCATTTCACACTCCTTTGACCAGAGAGTGAGACCCCAGAGGCGTGCAACAATTGGAACAACTTGTCTACCTTCAGTTGTTCGTGTTCTAACTTATATTACACTATTTAAAGAGCCAGCTTCCTACACAGACCAATGGATAAAGAGGCCTGACTGAAAGCCCTTATAATATTTAATAAAATCAAAAGGTCTTGGCTAACACCGACCTTGAAAAGACTTCAACAGTACTGTAAATGAATGAACAAGAATAATAGAGGTGGGTGAACTGAAAGATCGAGCCAGGATCAAGCCACATGCCTGGCTCTGGATCAGCTCATGGTCCTTATGGACACTCAAGCCCAAAAACGAGCCGAGCTTTCATGTGGCTTCTGCCTGACACCCACACACTGACCTAATGCACCACGAATTATAGAGAAAACATTAACCTTTGATTTAAAACTGTCACTTTTAATAAATGCCTCTCAATGAAAAGATATCTGATGTACCAAGTAGAAACACTTCTACATGTTAAAAAAAAGTACTTTTTAGGTCTCGCCTATGCAGCGCGCATGCGCTGCATAGGAGGAGACCTCTTGGAATCGATTCGCTTTTTGCCCAAAAACGTGCACGCTTTGCATTGCTTTCAATTGCAACGCGTGCACGTTTAGCGTTCCCTTGCGGGAGCGAGCTTTGGCGACATCTGTTTGTAATTATCTTGCAAACAGATGGTGCTCCTGCTCGCTCCACGCAAGAAAGCTGTGTGTGTCTGTTTTTTTTTACTTAGCTGGGAGCCATGTTTTGAAGCAGCCTTTTACGGAATTAAAACATGACACCCGACCCAGGCGTGAAAGACTGACAACAAAGGAGAAATTAAGCAGAAAGTAAACAGGAAAATCGCAACGACCCCCTCCAGAATGCCGCTTCCTTTCCTGTTTACTTTCTGCTTAATTTCTCCTACCCCCTGGTTTGCTTCCGGCTACCCAAAGTCCCGCATTCTGGGTCCAGGCTTATCAGAGACGTACAGCTGATACCTGACTCGGGAGATGGGCCCCCTGTGAGGTCGTGGATGAGAAAAGAGGCATGGCAGTAGTGAAACTGATGTGAGCAGTCTGCACACACTCTCGTGCTTTCTTTGCGGATTCTCTGTTGACCCCTCCGGTTTGTGGCACCGCGGTCTCATCTTCGTCGGGTTGCTGAGACGAGGCCTGAGCTGTATTACAATCTGCGAGGCCTGTTACCCTCTCATGACCCGGCGCGGACTCTCCCACGGGCATATACTGAATGAGTCCCGCGGACGCCTCGCTGTTCTCGTCAATCACCCGGCGTCACAGCTCGGAGTGAGCAGTCCACATGTCACGGCTTTATTGGATTCTTGTGTTGACCGAATGCCGCAGAAATTTTGCAGGGACGACGAGCTGATACAAGGTGTTGATTAAATATTCATTCCTGGTACAAACACATTATTCTGTGAGTGTGGAGCTCGGCCTCGATTTGCCAGCTCTTGTAGCAGCGGAGGGCCGGCATGCCCCGAGCCATCTAACCTGCCGCTGATTCATAGCTTGTCAGAACACTAACCAAATATTGCATTTTGTTCTCTCTTTACTCTACTCCAATGGCCCCCGCCCTCTCTTCCTTGCCTGACCTCTCTATTACTCTCCATCTGTCTTGGATTGTCTCGCGTTTAACTCGTTTGCGCAGAAAATGTCTTCGGTCTCTGCTGTTATCTGTAATTTGTTTACTGCTTTACACACAGCGTCTCCCATCCTGGGTCAAAACAAGAACTGGCCAAGGCAGCAGGTCTGGCGTTGTTTGCTAGCCTTTTCTCTTTATATATTTTAATGTATCTTTTTTTTAAATTTGTTTTTAAATAAAACGTTACTGATCCTGGAAATGGACGGCATCCGCATTTCTTTCTTTCTCTCTCTCTCTCTCTCTCTCTCTCTCTCTCTCTCTCTCTCTCTCTCTCTCTCTCTCTCTCTCTCTCTATATATATATATATATATATATATATATATATATATCACGCCAAACGCTCAAAACACCCCTTTCTCGCCTATCCAGTGGTACAGAGAACGCGCCATTTCTAGGCTGGGACTTTGACGGCTCCCACTTAGCTGTCCTGACCTCTGCTGGCCACGGCTTGACCACCGCTTGGTTGAAGACGCTTTGCCAAGCACTTATTTCCAAAAGTAAGGAGTTTCAGTTGTATGTCCGGATGAACGCGCTATCCACGGACACTGTTGTTTACTGTTCCTGCTTGCCGTGGGTGTCTGACATCCTTTCCAGACTGCTCTTGCTGGGGTGACACCGAGGAGATGCTCCCTTGATCCTGTGGACATTCTGCTATTATTCCTGGAGGGAGCCGCGGGGGACTACATATCTCACAGCACCCTGCCAGCACCTCACCTGTCTACACTTAGCGCTATGAAGCGTGGCGCAGTCCCGTGGTGTGGGGGACACGCTATCCATGGAACACTGTTGTTTACTGTTCCTGCTTTCCGTGGGTGTCTGGCAGCCTTTACAGATACCCCTTGCTGGGGAGACTCAGAGGAAATGCTTCATTGATCCTATGGACATTCTGCTGTTATTCCTGGAGGGAGCCGCTGCAGCGCTCGGGTCTACATGTCCCACAGCCCCCTGCCAGCACCTCACCTGTCTACACTTAGCGCTATTTAATAACAGCGCAGTGCCGTGGTGTGGGGGACACGCTACACCACAAACTGTTGTTTACTGGTCCTGCTTCCCGTGGGTGTCTGACAGCTTTTCCTGACGCGCCTTGCTGGGGCGACGCTGACGCTCCCTTGATCCTGTGGACATTCTGCTGTTGTTCCTGGGGGGAGCCGCTGGGGACTAAATGTCTCACAACCCCTTGCCAGCACCTCACCTGTCTACACCTAGCGCTATTGAGCGTGGCGCAGGCCCACGCAAAGCCCGGGCCTACCCTCTTGTCTGACGCATTCCGGTACATCTTGATTCTTTTTCTGGTAATGTTACTTGTGATTACATCTTGTGTGGCAACCATGTAGCTGATATCTATTGCGCCCATTATGGGAAAATGTAAACTAACCCAAGCCCCTATGGCCAAGAGCACGAACCCTGTGAAAGCTAGTAATGTCATTATCAACTACCTTACCGACGCCATGGGTTTGATACAATGGGATTACCGAGGCTATTGTTGAACCTCTAACCACAGCACCTAATTCTCCCTGACCCTCCTGCGTGCTTACGGAACCATTAGAGATCATAGAATTGTCCTCAGCCATAAATTAATCTCACCCCTGCCAAAAAGAGCAGACAGCCTTGCAACAATGGGGCTGTCAAGACTAAAACAAGCATTGGCATAGCCAATAGGTCTCGCCTTTGGGACTTTATAAGTATTTAGTTATGCAGCACAATATCCCTGGTGCAACAACATCAACTGTTGCATGGCTAAACACTTATACAGTCCCAAAGGCGAGACCTATTGGCTATGTCAATGCTTGTTTTATTTTGAAAAGTCTTCTTTATCATATTTTTGTGTGTGTTTTTGTTGCACAGTTTACATGCCAAAGATTATCAAGACTCGGCTCATGCACGGACTCTTAGAGCCGAGCCAGACCCTAGACTCGACTCACCCTGTTAATTTGTTTTCTTGCCCACCTCTAAGGATTAATAAAAACGGTACTGCAGCACGCTTAATTCAGTATTGTGTGGTGTCTGATTAGCTAGCTATGGATTAGCTAGCTATTTTCAAAATGTTCCTTACTGAAGGGTGTTTTTCAATTCTTGGGAGATGGCAAGCACTGCAACAGTCACGTTAGAAAAGTCCTAATGCGTGTTTGTTAAAACACCTTTATTTGTACTCAACGTAAGCCTTTGGGTGACACTCTCTCCAGTGAGCCAATCTATTTTGAAACCAGTAAAAGAAAATTATGTTTCCAGGTATATCTGTACATTTGGTTAGTTTTCCTTATAAACCCTTCATTGTGTTTTTAAATTATCTAGGATGATTAAAAAACTAGCTGTGTTAGCTCTTGTCTGTGACAAGCAGCTACTTCCCAGGTTCTTCCTGAAGTGGGCAACAAACACATACTGAAGTATTAATATCAACAGTATTTTCTTCTGGGGATAGCTAACAGTATAGAGCCTTCCATCATTTCTCCGACCAACACCCTCCTCTTCTTTCTACCACAATAACACAACCGCACACCACTTACACTCCGTTGCACCACACATGTTACCTCTTGCAGCAATCAAGTCTAAGACAAACACTCTTAACTCTACTTCATCCCCTATTACACACAACGTACACTATACTAACAAACACATCGCCACCCCCTTTACCTTACAACTTCCACTCACAAACAATACTATGCAAACAAATTCATTGCATAAAACAAATACATCAGTACCTCGTTTAACTACTCCTCAAAAACAAAACATAACATGCACACCAGCACAACAGTCTCTCGCGCAACACCTCATAATACTTTCCATCACAAACTACAAACACACACCCACCTTTCAGACTACACACATGAACAAACTCCAATGCCAAGCTTTCTCTCTCCCCCCACACCTAACACATATAGAGCAACACAGCAACTGTCTTTTAACCGTCTCTCATCCATTGGACAATTTAGAGCCCTACTACATGACCCACATGCTGCACCACACCCCTAACTCAAACACCTTCTGCCCTAAACAGATGCAAATAAAATAAGCAACATGCCACACCTCACAACTTCGCGTCTCCATGTCTACTGCACAACAAGGCTACACTACAAAAACAACCCAGTGCACCAACTCACTCTCAACCACCGTCTCCACCACCCTCACACGCAGACCCATCAAAATGCCTTTTTAGCCTGCTGGACGAGGAACACGATACAGAACTTCTACAAGATTGCTATCCTCATACAGCTAATACCAACACTAAGGACACACCTGCTACAAGCCCACAAAATACTGATCACTCTTCTACAAAACAAAGTCACACAATCAAGTTCAAGTTTCAAGTTTTTTTATTTGCCCCGCTTTATATTTATTTGCCTAGCTTTATCACTGTGTCGGCGTAAATGGATGAGACCAATTTGTCTAAAATTATCTATTCTTTCGGCCTCTGCAATAACTGATTCTATTTATGAGCCACCAAATGAAATGTTTTGTCATAGGATTTTTAACTTTTTAAAGTGTTTTTTAAATTTGTATTAACGTACATTACATGAAGGATGCAATTATTAACTTTGGTTTTACCTGATGTTGTATAGTATTAAGGGCATAAAGGATATTTTAACTTTTCCTATTGTATAAAATATTTTAATATTTTGTATTTGGAGATTTTTTACTGTCGGCTTTCAGTTATGATTGTAGAAACCTTGCTGCACAAAATTCTTTTTATATATATGTTGTTGGCCTTTCAGTTTATGTGGATCTCTTTGGAGTTCCAAGATCATAAATAAATAAACTTGAAACACACAATCATCAAACCACATTCTCTAAACTGTCTACTAATAAATGCTCAATCGCTCTCTAAAAACAAGCATCACATCTACGACCTTATCACTGACACAAAACCTGACATACTATTCTTAACTGAATAATGGTTGGGAGATGATATGGCTCCAGTCCTGCATGAAGCCCCTCCTCTAGGTTATCAAACTATCACTCAAAATCGTATAGGCACAAGAGGAGGTGGCCTAGCTGTTGTGTTCAGACAAACATTACATATCACTAAAGCTGACAACTACTCCATAAAAAATTGTGAGGCCCTTTTTACCAGATGCAATCCTACACCATCTTCCTCCTGTAACTTCCTGCTCCTTTACAGACCCACACCTAGAAATGCAACATTCCCAGACACACTGTTAGACACTGTTTCAAACCTGATAACTCTACACTCCAACCTATGCATTCTGGGTGACCTCAACATTTGGTTTGACAAACCCAATATGCCCCATCTGAAAACAATTATTGCTGGCCTAGACACACTGAACCTGCATCAGATAGTCCACCAACCACAGCTTTTAATATCCCAATACCACTAAAAACGAAACAACCTAACAAAAGAAAACAAACACCTTGGAGAAATACAGAGATAAAAGAGATAAAAGAACAAATTAGAAAGCTGCAACGTGCCTGGCTCAAAACAAACACCAATCAAGACAAACTTCGCCTACAGAAACCTAGAGGATTATACAAGCCAGCTATTAAAAAGCTAAGAAAAGGTACTATTCAGACAGAATTCAAAATGTGCAAATAAAGAATTCTATAAAATTTTCAATAAATTTCGTAATCCAAATTGCCCAGAAGGAGCTCATCCTGTTAATTTAGATTTCACAGAAAAACTGGCAAATCATTACACGGCCAAAGCAGACACATTGGGCTCATATTTAAAACAAGAACAAAGCACCAGCACTGACCCTTTCACAAAACAACAATCCAAGAATACTCTAACCCAGCTTCTTCATTCCTTTGTGGAAAATGTATTCTTTACCTTGACACTCGCTCAGCCATTGTGTACTCTTTCCCCCATCTGGTCTCTGCATACAACAGCTTGTGTTCAGGAATGTTCACCCCTGTTTGCCCTTTCTGTGCCTCACGAGTCATCTGACTCCTATGTGACTTCCTGAAACGAGAAGTTTCTTAGATTTTGCAGAAAGCTACGTTCTTCTCCGTATGCCTGTGGCGATCATTCAACCGTCACATGGAACAACTGTTGATATGTTTTTTCACGTACACCTCTCCTGACTTTGTCGTCTTTGTCAGCTTGTGCGCAGAGGGAAGGGGGGGGGGGTTAAGGTTATAAGAACTATGAAGGATCTGCTGTGTTCAGATTGCCTCCTCAGATAGCTACGGGTGTCTGCTGCTGATGCTCTCTCTCTCATGAGACTATAATAAATATTCTTTCTCTCGGTGCTCCAGTGTTGGTCTCACTTTGTTTCTGGACCTGAGGACGAAGGGTGGCTCTGCACCTTTGGGTGGTCCCTAAGGGGGGGGGCCCCCAAATCCACAATTGGCGCCCAAGAACAGGGACCCAGTCGAGGGGTCTCAACGAAGAAGATTGAACGGACGGTAGTGGGGTGCACCTGCGCAGAGAGACCCTCGTCTTCGTAGCCACTACCCAACTTTCTCTCCATCCGCGAAGACCCCCGCAAGTGGTGCCGGTCCTGACTGGGGCCCTTGATAGATTTGGACGATTTCTGCAGTAAGAGACCACCTGGAGGACGAGACAAAGGATTCTGGTAGGGTCGCTGAATTGCGACACCCTTATGTTCTGGTTATAGTTCTGATTTGTTATTGTTTCATTTTTTTAGATTCACTCTTTGCAAAGATTGAAGGCAAGCGGGTAATGTGGACTTTTTGTCCAATACAGGATTTTTGATAATAAGAAAAAGGTTTGGTAGAAACAAACATGCCCGTGTGTAGTAAATTTGTATGGATATGCTGTTGTATATCCCAGTCAGATGTTTTGGAAGAAAGTCAACCAGCCCCCGGAGGGTACCCCGAATAAAGAAATGTACTTAAAGTACGGTATTTCTCCCATAATGTACAGCACATTATGGAACAAATACACGTCAAAGGATAGGGATAGTACCTGGCCAAAATATGGCTCTTTTGACCCTCAGAAAATAGAGGCAGTAGAAGCCCAATTGCATAGGCGCAGATCTAGACAATCCATGTTTGATTCCTTGGGGTTAAGGAAGAAGGAAATTATAGAAAGGGAGAGGAGAGCTCATGCTCGATCCCAGAAGGCAGTATGGAAATCAGAGAAACAAAAATTGGCGGAATTACAACAAGAAAAGGTGGCTTCGAATATTGCCTGTTTAGATAGAGAACACCGGCTAAATGCCTCTGGCCAGTATCCTATGCGATATACCCCCTTGGCACAGTCAGACCCCCATGAAGACGAATTTCTCCTACACCCCCCGCCACCACCATATCACGTCCCTCTCCCTCTACCCCCCGCTGATGGACAACAACTTCCCGGTCCAGACTTGCGTCCCGACCCTACAGCTCCACCCCCTCTCACTCTGGCCCCGAACACTCAGTAGATGCTAGGTTACGCACCCCCGCCCTACTACAGACGAGAAACACACTTTAGATCAATTGATCCATACCTATTTGAAAGACAATTTTACCCCTGATCAAATACGTAAGGTCTATTCAGCCTACCCAAACCACTTGAAGAATTATTTTGCATGTAGACTCGCATATGAAGTGATGACCTTATATGAGGGACGCCATAAGGTTACACCAGAGGACTATGTTAGAAGGCTATACCGTAAAGTGACAGAAGGTGGAGCAAATGAGGAGGAACGAGATGCCTTGTTTGCGTTTATCTTACAAATGATGGAAGAACTAAGGAGGGATCAAGAGGAAGGGAAAGATAGTGATAGTGGTGCAGTGGGTGGAGTGATTGAAACAATGGCGCCAATGAGAGAGGCGGCCCCGGTTTTCGTCCCGGCCAGGGGGGACGGCACACAGGATGGTATAGATAACCCAAATGCAAAGAGCAGGACATTGTACAATTGGGTATTCACTCCTTGGCTCCGAGCGGACATTCTGGCTTTTAAGAAGGATTTACCAGACCCCAGAAAAAACCCTGCCGCATTCTATGAGGAACTAGACACTGTTGTCTCCACCTATACTATGACGCTAGTGGACATAGACCAGTTTTTCGGACTAATTCTTCCCCCCGACCTTTGGAGACCCATTAGGAAGGTGGATGACGTAACCATGTTTCACCATACTTGGGTAGACTTAGACAGAATGGATAGAGACAGGAAACCTGGCGAACGACCAGCAGCTGCCATCTTAACTCTCCCAACCCTTATAGTGACAAAACTCAAACAGTTAGTCCCGGCTCGAAAGGTGGATTGGACGATTATTAATGCATGCAAACAAAAAACTGACGAGACAGTATCCAATTATTTTTCTAGACTTAGCCAAGTCTTTACTGACTATAGCGGACAAGACACCGCTACTGACACCGGACGTCACTTATTGGTCCAAACATTTGTTAAAAGCTTACTGACCCCCATTTCCATGAAATTGCAGAATAGTGAAAGTACATGGCCCTCGTCTACCCCAGCTCAAATTTTGACAATGGCACAGTATTATGAAGATTTGCAGAGTAAAATTGAAGAAGAAAAAGAAAAGACTTAAAAGAAAAGGTCATGCTTTCCCAAGTCTATCATCACACACAGGGGAGGGGAGGTTACAGAGACACATACACTCCCGCTCCCACTTCACGGTCTCAGGGACCCCCACGGCAACTGTCCAATGATCAATGCGCTTATTGTAAAGAGACGGGCCACTGGCGTGCCGAGTGTCCACTCTTACAACACCAGATGACAGGTAGGGGACGGGGTGCGCCTAGAGGCAGGGGCAGAGGAGCACCGCCACCCTCCCATGGACACCGCTCAAATGTCTTTGACACTACCCGACAGGCTAATGCCCAAGATTTTACTGTTGATCGCTTCCCCGATCTTGACTATGCATGAGATAGCCAAGGGCAGGGGAAGGAACCAGTGGAACTACTTGTTGACCAAACTGGCCCCTATATCACAGCTGCAGTGGTTGGCACCGAGGGTAAATTTTTGGTTGACACTGGGGCCTCTAGGAGTGCTCTGTCCAAGAAACTGATTCCGAGGGCACCCCTGTCTGGCTTATCTGTCACTTCTGTAGGATTTAACGGCACGCCCTCTATTAAACCACTGTCCTCGGAAATACCCCTTGACATTCATGGTAACACTGTTATGGCCTCCTTTCTATTATCACCTAACTGTCCAGATAACTTACTGGGTCTTGACCTCCTGAAACATTATAGAGCCACCATTAGATGTTCTCCTGACTCAGTTCGAGTCATATTGTTTGACAACGATTGCGACTCTGGTTATGAGT
The DNA here is from genome assembly GCA_963921515.1 of Calotriton arnoldi. NCBI lineage: Eukaryota > Metazoa > Chordata > Amphibia > Caudata > Salamandridae > Calotriton > Calotriton arnoldi. Next base: position 318,414 of record CAWUFW010000682.1, on the reverse strand, counting down.
CCCGCTTGTATCGCCTTCTTGACTCTCCCGACTCCCAGTTACAAGGCCTGGAAGAGTTACCAAACACTTTGTGGGCCACTTCTGACACCGATGTAGGACACATAGTTATGGACCCTGTGTGCATCACGGTCAGGGCCAATGCACCTTTACCCCGACTTCCCCAGTACAAAATATCTGCAGAGGGTGAACAAGCACTGTACCTCATTATACAGGACATGATAAAAGCTGGAGTGGTTGAGGAGGTTCGCTCTAATGTGTGCAACAGTCCTATTTTACCTGTTTTGAAACGCTCTTCTGACTCTGAGAGAGTATACCGTTTTGTTATTGACCTCCGGGCCATTAACAAAATAGTAATACATCAGTTCCCAGTGGTATCTGACATCACCACCATTTTGACCATGATTCCCTCAACAGCTACCACCTTTACAGTTATTGATCTTAAAAATGCCTTCTTCTCCATTCCCATCCACCCTGACTCCCGCTACCTTTTTGGATTCACCCTTCGAAATAGATCCTACCGCTTCTGTCGCGCCCTCAGGGGTACACGGAAAGCCCTAGCATTTATAGCCAAGCCCTAAAAGCTCAGCTGGACCAAATACACCTTCCTAAAGGCACTGTCTTGGTCCAGTATGTTGATGACATATTGTTAGCAGCAGACACGCCAGCACTTGCTCGCACTGCCTCCCTTGCCACTTTGCATTTTCTTGCATCCAATGGTCATAAAGTGTCCAAAAACAAACTTCAGTATTGTAAACAGCAGGTGACCTATCTCGGCCACCTACTGTCTAAGGAGGGACGTACACTCACACCTGACCGTATTCATACCATATTACAACTACCTGTCCCTACCACACAGAAAGACGTTCGGGCACTTATTGGCCTCACCTCTCTTTGTCGGCAGTGGATTCCAAATGTTTCCCTTATAGTCAAGCCCCTCCTTGCACTGCTTACCAAGGATACCCCCACCCCTTTTCCATGGACACAAGAACATCAACAGGCCTTCCATGACCTTCGCCAGGCCCTTTGCTCTGCACCAGTGTTAGGAATTCCTGACTATGACAAACCTTTCAGCCTCTATACTCATGAACGATCAGGTTGCGCTCTTTCGGTCCTGGCCCAGACTCATGGTACCAAACAGCGACCTTGTGCTTATTTTTCTGCTACCCTGGACCCTGTGGCCCGGGGATTGCCCTCTTGACTTAGAGCGGTTGCGGCTGCAGCTGTTTTTATACGTCAAAGTGAAGGCATTGTTCTAGACAACAAAATTACGGTTTTAGTCCCCCACTCAGTAGACATATTGCTCAACCAGACTAAGACTCAGGACCTCACCAGTGCACGTCTGACTGGGTATGAACTAACGTTGTTGGCACCACATATCACGCTGAAACGATGTACCACACTGAACCCTGCTACATTGTTGCCCACCCCGGACCCTGACACCGCAGACTCCCCACCGCATGATTGCTTATTTCACACAGAGGAACAGACAAAAGGGCGGATAGATCTCAAAACACCCCTTTACCAGAAAGCGATGGACAGCTGTGGGTAGACGGGTCCTGCATGAAATTACCAGATGGTGCCACCTCTGCGGCCTATGCTGTTACCACCACTCATACTGTTGTAGAAACAGCCCGCATACCCCAGAAATCTGCTCAGGCAGCAGAACTGATGGCTCTCACCCGTGCCTGTATCATTGGTACGGACCTTGCTGTTACCATCTACACAGATAGCCAGTACGCCTTCGGGGTGGCACACAACTTTGGCATACTGTGGAGGGAGAGAGGATTCTTAACATCCCATGGTACCCCTATTCTGCACGGTGACTTAGTTACAGCACTACTCCAAGCCTTAACACTGCCACGCAAGCTAGCCATTGTTAAATGCACCGCACACAAAAAGATAACGGATGATGTGGGCCGAGGGAATGCTTTTGCTGATCAAACAGCACGACAAACAGCGCGAGATAGACAATACACCCCTATGTACGTAGTAAAATCCCAAGCAGAAAAATGGCACGATGCCAGACAACAGATTAGAGACATTCAAAGCACAGCAACCAAAGAAGAACTTCAAACCTGGGAACAGGAGGGCATGTTGGATGAGGAAAACTGTTGGCGCTCCAAAGACACGAAATTATGGTCCGGGAAGCTCTGCCTGACCGATCCAAAGGACCTGGGCACGCCATCCAACCGGGCGACCACGTGATGGTACGAAACTTTGCTCGGAAGAAGACGTTGGAACCCCGGTGGAAAGGTCCCCTCCTGGTCCTCTTGGCGACCCGAACAGCGTTGCGGGTGGAAGGTAGAAAGTCCTGGATTCATGCCACACATTGCCGGAAGGTGCCCAGCTTTATGCAGACTGGACCAACCTTGACCACCTACAAAGACATCCTGGAAAACAATCCTCCTGTGTGTGACATTACTGAACTGGAACTCTTTGAAGATCAAACAGCTCCTGGTAAGCACAGGTACCATCTCCGACCCCGCACCACCCCGGGTGCTCCGGCGACAGGACAGGTTGGTTCAGCCATAGTCGCAGGGCGGTAGTATAGTCTGGAAGGGTGGATCGGTGTTCCTTCTAGTGGTTCACTGAGAAGCCTAGCCAGTGAAGCAACCACCAGCTACCTGCGACACTTAGGGCAGTACCTTCTTGGCCGACAGCCGTAGAGCTCCAAGAAGAATGGGTCAGAAAAAAGAAGGAGGACAAAGTCCGAAGCAGAGAAAGACAGTTACTGAGCAAATTGTACAGCTGCAAAACCATTTTTTTGACAATAGTCCTTTCCCTCGTTATCATCTTCACCATCCTCTTCTGGATCATTGAGGAAGCAGCACCAGCAAAAGACACAGTATTACCACTGCCGACGGTGTCTCCAACAATACCAGAGCATCACCATTTCACGCTTCACCCACATCAAGCAGTGCACCGGGACGCGTTCAAGCACAATGCCTTTGTTCAAAGCTTACACCAAATGCATCAGGCTATCAATACCACAAACTGTTGGGTCTGCGGAATGTTGCCCCCACATCCAGCAGAAGGTGCAGGTACGCCCTTGCTCCCATTGCCATTCTCCCCCAATGGGTCCTGTCATGCCGGGCGAGAAAGACTATGGGCCAGACAGAACAAAACGGCATACAATTTCTCATCATGTACAGCAGCTTGGGGGGGGGGCCGAACTAATGGCACAAACGGCACCAGAGAAGAAGAAGAAATAGTGGGACATCAAGGGATGTTGCTGGTAAAAGATCCGATCAGAATGAAAAGAGAAAAAAAAGAACACTGTGCTCTACGTTATTCCCGTCCCTGGACATCACTGCATCTATCAACAAGGGTCTATACCAGTTGGCTCTAGCAAATGCACTATCACCACCAACACTACCAATGCCACCGGAGGGGGGATCAGCGCGATATCGGCTATGAGTGCCTACTTCATCTGTGGAACAACTGCGTATTACCACCTCCCTGAAAACTGGTCCGGCAGCTGCTCCCTGGCCTTCCTCCTGCCACCGGTGTTCATTGCTCCTCCTGATTACCATAACAACTTCATGAAAAGGCGTGCCCCAGTTCGTCAAGAGAGATCCCTCGACACGTCCTTGGTGGATCAGACAGAAACGACGTGGGAGCAATTTACCGACTTCAACAAAGGCTTTAACCAAGGCTTCTTCTTTATCGGTCCAGTACAAAACAGCAAACTGATTCGCCGCCTCACTAGGACATTGGAGGCTGTGATAAACCAGACGTCCGCGGCACTGGGTAATTTGACGCAAGAACAAACAGCTATCAGGACCATGACTTGGCAGAACAGGCTTGTTCTTGATGTGGTATTGGCTGACCGCGGAGGAGCGTGCTGCATCATAGGGGCAAGCTGCTGCGTATATATACCTGACAACGCCCCGTCTGTACTTCTGGCCATAAAGAAGTTGCACCTACTGGCCTCCGAATTGCATCAGGAGCCGGGAACATGGACATTGAGCGGATGGTTCTGGGGTCTCCTGTTTACATGGGGCTGGAAGATACTCATGTTTCTCCTTATTCCTGTTGCGCTTCTCTTTTGTTGCTGCCTTTGCCTGCACTGTGGGCCTCCCTTGTGCAGTTTGTGTGCTCAAGCTCTCAAACCTCCCCCTATCCATGGCCACTCCGAAAATGACAAAATTATGATGGCCCAACAGATACAAGAATTGATGGACATTATTGTTGACTAAATTGCTTCGCTCCTGTCAACAGGAGGGACTGTGGAAAATGTATTCTTTACCTTGACACTCGCTCAGCCATTTTGTACTCTTTTCCCCATCTTGTCTCTGCATACAACAGCTTGTGTTCAGGAATGTTCACACCTGTTTGCCCTTTCTGTGCCTCACGAGTCATCTGACTCCTATGTGACTTCCTGAAACGAGAAGTTTCTTAGATTTTGCAGAAAACTACGTTCTTCTCCGTATGCCTGTGGCGATCATTCAACTGTCACATGGAACAACTGCTGATATGTTTTTTCACGTACACCTCTCCTGACTTTGTCGTCTTTGTCAGCTCGTGCGCAGAGGGAAGGGGGGGGGTTAAGGTTATAAGAACTATGAAGGATCTGCTGTGTTCAGATTGCCTCCTCAGATAGCTACGGGTGTCTGCTGCTGATGCTCTCTCTCTCATGAGACTATAATAAATATTCTTTCTCTCGGTGCTCCAGTGTTGGTCTCACTTTGTTTCTGGACCTGAGGACGAAGGGTGGCTCTGCACCTTTGGGTGGTCCCTAAGGGGGGGCCCCCAAATCCACACCTTCCAGCACATTTCACCCGATGAATTTAGGGAGCTGGTCGAAGCAAGCAGGCTTGATGGCAGCCCTTCTGACCCGTGTCCACCGAAAACCTTCAAGAGAATTCTTCTAACAACCTCTGCTGCCACACCAGTAAGAAGAAACATCAACAATTCCTTAACTACCGGAATATTTCCAGAAGAACTGAAATAGTCATACATACGCCTATTAGTCAAGAAAACTAACTTGGACCCGCTGAACCCTGACAACTACAGACTGATTACAAAAGGACCTTTTCCTGGGCAAACTGATAGAAAGAGCAGCATTCGCCCAGATGTCACAATTCATTGAAGACAATGCCATACTTTCAGACTTCCAAACTGATTCCCTCCAGGAAGAGGGACAGAATCTGCCCTTGTTGACATCTGGGATGACCTGAAGAACACAGTTGACCGGAACCGGCGTTGCTGCGCTACTTCTCTTGGATCTCTCAGCTGCCTTTCACACGGTTGACTGTGACACTCTGATACAAAGACTCCACGAAGCCAGCATAGAGGGGACTGTATCACATCCTACCTTCGCAACAGAACTTATGTCATCCATACCCCCCCCTTTCTCATCCAAACCATACTTCACAAAAGCAGGGGTCCCTCAAGGCTCTATCATCTCGCCCATGCTTTTCAACATCAACATAAAGTCATTGCCGGCACCGATCAATCAATTTCACCTCGTGCTATAAATATGCAGATGACACGCAAATACTTCTTCAACTGAAATGCCCCAAAGACATAGGAAAGTCGCCAATTTTCAGTTGTCTCAGAGCTGTGGATCAATGGATGACGTGGAGCCATCTCAAATTGAATGCTTCCAAAACAGAAATACTCATGTGTGGCGATTGGAAAAATTATGACCTGCTCGCCGGCTGATGATCTGAGAACACCGCCTAAAGTATTGAAAGAAGTAGGAAACTTCGGAATTACCATGGACTCCAAGCTATCAATGAATGCCAAGTAGACCTCAACTCTCTGACTCATCTCAAACCTCATCTACTACACTTTCCAATGCACTACCCTATTTCTCACCCTATACCTCTATCAATATATCCTCTACTTCCACTCTCTCATTCATCCCAAACCCCATACCACTACTATGATCCCCAAAATAACCCTTTCTAGACTTCCCTCCTTGCATCATCTCATACCTCTTTTACTATTCAGGACTCCCAAACAAGCCTTCCTAAACCCTTACCCCTGACTCTTCCCCCTCCACCTCCCTTTTACTCATCCCAAACCCCCTTCTACTGCTACGAACTAAAAATAAAAAAAGATTCTAGACCCTTCCCTCTTCTATCCCTCCACTATTCCTTTTCAATCCAAAAAACAGAATAACATGTCCACCAGTCAAATTAATTTCACATTCCCCTATACTAACTGCCCTCCACCTCCCCTTTACTCACCCAAATCCCCTCCTACGGCTATAAACTCCCCCCCAAAAAACATTTCTAGACCCTTCCCTCCTCCTTCTCAATCCAAATAACTGGCTAACATATCCACCACTCAAATTACTTTCATATTTCACTATACTAATTTACCACTAATCCTTTATGGGTTCCGGAGTAGCGTGCTACTCGCCGAAAAAGCACTTCAACACCTCATTAGGGGTAGCAAGCGCTATATAAATGCAAACCTTTTTCCCTCTTCTATCCCTCCACTATCCTTCTCAATCCAATAGCTGACTAACATATCCACCACTCAAATTACTTTATTTCACTATACTAATACACCACTAATCCTTTATGGGTACCGGAGTAGCATGCTACTCGCCGAAAAAGCACTTCGATGCGCTATATAAATGCAATTACAATACAATAAACATACAACAAACATGCAGTAGTCCTGGGGGTGGCTAAGTGGCGTAGTAAAGGTGCCATTATCATTAAATCAAGCAAGCAAAGTGCCCGCATCCTTTTGTTTGATAGTAAAAACCCTCCATAACTGCGGTGCACTGGCCCAATAAACCCCTGGGCCCCGGTGCTACTGCACCTGCTGTACTACTGATAGCCACACCCCTACCAGTGATGGTGGGGGGGGGGCAGAAGTTCTCCCTGTCGATTCTGCTAGTCAGATGCATGTTTACACAGTAACCTGCTAAATGCAGCCAACTGAAGAAATCTGTTTTCACTTCATTTTACACATTCAGATTTCAAGTGCCAAGATGATTCTTTTCAAATGAGCGCCTTTAGTATTGTGGATACATTACAGTATCTTCACTAAAGATGCCACTAAAACCATGAAACTGCCTGTGGGGAGAATATGAGGAGAGTAGCCCAGGAGGGGCACCAGGGCTAAACAGGCAACATTAAGAAACACAAAGATCCGGGATCGACCAAACATTCACTCCTCGCTGACAGCATAAACAAGCATTTGCAATGCAATAGGTCTCGCATTTCGCGAGTTTGAGCTATTGGCATTGTAAATGACAATTCCTTTTATTTATGTTTTTGTTTTTGAAACATAAATAAAAGGCATTGTCATTTACAATGCCAATAGCTTAAACTTGTGTAAATGCGAGACCTATTGCATTGCAAATGCTTGTTTTCAAAGCGCTGCGAAGCTACCAAATGGGCCAAATGCGCTGGCGGCTTCTCGCCGCATGGAGCCCAGAGCGCTGCGAGAGTTTATTTCAACTACATGGGAGGTTGTCACGATCAGAGATAAGGTGTGTGTGTGGGTGGGGGGGCATAGCAAAGGGGTGTTCACATGAGCTACTGAGGTCCCCTGCACGGTTTATAGTTTTGTACTCATGGGGAGGTTTCTACAGTATGCCCAGAGGAGAAGTGAGCGCATTGTATGTGCACAGTCTGTTGTCACCGCACTTCAAGACGGGAGGGGTCACTGTCCACACCAATCCCGAGAAACACAAGGACCGACCCGAGTATGTCTGCTCATAGCGCATAGAGGCGATTTGTTCAGCCCCAAGCGCTAGAGAAGTAAAGCCACTCTTTTGCCACGCTTTCTATATTGTTTGATTTTTTTCTCTGGAAGCCCAAAACTGCATAGTTTGTATTCTTAAAAAAAAAAAAACGAAAACGACTGGGGATCTTTGCCTTTACTGCCCACTTCCGCCGTATTATTTGCTGTGACGCAATAACTCTTCATGTGTGCACCGTAAGAAGGAACAAGCATTGGCATAGCCAATAGGTCTCGCCTTTGGGACCTTATAAGTATTTAGTTATGCAGCACAATATCTTTGGTGCAACAACATCAACTGTTGCATGGCTAAACACTTATACGGTCCCAAAGGCGAGACCTATTGGCTATGCCAATGCTTGTTATATATTTTTAAAGATCAATAAATAGTCTTGCAAGTGACAACGCATGCGCTGTTTCTGGTGAGTCCTAAAAAGGCCATCTGAAATGTGCTTGATATTATTTGAGACAATTTTGCTCAACAATTTTGCTCAATCAGGCATTGTGCTACTACTTTTATAAAATGGTTCTTACAGGTACCCAAATTGCACACTTCTAGCATAGCAGACACCTGGACATAATTATGCTGTTACTTTCTGTCGACATAGAATTCTTGTGTTAGATTTCCTTCCTCACAGTCTCTCTTGTAAACAAATGCTGCTCATGCAAAGGAATGTCTATATTACTGATGTTCTCAGTGCCAGGCTCCTTGTGTCATCCCATTTACTCATAACTGTTCCCGCTACAAGATAGTAGTGACCTTAAACTTGGTATGGCGCCACAAATGATTCAAGGATGACACACTTAACCCCTTTACCGCGGCCGAAATTTCGCCGCGGTGCGGCGGCTTTGAAGAGTGGGCGGGGCCGCGTCGGCCAACGGACGTGCGCAGCACTACGGAGGTAGTGCTCGCGACGGCCGTTGGCCGACAGAAGCAGCGAAAGGGTTAAACATGGAATTGGGTTATTGACCTTGTATGAGTACTTTAATCATGAGCATTGTATCGGTTTTAAGGCAGCTTCCAGTCTATTGCATCGCTCAAAAAGGTGTAAAATGAGAACTCTGTTTGATTATATATAAATAACTGCTTCTTTCACTTGTGATAAAGTAGCACTTAAAGTGTCACATATGTGGCAATGAAATGTTAGTTACGAATAGGCACACTGAAAAAGTGGAAATGTAACACATCGTAAGCATGCTGATAACTTGGCAGCAAACGTAACGTAAGGAAATTTACGTTAACGTAATGTAAGATAACTTGGTAGCTAACGTAACGAAGCACAATAACCTCAAGTCACAAATGCGGATACATTCAAATATCCTTAAACCTAAGGGAATGTTGAGTTTGCATGCAGTATTAGATTTTGAACACTTACCATTTCAATTTCTTGTAACAAAAATATGCCAGTCATCAGTGGAAACCATGCCAGAAAAAATGAGTGCACTCTCCACTTTCCTTCAGCGACTGCTGTATTAGGATTAGGGAACCCGACACCGGTTTGCCATACTAGCAAAGTACTTCTTTAATACATGCCAACATTTTAGAAGAGGAAAGTGTGATTTAAACAAAATAATCGGGAGAATCTACTATTTCCACCATTGACTCCTGTTGAAGCAGAGGCAAATGTCAGGAGGGAGACAGCCAAAATAAAGCCATTTTTAGCTTCACAAATCGTGAATCTCCCGTCTGAATCAGGTCCATTGGCATGTATGACATTTCAACAGGTATTTGCAAAGCCAATTGGTCTGGCTTATTGGGTGCCAGTCTTTTGGCTTTGTGCTGTTTGTTGTGCCATGTTTTTTTGTAAAACAACTTTCTCGGAGCTTACTAATATTTAAAAAGTACTGGAAAACCCAACTATTTTTGTTCTCAAAAAACCCACATTGCAATTGTAGTCCACTCACACTAAAGGGAACTATTTTATGTGCAAATATGCTCCTTGTGAAGGAAATGAACGCCGTCGTTCATAGTGGTCAGCCAAAGGCTTCATGCAGTAGTGGGCGCACGAAAAATGTAAATGACACAAGAAACCAACAGATAACAAGCATTGGCCGCGCGGCCGTGAAAGTAACGCGGCCGTGAAAGCGAAAGTGATCGCGATCGCGGGGACGCGCTCTGTGGTGGGGGAGGGGCGGAGCGAGGCGCTTGGGAGAGCAAGCGAGAGGAAAGCCAGATGGCGCCTGATCGCGCGCTGTAAGGGTGCCGCGAGGAAAGCCAGATGGCGGCTAACATTCCATGCATCCTATGGATTTCATGTGGCTAAGCTTGTCATGTCCACACAGTGTCTTGTGCAGGAAGCAGGAATGGGGAGGAAGGAGGGGGTGGGGATGCAGGGAGGGCACGCTGCTCCTGAACACTGGGCTCTGCTTCCAGGACATGTGAGGAGAGGAGAAGAACACAATGTTCCTGCTCGGAGATTAGCATCAGAGCACAGACAGCATTGGGGAGGGGCGAATGGAGCAAAGAGGCCCGGGGGTGGGGGGATATTACCTGTGGCAACGGAGGAGGGTGCACACCTGGCCGCCCGGGCCATTACATAGAGCAAAAGGCGGCGAACGGGCGAGGGTGGGGTGCATCGCCTGCAGCGGGACGGGGGGGGGGAGGTAATGGTTACGTAGTGGGGCAGACAGAACTGGGAGCATGAATCGCAGCCGTCGAGGTGGGAGGTAAAGGTGCGGGGCGGAGCCAGCCGGCATCGGGTATTACTAGCAGCGCAGAGTAGAGTGCAACCAGCGATGGCAAGAAAATAGGAGGGGCGGGGGAAGCAGAGAAGAGGGGAGGAGGAGGTGAAACGAGCTAAGAAGGGAATGAATGGCAGAGCTCAGAGTAGAGTGAAAGAAAAGGAGGAGTAGAAAAGCAGTGAGGGCACAAGGTAGTGAAGGCGGTAGGGGAAATAGGTGAATGAGAGAGCGAAGGACACGAAAAGAGGTGGCGGGTCTTTAGAGGGTAGGCAAAGAAGGTGCGTCGAGGGTAGGCAAAGAAGGTGCGTCGAGGATATGCGAGAGTGAAATTAGCACGAGAAGATACAAGGACGAGGTCGAAGCGTGAACCAGAAGAACCAGAGAGCGGTCAGGAAAACGAACCCATGTGAGAAGGTGGTGAGACTCACTGTGAGGATCGGAAAATAACCTGAAGTGGTGAGTCATGAGATAATTTTGGAGCGTAGCTGGAGACTGGAAAGCTGCAAGAGTGAGGACGCACGCATTTACAGTAGTAAAGGAAATCAGAAGGTCGATAAAAGGCTTACACATAGCACGCATATTATTTAAGCAAAGAACAAGTTTTGGAAAGATTAAAGATTTGTGGTGTAGTAACGTGTCTGGCACACAAACGTTTTCAGACTAACAGGAACAAGGATTTACGAAGGGGAGCGTTTATGCGCATAAAGAAACATTGTGAGGATTTAACAAGGAAAGTTTTGCGCTGTGTCAACGCTCTTGGGGAGCCATTCAAGCAGCAACTGACAAGGTGTGGCGCAGTTAGAACGTTAAGAAAATCGTAACTGCGCGTTGCTGTCAGCTCGACAAAGGCATACAGAGACTCAGTTTATCACTCTTAATAATATTATTTGGTATGTTCAAAGGCAGTAGATAAAAAAAAAGAGAAACAGATGCAGGAAACATACCGGGTTTATTGGGAGAATCTGCTGAAGTAATTTCCGGTATCTTTAGAAGGAATGGCAAACAAGTGCAATAGGTAGGGAAGAAAATAAAAGTAACGCGGCCGCGGGAAGAAAATGAAAGTGAGCGGCAGCGAAAGTGATTGCGCGCTGTAAGGGTGCCGCGAGCTATGCGATGTGCGCGCACCATGACGAGAGAGGAAAACCAGATGGCGCCTCTGCTCGTCATTGTGCGCGTAACCGCACGCTCTATGCCACCCAAAAAGCTGTGGTCGGCTTTTTAAAGCCCACTCACTAAATGTCTCGCCAGAGCAGCGCATGCGCTGGCTCAGGCGAGACCTAAAAAGGAACGAAGAGTCGATCCTGCGACGAATATATGCTGTCGAGTTCGTTTGTTGTGTTGTTTAGAATGGTGGGGGGGGAGGATTCTTAGTGGATAGGAGGGATGTAAACGTTTTCACATCAAAGCAATATGTGCTACACTCCCTGGTGAACATTTCACAGGATCTATCACCTAAAAAGTATAATGATAAAAGAGGTAGAAGTGGAAAAAAACACGTTTGATCCACGTGGGTCCCTACGCACTTATTGTTTGTTCCTTGCAGACCTTTCTGACACTGGCTCTGTTGAAGCCATCTGCTCTTTTTATGGCCAAAACATCCCTGCGCACATTCTTGGGTAATTTCTCTGTTTGAGCCATATTCAGCAAGTTGCAGCTGATTCACAAAATATAAAAAAGAATGAAAAACATGACATCGATTTTAAGCACATCCTGCGTGAACTTTTAGAGGCCCGTGTCCAAAAGAGAAACTGTTTATAACGACTGTAAATAAGTAGCGTGTTCAACATTTCAAAGCGAAGTATTAAGCCGAGTTTTAATAATTCAGCAAGGATATTGTTTTTTTTGTTTTTTACATTAGCTTCCTTCATCCTGTAGTTAGGAAGAGGAGAAATTGATATGAGCATCATCTTCAATGTATTCGGGCTCCTTATCATCTTGCGATTGCACCCCCGTCCCCAGGCCAGCGCCACTGTTGCTGCACTTTAACGCTGTGGAGAGTGTACGTGGCTGCGCTGCACTTCACTCCCTGCTATACTACAGAGCGGGATCCCGGCGCAGCGCTGCACTTCAAGCCGTGCTCACCAGAGTTGTGCACCACAGAGCGTGTTCACTGTGTGCAGCGCTGCACTTCAGCCTTGCTCACCAGGGTTGTGCACCGCAGATCGGGATACCGGCGCAGCCCTGCACTTCAAGCCATGCTCAGCAGGCTTGTTCACCACAGAGAGTGTTCACTGTGCCGCGCTGCCCTTTTGGCCTTGCTCACCAGGGTTGTGCACCACAGAGAGTGTTCACTGTGCCGCGCTGCACTTCAGGCCTTGCTCACCACCATTGTGCACTGCAGACTGGGATGCCGTCTTAGCGCTGCACTTCAAGCCTTGCTCACCAGGGTTTTACACCACAGAGTGTTCACTGTGCCGCGCTGCACTTCAAACCTTGCTCACCAGGGTTGTGCACCACAGAGAGTGTTCACCGTGCCGCGCTGCACTTCAAGCCTTGCTCACAGGGTTGTGCACCGCAGATCGGGATCCCGGCGCAGCCCTGCACTTCAAGCCGTGCTCATCAGGTTTGTTCACCTCAGAGCGGGATGCCGTCTTAGCGCTGCACTTCAAGCCTTGCTCACCAGGGCTTTACACCACAGAGCGGGACCTCGGCGGAGTGCTGTGTGACTGGATTCGTGAGCGACGCCTTCGCAGTCTGCTCAGGGGGCGCTAATTCTACGTGAAGTGGACGTCAACATTAATCAAAGCGTTTCCGACAAATCGGACACTTTAACAAAGTAAAAACACCGTTTTCAAACTGTGCCCCGGACCTGGTTTAACGGCTAGAACGGCCGACCCTGAAGCTCGGGAATCAGGTTTGAGTCCAGGTGGAGGCTCAAGCATCCTGTGATTCTGGGCAAATTACTTAATCTCCCCGATGCAAAAATAAACACACGGCTGCCCTTGCTAAAGGCGACTGAAAAAACATAGTGCCTACTGACTAAATGAAGGAGACTGTGTAACGCCGCAAGTAAACGATCCAGTCCTGATGGGCGGTCCCAAAAGGAGGCAGGGCGGTAACAAGGAGGGACTAAGAAGCCTCCTTATCAATCGGAAGCCAGCGTTTACCATGGACGATGACGCCAGCCAATGAGAATGATGGGCGGGGCTTCCACCCCACTTCTAAAACATACCCTACTAAAATATGCCTTGCAGAGCGAGCAGCGCATGCGCGCTGCAACGCTAGGTGAGACCTAAAAAACGGCTGCATGGGAACCAATTAATTCTGCTGATTATGTACTACTTTTATGTGCATACGAAAATGTGAACTTCAAAGCAGTAGCACAATATTTTTTGCAACATTGCATGTTTTTCAGCCACATGGTTCGTGCTGCTCCTATGAATGAAAATAAGGAATGGAGTACGATATAAAATGCACATAGTAGCGGCGTGTGGTTTGAGAGTCCGCACTGCACACAATGTTCCCTCTCAATGGCATATGTCTTCAGGATGCGTCCCTGGTACGGTGCGCGTGAAGGATCAGAAAGCATGAAAACGCCGAAGGGGATGACCGAGGAGAGTTATGTCCTCTCTGCTGGGCTGCAGCTTCCCGCCCCCCGCCTGGATCACTAGAAGGGACATGGGTGACCTGGCACAGCTGCTGAAAGTTTGGAGGCAGTCTGTCTGGAAGGAACAGAAGGAGAGATGCGCAGTGCGGTGACGACGTCCGTGGAACAAAGATGAGCCATGCACATAAGGAGACAGAGCGCACATGAGGCACACTGACTGATCTTGCCAGGAGTAACAGGTTTCACTCCAGATCACACTACTGTGATGGAGCAAAAATGGTCCCAGTGTTCACAAAACACAAACGTGCCCAATCTTTGACGACTTTGTTTTTTTCCCAAACACTTAAAAAGTGTAAAAATGAATGCTTGGCCAACAAGTTAAAGAGTGGCATTCCAGCCCCGGTACTTCTTTTCAGGGAGCTATAAACATAAGATCAGGCAAAAAGTAGTTACTCACAGTGCTATAAAGCCTATAGATACAGTAGGCTGACCCACTGACCCTTGCTGTATGCTTTGATGGGCAGAAGCAAATGTGAATGACACTTGAGTAGACCAATGGATGAAGAAGGTTGACTGAAAGCTGTATGTACTATGCATTTTTTTTATTAATATTGTAAGGAATTGTCACTTTCTGCATGTTCACTCCAACAATTTTGGACTGATGCTGTGATGCTGCTGGTTTATCGACTAAGAGTGCACCGAGGCCTGCTAACCAGACCTCAGGGCCACTGTTCTAATCAATTACAAAGTATATGTTGAATTGGCCATCGCCAATTGGCAAGGACTGACTTATTGTAAGTCCCTAGAATATGGTAACCAGGGTACCTAGGGCATGTAAGGCAGAGTGCCCACCCAGGGATGCAGCACTTTTTGTGCCACCCTGGATGTGAAGTACAAAATGGCTCCAAGCCTGCCTCTGCAAACTGGAAGGGCAGTGGTAACACTGCTAGTTCGACTTTGCTATTTAAACCAATGGCAAAACCCCCACTTCCCTTAACAATATATGTAAGAATCCCCTACGAAAGGCCTATGGAGCCCTAAGGCAGGGAGCTGTATATTATTAATTGGGCTCCCGGTTTTATGGTATTTATTTTTTTAACGTTTCCATCTGTATTTATCCATAATTATTTTTGGGCCATCTTATTGTTATATATCCATATTTATTTAGTATTTTGAGAGTAAATTGAATCATAAAATCGTATGTTTCCACATTTATTTAACTGAAAAAATGCAACCATACTTTGCTGCTTTTCGCGTTTTAGCAAATTAAGCAGCCAAATATAGCGAAAGATTACACCCACTGGTAAATATGACAATTATAGTACAAATATATGTTAACATATGCAGGTATTTAGGGAAATCGCAACCTTTTTTTTGTTTTTTAACTTCCCATGCTGTCTCATGCTCCCATGCTCAGCTGTTGTCTGAGAAATCACGAAAGACACTATGGAGAGTCACCCACAAGAAGCACAATTTTCTGTATTTTTCTGTTTTTAAAAATAATTACAGACAGGAAACACATTGTTTTCAGTCTGTATTTATCTGTAAAAATCAGTAGAAACGGAAAACCGGAAGCCTTAATTATTAAGTAGAACATGTATTTTTATATACGTCTTAACAGCAACACCTCTAAATTGTCATTTTGTTGTGGAAAGGATAGTAGACCCATTGACTAACACAGGCTTACCGGATGACACTTCAGCCTGGCTAACTTATGAATGGGACTACTTTGCTGGGTATTAAAGGTGTCAAATTAATTGTGGCATTAAACCTGACCTGATGGCCAGGACAAATTTAATGCCACTATTAAAGAAATACAACATTTATAAAGTTGCCACTCTGTGACCCAGTTATCCAGTGGCCTCACACGGGCACTTGTCAGCAAGCAGCATTCTGCCCGCCTACAGAGCCATGTGAATGGCTCCCGGGGTTAGGAACAATAGTAGCCTGCTACAGGGATAGGTTCTACCTCCTCTTCGCAGGAAGCCACTCAGGCTGCTAGCCCCAAAGGCGAGCTTCAAAGGCGAAGCCGCCTTTGGGGAGCAGATGGCATTTACACTCCTGAGGGGCTACCCTTTTTTCAGGCAGGCAGGCTGAAGCCAGGGACATAGAGGGAAACCCAGTGCCCAAATTGGTTTTCCCGTGGGCGTGGAGCCCTCAGGTAGCCATACCTCTAGTGTGGGCTACTAATCTCGTCACATCCGAGGAAGGGTCCCGACATCTTGAGAGGGGTCAGAATAGTGCACACTGGGATTGCTAGATGCCACACATAGCCAGAAAGTCGTCACCAAGAGGGAAGTGATTTGGTAGCCCATTGGCTAGGGACCGCATCATACCCCGGGCAATTTCTGGCTATAAATATGGCACCCCTGGCACCCTCCACCTCAGATCAAATCGGAACTAGAACAAGGACCGAATAAGGACTGTCCTGCTGTCCCTTGGACTGCACAAAAAGAGGCTGCACCGTTTGCTGGACTGCACCTGCTGTTCATCGGGCAAGCGAAGAGAGGACTGTGACTCCTGGTTCGGAGAAAAGTAGTGCCCAGACCAAAGGAGTGACTCAAAGAAACCGTGGACTGACCCCCTAGAACTCGCACCAGGGGCAGCACAGTCCAAGTAGCAGGGCCGGCTTTAGTGGTGGTGGCGCCCGGTGCGCCAGTTCTTGTTGCGCCCCCTAAAGACCTCCTTCTCCACGGATTCCCTCACTACCACCCTCTAACAGTGCCCCTAAAGTCTCCATAACCACGCCCTCTGACATGCATTTCTGCATGCAGATCTTTGATGAAAAGTAATAGCTCACTGTTCTTTATTAGTATTTTAACTTATAAACTGCAAGTAACAAAAAGATCTCTCTGATAAAGACAGTAACCCACTGAACTATTTACGTTGTATGCACATGGTGATCTGCATGGTACATGTGCTTTGCAGCATAAACCCTCTGTGCTACCTTATGTTGAGTCAAAATTTCCACTAGGCAAAACTCCATCTCTCTCCAGCAGCTCCATTAATCACCTGAGTTATCTTGACATTTTTATTATTGCCAGAAAAA
Source organism: Calotriton arnoldi (assembly GCA_963921515.1). Lineage (NCBI taxonomy): Eukaryota > Metazoa > Chordata > Amphibia > Caudata > Salamandridae > Calotriton > Calotriton arnoldi. The sequence goes on along the minus strand of CAWUFW010000682.1, from coordinate 301,426 downwards.
TGTTGGAGACAAGGAACGCTGCAGAATGTGCTTTTAATTCCATCATATATTTGAGAAAAAACTCCCCCACCCCTTCCGAAGTCAGTACCCAGTGTAGTGGCACCGGTCGCACTGCCCTAGAGCCGGCCTTGCCAAGTAGCCTACTCCAGCAAGTTGGTAGCCACCACAGAAGATTTGCTGCGAGCTGTCGTTGGGTGCCCCAAGAAACCGATCCTCAACAGCCAAAAGTTGCACCCATGTCCGATGGACCTGGGAGTCTTGTCAAAGTCCGGTTTGGTCGCCCAAGAAGGACACTAGCCCCCCTAAAGGATTTTGCACGTCCTGCGGTGTATGGAGACCGGCAGCCCAGGTGCAGCTGGCCTTCCACGGTTTCAAAGAGGACTTCGAGATACCGTGACCTCTGTGCCTGAAGTCACCCCACAAGACCTGTGGACCGAGGAATCACCACAAAGGCAGCCCCATTGACCACACCATAACCGGAGCACTCTTTAGCATCTTTTCATACTGTATCCTCATTATCAGGACAACTCTCTTATAGTCAATGACGGTTGTACTATAAAGTTTGGAACTGGACTGGAAAACGCTCTGGTGGCCAGGTAACTGTCCAAATCTACCCCATTGGACCCTCAGACGTTCTCCCTATGAAACTGGTCGGCCAAGGTGGGCCAGAGTAGCCATACTAACTTTCACAAACTTTTGAAAAGTTTGTAAGCTTTTGATTTACCAATGCTTGTTTGCGGTTGAATTAAAAAGTGATAAAACCTTTAAAAATCTGTATCCCCAGAACCCTCCGGTGGATTTTGCACATCAAGGACCAAAAATTCATAAAAATATAATCTATTTTCCTAAATTGGTGTCGTATTTCTTTTGTGTTGTGTGGCTTTCTTATTTAGTTGTTTGGTACTGTTGAATACTTTACACTAAGTTACTTTATTCAAGCCTTGCTGCTCGAAGCCATTGCTACCCAGGGTTGAGCTTAAGGTTGTTCAAATGAGCCTGACTGGACCTTAAGACAGTTTTAGTGAGTGTAATCCATGGTAAGGCTGCACAGCCATACCATATAATAAACACAAATCCTCACAAAGATTCTGGAAAACATGAGGCTGGCGAGACACCTAAAGCTGTCTCTACGCCAGACCTAAAAAAAATTGAAAACCAGCCTCTTCATAGTATCTTTCACCTCGCAATCTTGTTGCTTCTGCACCATCTTATACTTTCCTGTAAGCACCAGATGTCGTATTGCGAAGCACATTTTGGGCACACCCTGTATGCCCTTGGCTCCTAGGTAGTGCAGGTACACCAACTTAATATTTGGAACAGGGAAATCGGACAGGTGCCTAATGATACCCTTCCAAACTTACCTGTGAATGATCTTCCAGGTTAGCTTTATAGACTATGGAGTTGGTCTGACCCACATTTTCTAATATATATGTGTAGCTTGAAGTGCCAAATGAGTAGGCTACGTTTAGTGACGCTTGTTTACAGAAAGTTTGTTTGTACCATGTCTGCCAAAACGACGGTATAGGCATAGGTCCAATTCTTCTCCCGAAAGGTAGGCTTAACCAAATCATAAAATGTTTTTTCCCTGCTCTGTAAGCATCAGCAGGTATGGCCTTCCTAAATATAAAAACCTCATAAGGCCTTGCAAGTTTCAAAATGTATTTGGAGGCTGTAGGATGGCACATTTCTGCAAACATTCTGAAGCAAATCTCTTGCCGTCACTGGATCTTTCCCAAAAAGATCAAATTGAGGAAAGATATTTTTGGGGCTTTCAAAAGATGATTTAATACCCAGTTGTTGGCTAGAATAGTCACTATTCTATCTGCTCTTCTTAAATATTAATGTAAGTCTTTGCCGGTAAACTAAATGTCAGTGTATGAAAACATATGGGGACCCTCCTGTAGGAGTTAAAACATTTTTTTGTCTCAAGACAGCCTAGGACTCTTTTCATGCTCTTGTGGTAATCAGGTTTATGCATACTGAATACTTCCAAATGTGATGGCCATCAGATACAGTGATTCAGGCACTATATTTTGACTGGAAAATCCTTAGCTATGTCAAGTGCCATTTTATACTTTTTAAGTACTAAGGGCCTGATTGAGGGTGGGCCTGGCGGGCGGTCCGCCTTAATCAGAGAGGCGGAGGCCATTATATCCGCCACCCTGATAAACTACCACCTGCCATACTGTGACATCTCAGTCATCGGTGTGGTGATCTGTGTACCTCCACAAGAGCTGCTGCCATGGTGGCTTCTGTAAAGGCACAGAAAGTTTGGTGATCAGGCGCAATGTCCCAAAGCAGGAGTTTGTTTTTGAAAAACAAAATGCTAATGACACTGACACCTTGGGAGTTTTCTTCCAGAGTGTGGAGGAATGTAGTATTTTCTCTGTTTAGGTCCACTAGGTTGTTCCTGGCAGTCCAGACAGAAAAGAAATTCTGAGGATGGAGCCAGCGGGGCACAGCTGTCGGGAACGTGATAGGCCACCAAAGTCACAATAGAGTGAGTGGGCAACAGGCTTGACAGATAGGGTATTCAGAAACATTTCTGACAGTATACCCTACCCGCCAAACTCCAAATCAGGCCCTACATTTGGTATGAGACCAGTAGTGTGGGCACTCTGCAGCATTTGTGTACATGTGTAGAAGTCTGATAAACATTGTTGCATTTAACTACTAAGATAAGAGGAATGATCATTGTTGATTGCAGAATGCTATCATTCCCAAATATTGTCATTCTGGCTCATATCATACCTGGCACCTGTTTTGTTATTAGGCATGAACTTGCAGTTCCCTCCAAAGTGGAATCACATGTGATAGTGATTCCTTATTATACTCTGTTTGATTGCTCTATGATACAGGGGCTTGTTTTAGTGCCCAGTGTTGTGCATATTTTTCTTGTATTGCTGTAGAAGAGAATGCGTAAACTATTACCACCTCCCCACGAGGTGTGTCCCTTAGAAAGGGCGGAGGCCAGTCATCCTCACCTAGGATTATCAATACATGCGACCACAAAAACCTTTACAGTGCACAATATGCTGACTTCTATTTGAAATGCTACATTATAAACCAGGTCGGGGGGGGAATGCATGTCCATCAGGCGTTTCTGTTGGAATGTATTTAATAGTTAGTGTCGTGTCCAGAAGCTCCTGGAAGTTCTTGCCAATTATTGTGATCTTGGCTGTACTGTCTAAGAACCACTGCCCTTTTCAAACTCCACTGAAGAACTTGCTTTTTCTGCTCTTTTTTTTTTAGGTCAATCCTGCCACCATATTTTTCTTGAAGTGAACTTTTTGGTCACAACCTTTTCCTCTCACTTTGACCAGAGTCCAGTTGGGTAGGCTGCCCATTGCCAGCATCTTTCTCTCTGCCTTATTCCTTCTTCCTCCAATATTTAGTTTGGTCATTCCTCTTCTCTTTTGAATGACTGATCGAGTGCTTGCTATCACCAGTGTCCTGCAAATAACATGAAGGACAGTCCTCAGTATACTAATACAGACCAGGCTGTTTTACAGTTTTACGATCCCTTAGTTGATAAAACCCTAGGGAATCTCACCTTTGCAGTGATCCATTACAGATTTTCTGTCTGCCATTTTGCCTTTGGCTTGAGTTGCTGTTTTGGTGGGCTGATACACAAGATATCTCAGCCAATGGAGGGCTGAAATTATTTTAGGTAACTCATATTCTTTCTGATTAGATGGTATGATGACAAGATGCTAGCCTACTGCCAAAGCACCAACTCACTGCAAGTGTTCCATTCTCAAAAACTACAACAAAATTTCCCATCAATTTTATGTCTAGATCTGCCGCTGTAGCGACTCGAAGGTCATTCTGAGTTTGCTTTAAAACCTCTGGTAAAACCACTATAAAGGGAGTCTCATGCCTAATAGTGTGCATATATATATCAGCAAATGTACTTCTCCATGTAGGATGAACATTGGGCACAATTTGCTTCTTTTCCGAGCGCGGCTGCTCTGGAACGTCTGCCATCATTCTGCAAGCCCCCTGGAGCCATTGTGCAGGCATTCCTGGCAGTCATAGCCAACTTCTGGTCTGACGCGGAAGTTCGTCATGGCGATTGTGACCCATCCTGTGCAGATAAACACATTGAGGTAGTTGGAGCTACCACCCTCCCCCCCCCACCCACTGGGCACACATGCAGTCAGGTAGGTGCAGCCCAACCTTGGCCAGTACACACGACATGGCAGATGCATCCCTGACACAAAATGATACACATGTAAAGCAGATGCAGCCCGACCTGGGCCAATACATACAACAAGGCAGATGCAGCCCACCTCAGGTTGATGTGTAAATGTACGGCTCGCCAGGAACTTTGGAGTGACCGGGAGACACTCTGCAGCACTGGTCACTCCTGGCTTCACTCTCTCAGGCAGTCCACTTACTTTGGAAACTCCTTAGGCCAAGAACATGCTGGGCTTCTCCCCCTGAATAGTCTCTACTCCTGCAGGGCCAGGCAGACACATTCCCTGACTCAGTAGGCACCAAGCAGATACACAGCCCCTCCAAAGAAAGTGCAGACTTCAGAACTGATTTGAGGAAGTTCTCTTTCAAGTATCCTTCTCAATCAGTTATCCAGACACAACCTTTGTGTAAAGTGATGCTTCTCACAGAAGGTACCACTGGGTGGTTCTCTGATCAAGAGCACCCACAACAGGGGCACATGAAGTGTGAAGTATGTGCAGCTGGCTGGCATAAGCTTCTCTGAAGGAGTAATCAGGGACAGACAAAACGGCAGGACTGACCTGTAAATGTCTTCAATCAGAACAACAGAAATTGAAGCCCCACCCTTTCCCCCACAAGACAGTGGTCAGGAAGAACTAATGATCAGCCCCTTGCTAACAAAGTCTTCATGGAATTTCTAAAGGTAGCCCAGTCTCCAACCTCCTCACTTCAGTCCCTGGATCTCCACCCTCCAGCCACAGGAATGCAGGCAATACACTTCCATTGTCTGGGGAAGCTGCCATCATCCTCTGTCTTCTGCAGGGTAAACCAGAGGCATCAAAAACGCATCCCACTACTACACATGTGCTACACACATACTACACACACTCAACATACAAACAGGCTGTCAGGGCAAGGTTCTGGGTTTATATATAAAAGAACTTCACATGAGAGGAACCAGTAGGCCACACTCACATTGACCCAGATGAAAAGGCCTGTTCACCAAGATTAGATCACAAAATACAGTATGTTGCCATCACCATCACCTCATGTGCTGAATCCAAGACAGAGACAGCAATCCCCTGTCCACTCTGAGGGTATGCTTGGTGTGCCCCTCAATGTCACAAGCAGGTCCTGGATCTTGCATTGTCCGGGATAGGCCTAAGTCTTTGCGCACACCCTAGATCAGCTTGACAGTGGGCCCAAAAATAAAAGTTAGTGCACCAGATATGCACACAATCGGGCACTCAGGGCAGAGGTACATGCATGTAGACCCTGCAGGGGATATTCCCGTCCCAAAAGTTACTTTTGCAGGCAATTCGACGGGGTGCCTCATCTCACTTAGTGCACACTTTGGCCATTACTGTGTTGATAGTCTTTGAATTGGTAGGTGCATGAGCACCATTTGAAACAACTTCTATCATATTTGTCCCCACAGCCTGTTACATCTGCTGCCTAAGCCGCCTGCCTACTACTATCAACTCTGTTCACATGACGTTCAACTGATTTAAATTTAAATTGTCATATTGCGGCCATGTGGGCTATGGAGGACTCTACTGCACTATTCTAACTACCTCTATGACATGAGGTAGCGTCCCAGTAAGCTACTGTATATGTTCTTGAAAAGCTGTGGGATTTTACTGACTTTCATAAGGTAAATATATAGGTCATATATGTTTACACTTTATGAAGTGTCCACTGATGTGTTCTCCTGGCTCAAATTCTACTCATGAGTAAAATACATCTATCAGATAAGCAGGACTGGAGGCAACCACCAGTCTTACTTCTCCATTGCCGAGAACCCTTGTCAAGTCAAGTGGTCAGTCAACAGGACCAGTACGTAAGCACTTAATGTTACATTTACATCCGCCATTTCACAACAGATTATAATTAGTGACTTAATCAAACATCTGGGTTTCCTTTTAACAGTTAAGATTAATAAAGTCTGCAGCAGAACAAGGAGTTTCCGTCTAATCTGGCGGAGGAATTCATTACCAATATTAAGCAGACGTCTCCATATCGGTATTGTATGGCTTATTAGCATACTCAGTTTAAGGGCCCCCCACGTTCGAAGGGCGCCACATCAAACTTGGTCGCAAGCAGTAGATTTCCCTTGGCCCTCAAGCAAAGCTGGTATACTAACTTACCATTTGGAGAGGAGAAAATGGACAGGTGACCCATGAACTTCTCCCAAACGTACTTGGAAAGGTTCCACGTTAGGAACAATGCGACACAAAAAGAAGATGGACGGAATGCTGAACATCACCAAAGGTTATATATGAATTAGGAGCAGTAGTTGTCATTCGGGGGCCAAAGGCCACATAAGAATGGTGAGCAGTAATTCAATATAGTGTGAAAAACACACAATACTGGCTTCCATTAGCCAATCAAGACCTCCCATTGTTAAAAAGTATTGAGGGTGTTTCGGCATTTCCCTTTAGTTATCATCTTTATGTACTTCATCAGCCTCACGGAACAAGCAGGAACCTACTTCTAGTCATCCTCTCCTGCAAGGTGGCCTATGGCAAGATATTTAGTGAGATACAAATCAATTAATTACAAAAAATAAGTAAATACATTGTGGTGTTCATTTGTAATCTGCCATTTTACTGGCATGTAAGGTAGACCAATACTAAATCGAATAGGCTGTGACTACAAGGAACTATGCCCACCCTTCAACAAGCATTGGCATAGCCAATAGGTCTCACCTTTGGGACCTTATAAGTGTTTAGCCATGCAACAGTTGATGTTGTTGCACCAAGGATATTGTGCTGCATAAGTAAATACTTATAACGTCCCAAAAGCGAGACCTATTGGCTATGCCAATGCTTGTTTTTAAAGGGGCTGTCCGGTCCCACCCAGCCATTTGGGCATGTGCCTACTTATAGCAGTTGTCCATTTATCTCTCTCATCTAAATGAGGCCCTAAGACTTGGTCATGGGCATCTTCATGAAAACTACACTGGTGCAATGGATGAGCGATCGCATGTATTTTTTTGCACTAAGTCCCGGTAATGCTAAATTTGATAGCCTGTTGAGAGGGATTTAGTAACCAGTTACACAAAGGCGTTTTTGACTGACTACGGCTTAAAGATTCACCTAAGGATTCCTGACAGAACGTAAATGGTTCTACTATGTAATTTTTCGCGCAGAGAAATATACAGTATTAAACCTCCACGCAGGGGATGGTGAGTGGATGGAACAAGGAATGTTTTGCCTTTTTAGTATTTGAATGCCCACAAACTAGGAGCTGTCTGATTGCCCACAAACCTGAGAGTTTTATTGTGAGTATTCACAAAGTCTTATCCAACCCTTTACGAAACTGTAACTGGTTGGACTTCTGTTCTACTCCAGCAAACGGGCTGGGCTGGAGTATCTCTCCTTTGAATCTGGGGAAAGGGGGAACGGATTACGTCCAAACTTGAAAAGGATGTTGGGGGGAATGTTTTTTTTAAAAGGAACACTTGTTTTTCTTCTGGGGAAAGAACGAAAAGAAAAAAATGTTTATTTCCACATCGGGTTGTATTTTCAGGTGCGTTTTCGTACAATATGTAAGATTACACATTGGTGTAATGGGAGCTGGGTCAAAATGTCACATAGCATTTCTTGTACTACACTTGGAAACCTGCGCCTCCAGGGTATTATTGGGAATGTTTGTTAACTGTATTACCTTCAAATGTAAATCTCAGCACATTACTTATTTGCGAATGGGTTGTCTATTTACTAACTGGATGGACCAAGGTACATGAAACGAATTCAGAGTTCTCAGTTCTCACATTATAATCCAGCAGAGGGAGCTCCAGGATTACAAAAATATTGCATATGAACTGTTCAAGTTGTAGAAATATGTCTTCAAATAAACAGTATGTGCAGGGTACTCATTGCATCCGTTTCACAAAACTTTGAATCTCAAGCTTCAAACTTTGACGTTTCACATCATGCGTGTGCTTTATTAAACTAAGTATTTTTAATCATCCTCAAATTTAGTTCATTAAGACAAATACATAGTCTATATAAATCCATACAAAACGTCAAACAAAATTTGTAAAAATCTAATGAAAAAACATCTTGACAGTGGTTAACGAGCAGAAACAGGGAAAAAAAACAAGGAATTCAAGGACGCGAGTGGTGCGCGCGCGCGCGCCACAGAGAGCGATCTGTTTTCAATTATCGCGCCCGCGTCTGGGCACGATAATTGCAAACAGATGGCGCCCGTGCGGGTAACCGCAGGGAAAAGGCCATGACGCACGAGCGTCTGGTCAGCTTTCAAAAGCCCCTTACATAAAGTCTCGCAGAGCATCGCTTGCGCGCTACTCGAGGCTCGACCTAAAAAGGGGTAATCTCCTCAGGATCGGCCGGCAGCTGAAAGGTAGGGGAAACACACGATCTATGCTAAGTCCCTCTAAGGGGGTTTTCGAAGCACATCACTACAAAATCAGGATCTGTACAAATCCACACCACAGGCAAAATTCTTCACTGTTTCAGCTTCTTGGGATGAACGTAAGGGCCCAACAATCTCTTCCCCTGGCCTTCTACACAAAGACGACTTAGAAATAATGCCTTATATTTTAGACCCGATAATACAGATGCCTGTCCGATTCCGAATGGAAATGAGAGATGGACTCTTATCTTTGTTTGGAGCCTCTCCCATCAGAGGTGGGAAAAATCATCCTCTAATATAAAGGATGGACCAACAACTAGTAGAATATGTAAATTGTGAAGTGTGAGATTCAAACAGCACAGACGAAGACATGGCTTTAGGATTCACACTGAGTCCATTCTGGCTTGTGCACTCTCTCCTCATTCCCTTACCCAGGAAGCTCAAGGCAGGTGAATGACCACAAAATCAAGAGCCATAACCATTACTAACAATGAAGTAGGCCTTACATGGTACCCTTGTCTTCTCACATTCATGGAGGTGTGCTTTTGCAACTCATAAGGGATTTTTTTAGGAGGACCAGGCAAACCTGCTCTGCCAGTAAATGTTTGGGTATTATCAATGGTACAGTTCGGGGTTCAGACTTTCACTTCCCTCACCAATGTCTTTTTTGAGGCAGTCTGACCCCGAAGACACCGCTGTGGGAAGGTCAGTGGAGGCATTGAAAGGCTTCCAGGGCTATGACAACATTGGTCTTTCTACCCTGGCAGATGTCTGGGACGCCAATGGGTGGTGCCGTTTGCCTTCCTTAGCAAGGAATATCAGATGCCAGAGTCGCAGTGGCTACGCTATGGTCAGTTGAGACATGACCTAGGGGAATGTGTATTGCAAAAGGAGGAAACCCAAGAGGACTCCCTCCCTGGAAGGGAGACTGTTTGATGGACGGGTGGGCAGTAAACTCATATCATTGGCATATGGTACGATCATGAGAAACACGCAAGCCCCCCTTCTCAGATTACAGAGTAGATGGGAACAGGATCTGGGCGAGTTGGACAATGAGGACTGGCAGATGGCATTGGACTTTCCTGCAGAGGTTGCTATAAAAGTGAGCTATCGCCTGATCCAACTCAAAATTCTCCAACTGACATATTACACAAGGACACTTCTGCATATAATCGGGAGGGCGGAGACTCCGGTCTGCCTCAGGGGCTGCGGGATGGAGGGCACACTACGGCATACACTATGCGATTGCCCCCGATTCCGGGTATTCTGGGAGGTGGTGGAGAGTTTACTAGAGGAAGCCATGAGGCTATCTCTGGAATGCAGCCTCGACTGGCGTTGCTAGGTATCTGGGGCCATTCGGATATGTCATGCTATCAAAAGATTCTGGTAAACTTGGGCTGCATGGTGGCAAAACGAGATATTGCCCAAAAATGGGGAAGCAGGGATTCCCCTCTGTATCTTGATTGAGAGGCAGGCATGGAACATTGTAAGCTGGTGGAAAGGGAGGTCTACAGCAGACGGGGCTCTCAGCAGCAATTTGAGAAAATTTGGGGCAGTTGGGGCTCAGGGACTCCTTAAGGGTTTTGGAGGGGGTAGGGCTGATGGGCATACGCCAGAGGAACACAGGGGAGAGTACGATAGGCAAGTAGGTTCAGACTCACATTAGGGTTTGTACACATGGAAGATGGGTTGGTTTATTGCAAGCTCTAGGAAACAAGAGTGTTCATTGATTAGCTCTTGACTGTTCGGTGTGGGGGTTTGACAGGTGCTTGGGGTGCAATGTAGTATGATGCTTGCTATTGTTTGTTACGTTGTGCTAAAAATAACATCTTTTGAGATACTGGACCCATGCCCAGAATCAATGGATCAAGACCTCAAACTACTATAGCAGGGCACAATGGAATGTGTGGCCCTTGCACAGGTAGGCTAAAACAACTGCACAGTTCTCAACCTCTTTGTGAGAAGCTGGCCTGGTATATGAGGTACTCTTATGTAAGTGGATACCCTGCACCAGTCCAGACAACCCTTATGGTGATTTAAGAGGTCTTAGACAACCTTAGAAAGCTCTCTAAGTGGTAGCTGTGGAGAGCAGCCTTCAGCCTTAGTCCAGAAGGACTGTAAAGCAGCTTGTTTTACCAGAATGCAATCTTATAGTATAGTTTAAGTGAAAAAGAACCACACAAAGTATTTATAAAAATATGTATTTATTATATAATACTCTCTAATACATACAAATATCTCCTACCCGGAGATATGCACAATGCACACAATACTTAGCAAAGAAATACAGTAAATAGCACGTAATACACAGTGGACCCCGGGGGGGGACGGAACCATATACTAAGAAAGTGGTATAAGAACCACGACTCGGAACAAGACTTTGTCAAGAGGTCGTAGAAGTGCTGGGGACCCAAGGAACCACCAGAGGTGAGTGTCTAGGAACCCCACGGAGAGCGTGTGCAGTGTGGAAACACGACCCGCGGGCTACGTACAAGTCTACGTGTAAGTCGCGGTTGGATTTTTAAAGATTAAGGACTCTTCCCAGTGGACCCTGAAGAAACCCCGTGGAAGACAGAGTGTTGGAGAGCCACCCCACCTGTGGATACCCTAGTACACACGTTACCTACACCAGGGAAGCCGGGTGCATATGTGTGAAGTGGTGTCGAAAACCGCAGTTGAACCCAATGGAGGACTTCAGGAAAGTGCCGCTGCTGAAGAAGGAGAAAGTGTCCAGTGGAATCCGAAGGTGGATTCTAGTTGAGAGGTACCTGCAAGCAGAGGGGACAGAGTCTATGTCACTCAGGAGTGACCAGGAGACTTGGAAGACGAATGCCCTCCGATGTCGGGTGTTGCAGGAGAGTTGACAAGGACCTTGACTCTGCAGCTGTGAGGACCAGGCGACGCTGAGGAAGTCCAGGAGCCGTGCACGAGCTGTCCCACGAAGGATGTCGAGTGCTGAAGGGTCGGTGTCCGGTGGGAGCACCAATAAGCCTTGGCAAATGCAACCAACGCAGGAGCTGAAGTAGGAGGAAGGTCCAGGGAACTCACCACAAGCAGGGGAGACAGGGCAGGCCCGAACAATCAGGGGAGCCCAACGGAAGCAAAGGTGACCCTCAAATGGACCAACAGACCGGAGGCACTGGAGTCGCAAGAGGACCTCAATCAGCTCACCAAAAGATGCAGGCCACGATGCACACGATGCAGTGTGGCCCAAGATTCTGGTCACAGGAGATACTCGAGGTTGGTGCTACTCGGAGCCCGAAGATCTTCTTGGAAGGTAGTCAACAAGCCTTTGCAACTGCAAGCTGACGCGGTGCACAGGGGTTCGGTTAGTGCAGCCCCCACAAGGGATACTGGCCTCAAACTTGGTGAGAGGGCAGGGCAGGCCTCAGGAGCCATGTAAAACCACCACCTGTGTTGCAGAACCTTCGGAGTCCGGAGGAGCTCAGGACCAGCAGACCGGTCGACTTAGTTGCGGTGCCTGCGAATGCAGGGGAGTGACTCTTTCACTCCAAGGGAGATTCCTTTAGGTCTCTTTGATGCCCACAGGCCTTGGAAGGTTCCTGTATGATGCACAGACGATGCAGCAGACTGGAAGGGAGATGAAGTCGAGCCCAAACGAAGTCCAGAGTGCCCAGACGGTAGAAGAAGAAGAAGAGGTGTCTGATCTGAATCTTATGCCACGACGAATCTAGGGACCTACACCCAGGTAAGCCCTTAATTACCCTAGGGAAAGGGTTGGGATGATTCAGGGTACCCTCCCAGGGGAGGGTCTAGACGGTGGGGAGGTTACTCCCATGTCCTTTGTCCAGTTTCGCACCAGAGCGGGAGCCAACGGCTCCCAGGACTGGTTTGAACTGGACTGTGCATGAGGACACCAAATGTGCCCCTCATGCAGACTGAATGGCGCTGGCAAGCACACCCACCCTGCCCCAATACACTAAATTCTGTCTGGGAGGTGGTCACACCTCCCTGTGACAGAATGCCTATTGTTCTGCCTTCCCCTGCTCGAGCTTGGCTCAGCAGCAGGAGGGCTGAATCGTGTCTCTGGTCGGCAGCAACCATTTTGTGCTGTCCGGGTCTGGACGACTGGTTCCGGGGACATGGAGAGCCTAACGGAGGGCTCATCCAGTGCTTGGAATCATACCTCCCACACCGTTTACGGTGTGGGGGTATGATTCCAACATTTTTGATACCAAACATGATAGGATTCAATGCAGCCAGTTTCGAGATGGTCATCGCGTAATTATGCGGTGCCCCTCTATATGGTATATGGCTGCTTCACTGACAACCTGGGAGAATGGACTCCGTAGGCTGCAGGGGTGTCCTGCTCATGCAGGGGCACCCTCTCACTTAGAACCAAGCACCCTGCCTTCAGGATTGCAAAGGCCTGCTATAGGGGTTACTTATAGGTTTTAAGTGCAGTGACCCTAGATATAGGAAACCTATATCTTTAGTAAGTGGTGCTAGCACCAGCTTACACAGGCTGCAATGGCATGCCTGTAGTTCCATTTTGAATGGTCTCCCATGGGTGGCATAATGCATGCTTCAGCCCATGGGGGACCTCTGGGGTTCCTATACCCTGGGTACCTTAGTACCATATACTAGGGACTTATAAGGGTACCCCAGTATCCTATCTGGGATGTACCTAAGTACCGAACATAACAATTTAGGGAGAAAGCAGCTAGACTGGGGTCCTGATTAGCAGGATCTCAGTCAGACTAGTCAATAACAGCTTAGCACCAGGCAAAACGTGGGGGTAACCATGCAAAAGGATCCTACCTTCCTACACTCTTCTATCTCAACAACTGAACTCGTTGGAGTAATCCAAGATGGTCAACTTGATCTTCATTATATGACTGGTTCTGTGTCATGGATTCGCAGTGTAACCACTGCCAACTGCAGATACAGGAAAATTATAAGAGATTTCTCTACTCTAATAGCAAGTGACCTCCCTTTTGCAACAAGGATCTGCCCTCTACCTAAGCCCAGCCTATGGAGAGTAGTTGCATGTGGTGGCCTTAATAATGGCTGTCCAGTAGGTGTTAAGGATCCTTTGATATACATACCTAGCTATCGGTGTCCTTCAATCTCTGGGCTTCTTGGTAGTACCAGCCAAGTCCCCTGTGCTCCTTTGCTAAAAACTAGACTATGTAGGCTTGGGAACACCACTTCCACCAGGAAGAATTAGGTCCCAGAAGGATGCAGTGAACCTCTACCACAGCGTGGTGGTTCCAAAGCATATGTGATTTTACAATCCACACGCAGTGCTTAATTTGTAAGTGAATGAGTGGCAGTGCCCAAAGCTCTGCTCAGAAGCCCGTGGCCGGCGCTATTAAATATGAGTGCACCAAATACCAAGGCTGCGTAGTCTTGAATCCACCTCATGGCTCCTTTTATCCACTACTGAACACCCCCTACCCCCTTATATTTCTCTTGCAGGTTCTTGCTTTCTCCCTTTGCAACTGTTGTTCCTTCTTTGTCTTCCTCATTGTTTCCCTTATGCTTATTTTCCCTCTCTTCCTCTGGTCAATGCCTGAATTAAAATAAGTCCCGGTCCCTAAAAATTTGTGCCGGTGGCCCCCACAAGCAACCACTGGCTTAAATTAAGCACTGTCCACAAGTATTCATGTGGCTTCTCTGAACAGACTACACAAGAAATCACCCTCATTTGTCCTAATTTGACACTCCAGTAACAGAATACATTTACGGCAGCCTGTTTAGCCACACATAATCCGGGTCTAGCCTTACAGGTCCCACATATCAAGCTCAAAGAACTTGAGAGCAGCAGACCGGCTCTTCTGCTAAGGCTACGCTTGTGGACACACAATATCTAAGCGTCTTGCAGATAAACACCTTGCAACATTCAACATCCTGGTGGCAGCTTCTTTGCCCAACCATTTTCCTTTCTATTGTGAGTTGACACCAGTGGAAGGAAAATCACTTTCTAGACTCTGTGAGACTGACCCCTTTGTCTCTGAGATTGCCAGATACCTCACTTCTGCCATCAATATACGGGTCTGATTCCTAAGAATATATCATATAATCACCTAGGACTGTCAGAAGAAAATCTGGCCATCACAAAACCAACAACACAAGGAAATGGCTCCAATGTGTTAGTTGACATTAGAAGACCAGGTATCCTATGACATTACTATTCGCATCTCTTTCAGCCAGTTTTTACTGTTTACTTACAATCGTGGATATTTTTTGCCCATGGAAAAAAAAGAATAGACCAGAGATATCTTTTTCTTTAAATAAAGGATGCTGTTCGGATATAGTTGCTTTGTCTGCAATTTTTTTTCATGCTGTTCAGAAAGCTATATCTTCAACATGATCTCCATGTTTATCGGGCCCATGAATTATTTGCACTGGTGGCCTCCAGATATTTTTAATCTACAGCTGCTTTGGAAGGCATCATCACGGCTGAGAAGCTCCGGGAAATTCACCTTGTTGTTCTGGAGAGCTATCTTTCCATAAAGTACTGGCTGGCACCTACATTAATCAGGTGAAACCATATAGAGAGCAACCCTTCTCCACAAAGGGACAGGGCTAAATAAGACTATATGTTAAAAAACAATTCCCTTTGGGTATGTATCACACAGCCAGATCCACACCTACATTAATCAGTACATCATCTTTTCCCCAATTTTTGGCAACCAAGCTTCGGAAGCAAAAATGGCTCTCCACATTCTGAGGATTCATCTGAGACACTTGTACACTTAGTTACATTACAACTAGGGCTTCAGTTCCAACAGATTTTATGGCAAATATAACCTGGCCATAGAGCATTAGTGATGTTCATCGACAAACACATTGCTCACTTACTGTATCAAAAAGTGTTACATACTATTCTGGGACTGCATTTACTATTGGGCATTCGAGCGCATACTTTATTGTCCAAGAAACCTTTGATGGTCTTTCAAAAACCCTATCGAGGATATCTTTAAAGAGACCACTTGAGCTCCACCTCATTCCTTCTGTAAACACTACAGTGAGGAGCTTACTTCAGTTCAGAAAATCTTCGCTGTTATGTGACCAGACCCATTCTTGTCCTCATAGGAATCTTCACACATGTTGGGACCTAAACATGCTGGCAACTAAGACTAATGAACACCCTTCAGTAACTCCATTACTCATAGACTGTCGACTTTCTTCCTTCAAACCAACCCACAACTCTCTGTTCCACAAGACCAAGTAATCAATGGTGGGTTGGAGTAGTTAAAAGGATTGGAGGGAGAGGAGAAGCTGTAAAAAAAGTGGGAAAGAGAGGTACATTGAAAAAGAGAGAAAGAGCGGCGGGGGGGGGGGGGAGAGAGAGAGAGAGAGAGAGAGAGAGAGAGAGAGAGAGAGAGAGAGAGAGAGAGAGAGAGAGAGAGAGAGAGAGAGAGAGCGTACGTGCGTTTGTGTGTGGGTGTGTGTAAAAAATAAAAGTTAAAGTGATGCTAGAGTTAGGGGTTGAAATTAGATAAAAACTAACCTGGAAAAAAAACACAGAAATTCACCTGTAATAGTTCAGTGAGCTAACTATAACTTGCACCCCCGCCACGTATTGCTTATGACCTAACATATTGCATCACTCATAACATGTTAAATGATAACACTGAGGACATCATTGATGACATCATCCATTAAATGTGACAGCTTGCTATACACTTTTCATACTGGAAGGTATTCAGCAAGCTACTACCTAATTTTCTATGACATCTATAGTGCTAATAGGTGTAACCTTTTGCAACATGCAGTACAGGAAGCATATATGTGAAATCACCCACATTTTGTAAATTATTATACAATTTTTTTTACTGGTATTCAGGTACGTAAGAAACGTAATGCCTCTGTAGACATTAATGCAATCATCAATTTATCAATATTTAAATACCGTTCAAAAGACTGTTTGAGCATTAGTTACCTTAATGAGATGCTGGTGTTAAATACCTCATCTGACATAGAATTTTAAAACATTGGCTTTACATCTGTTCATTAGCCACTGATGAACAAGTTACTTACCTTCGGTAACGATATATCTGTAAGAGACATAGATTCGTTATAGATTCCTTACCTGTAGAATTACCCCCAGGTTTCAGACTGGATCCAGAGAATTTTTCGTCAGCAGTACCCCTGCGCGTCAAAAGGTGGCGTCGGTCGGCTCCGCGTTCATCGTTGGCGTCGTGGTCGCCGGGATGACGTCGCGGTAGCTACTTAGATGCCGCCCTCGCGCACTGACGTCAGTTCTTTTACACGACATTCCACGCCAGAAACGCAGAGCCATTCAAGACACTGACCACTGGTGCACAAAACTAGGGCCCTGAAAAGGGAATCCCTGACCCTAGAAGTCAGTTCGCAGAACGGGGAGGATGGGCGGGGCGGTAAGGAATCCATAACTAATCTATGTCTCTTACAGATATATTGTTACCGAAGGTAACTTGTTCATCTGAAAGAGACAATTAGTTATAGATTCCTTACCTGTAGAATAGATACCCCAGCAATACCAACCCCAGAAGTTCACACCAGAAAATCCTGGAGAACAGAACGGCCAAAGAAGTCGTCTCTCCGGACTTGGCTGTCCAGGCAGTAGTGTTTTGTGAACGTGTGCAGAGATGCCCACGTAGCTGCCTGACAGATGTCAATGAGGGGAACTCCCCGTCCCAAAGCAGTGGTAGCTGCTGTTGCCCTGGTGGAATGGGCACGCAGTCCCACTGGAGGCTCCCTCTTTGAGTAGCAAGCTTTAATGCACAAAACGACCCACCTAGAGATGGTCAGTTTGTGCACGGCCCGACCTTTTTTAGCGCCCACGTAGCCAACAAAGAGCTGGTCATCCACCCGGAATTGCTTGGTGCGATCCAAATAAAATGAAAGCGCACGTTTTGGATCCAGACGGTGGAGCCTCTCTTCCTCCTTAGAAGGATGCGGAGGCAGAAAGAACGTGAGCAAAGTGATGGTTTGACCAATGTGGAAAGAAGTAACCACCTTGGGAAGAAAGGAAGGTCTGGTTCTGAGGATGACCTTGTCCGTATGAACAGCCAAAAAGGGAGGCTTTGAAGAAAGAGCTTGGAGCTCACTCACCCTGCGAGCAGAGGTGATGGCAACCTTAAAGGCAGTCTTTAAAGTAAGAAGTCTGAGAGGACAGTTATGAAGCGGCTCAAAGGGAGCGCACATAAGGTAAGTAAGAACCAAGTTCAAGTCCCACTGAGGCATTACGAAGGGAACAGGAGGAAAAAGATGAGTAATGCCCTTAAGGAAGCGATTTACAACAGGGGACTTGAAAAGAGAAGGCTGATCAGGAAGCCTAAGAAAGGCTGAAATGGCTGAGAGGTAGCCCTCCAGAGTGCCCAGAGCATAGCCCTGCTGGCCAAAGACAGGAGGAACAAGAGAACCTCAGAAAAAGGGGCAGAAAGGGGATCCACAGCCTTTGCTGTGCACCATGCCACAAATTTGTTCCATCTGCAGGCGTATACCGTCTTAGTGGAGGGTTGCCTAGCTGCCAAGATAACATCACAGACTTCGGGAGGAAGGTCGAAGGCTGTCAACTGTCGCCGCTCAAGCTCCACGCAAGGAGGTGGAGACTGGACAGGTTCGGGTGGAGGACCGTCCCCCGCTGCTGCGACAGAAGATCCTCCCGAAGAGGCAGTCGGATCAGAGGATCGATGGCCATGTGTAACAGCTCGGGATACTAGACTCTTCGTGCCCAATCCGGAGCCACAAGGATGACTTGCGCCCGGTCGCGCCTGACCTTCTTCAGCACTCTGGGCAGAAGTGGTATAGGCAGAAAGGCGTATAGAAGACCGCAACTCCACTTGCGACGAAAAGCGTCGCCTAGCGAGTGCCGCCTTAGAAATTCCAACGCGAAGAATTGCTGACATTCCGCGTTCTCTTCGGTGGCGAATAGATCTAACCAAGACTCTCCCCACTGCTGAAAGAGACCTTGCACCACCTCCGAGTGAAGACGCCATTCGTGATCCATCATGCACCTGCGGCTGAGTTCGTCCGCCCTGACGTTCAGTGAACCTGCCAGGTGTTGAACCACCAGGGATATGTCCTGATGTTCCAGCCATGTCCAGAGCCTCTTGACATAGGGTCCACGACCCCACCCCGCCCTGTTTGTTGCAGTATCACATGGCGGTGGTGTTGTCCGTGAGCATCTGCACCACTCTTCCCTGGACAGAGGGAAGGAATGCTTTCAGTGCAAGATGGATCGTCCGAAGCTCCAGAAGGTTGATGTGGAGCCCAGACTCCGCCGGAGACCAGAGGCCTCTGATCTCCGCCTCTCCCATGTGGCCGCCCCACCCTAGAACTGATGCAACCGTCACCACTGTGTACTCCGGTTGGGAAGGGAGAGGGATCTGACGTTGACTAAATCCTGGTTCGTGAGCCACCACTGCAATTGACGTGCAGTGCCCTCCGAGATCTGAACGCAATCAGACAGATTCCCCTGATGCTGCGCCCACTGGAACTTCAGGTCCCACTGCAGAGCTAGCATATGCCACCTGGCATAATCTACCAGCAGGATGCAGGATGCCATAAGGCCCAGCGGCCTCAGGGTCATTCTGACCGAAACACGGGCTAGAGGCTGAAAGATCGAAATCATAGCCCGAATATCCCGGACTCGCTGCTCAGGAGGATAAAACCGAAACCGCGTCGTGTCCAGAACCGCTCAGATGAAAAGGAGTTTCAGAGAGGGAGTCAGGTGTGACTTCAGCACGTTCATAGTGAACCCCAGAGAGTGTAGGAGGTCCGCCGTAGTCTGGAGGTGGGAGACGACTGCCTGGGGCGAGTCCGCCTTCAACAGCCAGTCGTCGAGAAAGGGGAAGACTGGAACCCCTGATCTGCGCAGATGAGCTGCGACCACCGCCATCACCTTCGTGAACCCCCGAGGGGCGCTGGTAAGGCCAAAGGGGAGCACGGCAAACTGAAAGTGCTCGTGGCTTACCGTGAACCGCAGGGAACGCCGGTGGGCCGGCAGGACAGGGATATGAAAATAAGCGACCTGCAAGTCCAAACGCTACCATCCAGTCTCCAGGGTCGAGGACAGACAGGACCTGAGCTAGCGTCAACATTTTGATATTCTCCTTCCGGAGGAAGCGGTTGACGTTCCTGAGATCCAAGATAGGACGCAGGCCTTTGTCCTTCTTGGGCACCAGAAAGTAGTGGGAATAGCAACCACGACCTACTTCTGGGACAGGAACTCGCTCGATGGCTCCCTTGGCCAAGAGAGCCGAAACTTCCTGGTGGGGAAGGGCCAGATGATCCTCCAACATGCGATGGTGCTGAGGTGGCATGGATGGAGGGTTAGTCTCGAAGGGGAGGGAGTAGCCCCTTCGGACTATCCGCAAAACTCACCTGTCCGACGTGATGATGCGCCAGTGGGGGAGGTGATGGCGAATCCTGCCGCCCACTGGCGATTGGTGGCCCTGAAAGGTCGGACTAGGAGGGTTTGGAGGCTGCTGCAGAGGGGGCGGTGGTGGACTGGCCCGCTCACTGGCCCCCAGACTCACAGCGGTGGGTCCCACGTCCCCGGCCGCGCAGGGGCTGAACAGCTTGCGCCGGCCTGTGGCTCTGGGCGACACGTGGTGGGGCACCCCTTCCGTAGCCACGAAAGTGGCGAAAAGCAGACTGCGCAAGGTGGGAGGTGGAGAGGCCCAAGGACTCGGCCGTAGCCCGAGAGTCCTTGAAGCGCTTTAGCGCGTTGTCTGCTTTGTCGCCGAACAGGCAACGGCCATCAAAGGGCATGTCCATTAGGGTAGCTTGGACATCCCCGGAAAAACCAGTCGACCTCAGCCAGGCATAGCGTCGAAAGGCTACCGACATTGAAATCGTCCTGCCTAGCGAGTCGGCGGTGTCCGGTCCACATCGAATGGTAAACTTGGCTGCGTCTCTCCCCTCGGCAACTGCACGGGAGAGTACGGCCCGGGCCTCCTCCGGACATTGGGGCAGCACCTGCGCTACCGTATCCCACACAGAGTGGGTGTAAAGGCCCAACAGACATGCTGTGTTTACCGACCGCAGTCCCAAGCTGGAGGAAGAAAACATCTTCTTCCCAAGATGGTCCAGCTTTTTGGATTCCCTAGCAGGTGGAGCGTTAGGGAATGCGTCTTTGGGCGTCGAGGCTTGGACCACCAAGCTCTCAGGGGTGGGGTGTTGGGAGAGGAAAGTGGGGTCGTCCGGAGCCGGGCGGTGGCGTCGGGCAATTATCCTATCCACAGGAGCCCCTGTGTTGGGCCTGGACCAGGCACCCAAAAGGATGTCAGTTAGGTTTTCATTAAATGGCAGCAGGGGCTCCGAAGAGCTCGTTGCCGGTTGAAGCACCTCTATCAGGAGGTTAGTCTTGACCGCCACCGTAGGTAGCTCGAGGTTGAGAGCCTCGGCCGCCCTACGCAACACCACTGCGTAAGAAGCTCCCTCCTCCGTAGCCACGGTAGAAGGAGACGACATGCCAAGGTGTGGGGAGGTATCCAGACCACTGGCATCCCCCAACTCCTCTCTCCAGTCCTCATCATCCTCCTCTGGTTGCCAATCTGGCCTGAAAGAACCAGGGTGGAACAGGGGTACAAAAGTACCCGTCGGTGTCGGATCCGGCGTCGGTCCGGCTCCGTGTCCACGTCGGGGTGGAGGCCGGTGTCGACGCCAGCTGGGGACACAACCGGCGTCGGCTGCGGGCGTGGTGCTGGTGGAATCATCGCCGGTGGAGGTGTTATGAGGTCGACCAGCGCCGATCCGGATACAGGCCTGGATCCAAGGGGACCCTGCGGAGCCGGGGCCGAAGCCTCTGGCGTTGAAGGCCCTGGGCCCCCAACCGAGTCCGCGGGGCCCAAAGGTGCGCCAGCGGAGTCGGGCTGACCAAAGATGGCATGCATCGCTTCGTAAAAACTTCGAAGCTGGGCAGGGGTCGCTCCGGGTCCGGGAAAGGGAGGGAAACTCGGAGCCGACCCTTCGGGCTCCGTACGCGGAGCCGTGGGAGGGGCACCACCCGCATCCCACGTCGCGTCAGCCGACGGATGGGGGGGAAGTCGAAGAGCGACGATGCTTCTTCGACTTCTTCTTGTGCTTCGACTTACCTGAGGAGTACGAAGATTTCGAAGACGAGTGGTGGTGGTGGCTCCGCGACCGGTCCCTCGACCTCCCGCGCCACCGGGAAGCCGACTGCCGGGCCTCGAGAAGCTTTCGGGACCGCTCCCGCAAAGACTTCGGATTCATGGTCCGGCAGTCGGAACACGACTTGGGATCGTGGTCGCGTTCCAGGCACCACAGGCACACGCGGTGCGGATCCGTCACCAACATCAGTTTTCGGCAGGAACCGCAAGCCTTGAAACCGGGCATCCCTGACGTGCACCAGGAGTCGAAGACTCAAAAACGGTGTCGACAAAAGTCGGCAAAAAGTCAGTCAAAAAGTGACTGGAGGTACCGCTCTCTCCGGATCTGCGCTGGCTGGCGCGGAAAAAGAAAGAACTGACGTCAGTGCGCGAGGGTGGCGTCTAAGTAGCTACTGCGACGTCATCCCGGCGACCAGGACGCCAACGACGAACGCGGAGCCGACCGACGCCACCTTTCGATGTGCAGCGGTACTGCTGACGAAAAATTCTCCGGATCCAGTCTGACGCCTGGGGGTAATTCTACAGGTACGGAATCTATAACTAATTGTCCCTTTCAGATAATTCATACACAACAATGTCCTATGCACAACCCTCCATAGTTTGTAAAAATACCTTGCATGTATTCCTGAAATGAGCGGAATGGCGGTCACTATTAGATCAGAGCTTGCAATCATACTGTGACAAACAGTTTGTGAGTTACCCATACATTATACATTCTTCAACATCGTATATTGTCTCAGAATTTTCACTGAACTTCTGCAAATAAATATCTGCCCCTTATAAAGCTCTAGTTTGCATAGTATTTGTCACTTGCATTACATGACAACTCTTTAACGTCAGCATGTCCACTGATATCCACAGGTAAATAATGTGTTGTAAGAATAAACATGAGTTCTTCTCACATATTTTGGCAATAGGACTTTGATATAAGCCACAACCTATTTGTAAAATAGGTCTGCAAAGAACACTCTACTGTTTGCACTTAAAACGTTTGCCATTTTGAATCAGACTGGTCTCCAGGACTACACTGTTTCTATTTTGTACATGCACGCATAAACATACAGTCAATCTATGCTGCATATGTTTGCAGGTCCTTTACTATCTGAAGTGTTTTCTAAAAGGATGTAGTGGTTAATAGAGTAATTTGAGGAGCAGTAGCCTGGATGATGTGATCAGTGATATTATCAATGATGCTATCTGAGATGTCATCAGTGATGTCATTTAACATGTCATGAGTGATGTCATATGCGAGGTCATAAGTAGTGCATGACTAAGTGAAGTTATAATTAGCTCACTGAACCATAACTGGCACATTTCAGTGTTTTTTTTCTTTTTAAATGTTAGTTATTATCTCACTAAATTAAAACATTACTATAACTGTTTGTTGGGTTTTTTCAGTGAATTTCTAGGGGTTTGAACCTTTGAAAGAATGTATAATGTATAGGTGACTCACTTACAACCGGTTCAAGTTGCAGTATGATTGCAAGCGTTGATCTGATAGTGTACAACATTCTGCTAATTTCAGGAATACATAATGCATATAAAGTATTTTTAAAATAGTAATATCCTGCTATATAGTCACTGAAAAAAGCAAAAGTTAAAGTGACTTTATACTTAGGTGAAACGTAATGTTTTAAACTTTAAAAACCATTGAAATTCACCAGTTATAGTTATCTCAAGTAACTATAACTCGTGCCCTAAAGTAACTATAACTTGGGCCCCTGCCATGCACAGTGTTGTTATCAATGATGTAATTTCAGATCTCATATGGGATGTTATCGATGCAGTTACTGAACATGTCATGACTGATGGAATATGTGAGGGTATAAGCAGTGCATGGCGAGGGTGTGAGTTATAGTTACTTTAGGGCACGGGGTATAGTTATTTGAGATAAATATAACTGGTGAATTTCAGTACTTTTTTAAAAGTTAAAACATTACATTTTAGTTAAGTATAAAGTCACTTTAACCTTTGTTTTTTTCAGTGACTATATAGCAGGATATTACTATTTTAAAAATACTTTACACGTATTCCTGAAATTAGCAGAATTACATTTCGCCTAACTATAATGTCGCTTTCACCTTGGTTTTTTTCAGTTAATTTTTAAGGTTTTTTAGAATGCCTAACTATAACTCTCACTCTAGCCTTTGGTTTTTTCAGTGAATTTCTGTGTTTATTTATGTAAGTAAAAATATAAACATGTTTCAATGTAAATAAAGCAGACCTACTCGCTTTATCAAAGGATCAGAACACCAAAATATAAAAGGCAGGCCTACTGGCTTTATCAGGAGGTGAGCGCATCAACATAAATAAAGCAGACCTATCGACTTTGTCAAAAAGTCACCAATAACTATAATCAAATGTATATTTTATAAATACACACACTGTAATTTTAATAATAGTGATTATCACAAAATATTTTCAATAAAGCATTAAAACAAAGATGTCTTTGAGCTTTTCTTAAACATTTTTCAGGCTACAAAGTGCAGCCATAGACCCAACCACAAGGGGTCCCTCCACTCCAGAGGAAGAGCATACAGCTCCAGCTCGGAGTGCTTTAAAAATGATAGTAAGCTCTCCTGGAGTCATGGATTCAATCACCCAGGAGACTTATTGTTTTTTAAAAGATGTTCTTAAAGGGGCTGCTGGGTTCTGATTTCATAATTTTGGGGAGCGGACGTGATAGCCCCCTTCCCGAGGCACGTCAGAGCAATGGGGGGGGCACTCCCAGAGCCATCCAGTGGCTGATGGCAGCAGTGCCCCAGGGACCCCATCCTTCCAGGGACACTGCTGTTCCCAGAACTTCAACTCCCTGCCTGTGCTCTTGCAGGCAGGGAACACAGATTTGCTCCCACCAGGAGCAGAAAGAATAGCTCCTCCCACCGGGCGGGGGCAAACAAATGCAGCTGACTCGCGCCGCACCCGGGATGGATGCGGGAAGGGGAGCAGGGAGGAGCTGCATGGATCATGGGCTACTCTGTGGCCACAAGGCCTCGAATTGCAGTGGGTGCCCCGGGTGGGACTGGGGCACCCACGGACACCTAATTTAGGATCTGGGTGATAGGGTCCCTGGAGCCATGTATTGGCTTGGGGAGGGGGGCCACACGCCCGCCTCATCTTAAAAGACTGACACAGCCCCGGGGGATGCACCACCCTCCACTTAAAATAATTATGCAGTCCTGGGGACTGAGTCCACAAGGCCTTCTAATGGCTCAGGGATAGGGGCTGCATGACGCATCTCCTCAAAAATAGAAATTTGGCGACCCTCCCCTGGCCCACCTGAGGTGGGGGGAATAACATTAAAAATGACAGGAGCCTGCCTTTATTTTTACGGCACCGCTGATCTGAGGTCCCATTAAAAACAAAAGGTTTTTGGCCCCAGGGGTTGGGTAACCCTACCCTGCCCCCTACATGTTTTTTGTTTACCTTTTTTTTTTTAGAACAGGAGACTAAGTCCCCGGGTCTTAAAATGACTGCCGCAACATCATTGTTGATGTTGTGGCAGACAATCAGACCTTATCTTTTGCTCTGTTGGCTCTGCGGATCTTCGGCAGCCTGAAATATACATACATTTTGTATCTCAATTTCCTACAAACTTCTGAACAGATTTACACCAAATCATTTTTGCAGTATGTATGTGTGTGTATATATATATATCCGAAACGCGTCTCTCTTTAATGCTGGGTCGAGGGAGGCCCAATACAAAAAAAATATGGTTCGGATTTTGAGACCTCGTGTGTTTGCACTCTTCTTTCTTCGAGGAAGCCGGATGTGTGGAATATTCAATATAGCGTTGCGGTGACGCTTTTGCACGCACCACCAGCTGTTCTGGGCCGCCGATGGATACAGCCGTAACGCGTCTCTCTTTAATGCTGGGTCGAGGGAGGCCCAATACAATAAAAATATGGTTCGGATTTTGCATACCTCGTGTGCGTGCCCTCTTCTTTCTTGGAGGAAGCAGGATGTGTGGAATATATATATATATATATATATATATATATATATATATATATTTTGGGAAATTAGTAGCAGTGAACTCTTCTAACCGTAATCCTTTAGATCCAGTGATCACGCCTGATATCTGGGTCACCCATTTCAGCAGCCTGTATGACTGCCGCATCAAAATAATGTCGCAGAGAGCTCCCCCCTAGAAGAGGCAAGTGGCGCCCAAACATCTAATGTGAATACTCCATCTTTTATTCCAGCTGCTCATTTCTCTCACATTCACTCTATTTGAAACTTACAAGGCTATAACACAAACCGAAAAGGGCAAGGCCCCAGGAATGGATGGCATTCCGGGTGACCTCTATCTCTCTGAACCTGACATCTGGGCCCCCTATCTGAATGCTCTATCGAATAGTAGAACAAAAGACAATGCGAACCCCCCGTCATGGCAAGGTGCTGTCATCATACCAATTTACAAAAAAGGCGAGAGAACTATCCCCTCAAATTATAGGCCGATAAGTTTACTCGATAACTTGCAGAAAGGTTTCTGCAGACAGGTTCTATATAGATTAAATGAGTGGATGCAACAAAATAACATCTTGGAAGAGTCTCAAGCAGGCTTCCGATCGAAAGTCAGCACACTGGACCAGGTCCTCCGCTTCAAGGCGATAACCTGGAAATATATCACCTTGCTGCGTGACCACCTATACGTCGCTTTCATTGACTTAAGAGCGGCGTTTGACCTGGTCCCAAGAAACACACTGTGGGAGGTGTTAGATGGCTATGGTATCCCCTCAGACCTTTTGAGAATACTTAGGCTCATTCATGAAAACACATAGGCAAGGGTGAGATGGCACACCACAGGGGATATGACAGAAAAAATAGAGAACTTGAAAGAGGTCAGACAGGGGTGGGTTCTCGCCCCAAAACAATTTAGCCTATTCATCAATGGGGCAGTGAAGAGTTTGAAGGCATGCAAACATGATCCCCCAAGAGTAGCGGGAACACCAACCCCAATACTAATGTTTGCAGACGACACCCTGCTAATCTCCTGAACCCCTATGGGCCTCCAATCTGAACTGAACACCTTTGTTACTTTTTGTGGGGAAAGAGGGCTAGAATTAAACTTGTCCAAATCCAAAGTTATGATGATTAATCCCCACAAAAGGTGCAGAGGTATAGTGATTGTAGAGGGTCTTCCCCTAGAGGTAGTTCATCACTTTGAATATCTTGGAGTGAGGCTAAGTGACACCCAAGCATGGGGCCCCCAGATGGAAAAAAAAGTAAATCCATTCTTCATCAGAAAGCCTCTGCCGTAGCGAGGTGTTACAGGGAAGCATCTGGAGGACCCGTCTCCCCGGTCATAACCATATACAAAGCCTCAGCCGTAGCATCAGCACTATATGGAGCTGAGATCTGGGGATATGCTGATGGAGAAAGATTAACAAAAGTAGAAAAAAAGTTTATTAAAACACTCTTTAACCCGTTTACCGCAGCGGCAATTCCGCCTCGGTGCGGGCGTTCCACGGAGTGGGCGGGGCTGCGTCGGCCAACGGTCGTTCGCAGCACTGGGGAGGTAGTGCTCGCGACACCGTTGGCCGACGCGAGCACGGAAGGGGTTAAACTTCCCCTAAGCTCCCCTGCCACTCCAGTATGATTAGATCTGGCTCTCAACCCTATTCATTTAACAGCTGTCTTAAAACCTCTGTTATATTGGGTCAGATAATGGTCCACGCATTAATTGATAGCCTATAGAGAGTGTGTGAAAGATCTTTTGGGTCTGGACAGAAATTTGAGTACACGGTGGCTGAAACATATCCAAGAAAAACACATAGAATAGGCATGAGTGAGCCATGGTCAGCCCCTGACTCAATAGTAAAAGGTGATGCCTCAAGAGTAAAACAGTCCTATAGGGAGGCAGTTTTAGCTCAAAAGTGGGAAGTGCACCAAACTAACACCCTTACAGGCAAGTTCTTGAACCACAAGAGTACACCAGGGTTTGAACCATACATGCACAAGATGCACCCATATCAATCAAAATGCTTGTATGTCCAATATGGGTGTGGGTTCTGCCCCTGAGATCACACACCTCTAAATGGGCTAATGTATCTCCTAAGATCAATTCCTGTCCAAACTGCCCAAATGTAGAGTGCCATTTTATGTTATTCTGCCCCCTCTATAGGAAGGCCCGTAAAAAATGTCTGTTGGCCGCATGCAATATCATGGGCGTGAGACATTACTGGGAAGCGGAGAGATTATTTAAGAGTGATACTAGAGAACTTCTAGCTCTTGCGGTCTCACTGTACTTACATATTGCCTGGGTATTAAGGAGGAAGGCCATTCTCAATCTTGAAGCATGACAGAGAGTTGATAAGTATTAGTCTGGGCAGGACACCTTGTTCTTTCGTTGGTCTTGCCCCATACTTCTTATCAATTGTTCTATTTTTCCATCTATTTAAACACATGATTACGAAATGATGCACATATTTATATATATATCTATATATCGAATTTCCTTTTTTTCCTTTTCTCTCTGTCAAGCCCCCAATGATTACCATTTTGCACACTTCCCTTCCTGTAAATATATGAACTTCCCTTGAGTGGTGGTTATAGTAGTGAACAAATTGTATAATCGGTTGTCATTTTGCACACTTCCCTTGCTGTAAATATATGAACTTTCCTTGAGTGGTGGTTATAGTAGTGAACAAATTGTATAATCGGTTGTCATTTTGCACAATTCCCTTGCTGTAAATATATGAACTTTCCTTGAGTGGTGGTTATAGTAGGGAACAAATTGTATAATCGGTTGCCTTCCCAGACTTTTAACCTACTTATCTAGATGATGTCCCTTTTTATTGTTGATATATTGATTTTTAATTTGTTTTTATAGTATGATGATTGTACCATGATGTTTTTATATTGCACAATTTCCCAATGTATTTAAGAGCACTCATGTTGTATTGATTCAATGTGTTTTATGGGCTGTGTCCGAAATAAACGGTTTAAAGTATATAAGTATATATATATATATATATATATATATATATATATATACACATAACTTGCTCCATTTTACCGGGGCCTCCAACTCTGCAGGGCGGGCTCTCACACGGGAATGGAGAATCCTGTTACTTCAACACAAAAACAACCAGAGCCCACAGCTCGCCTCCTTTCATGCTGACACTTTATTGGTCTCATATGCGTGGCAGCGTAAACAACTCTTTAAAACCTTACGCGTTTGGCGCCATGCGCCTTGTTCACAGAGTGAGTTACATTTAGTGTCCAAGTGGTCATGTGGTCCTAACTTGAAACCACTATTCCCAGAATGCATCACTATTCAAATTTTGCAGCTTGGCTCGACATCGTATTCTTTTTGCATTAGTAGCATTCAATTTTTGTCAAAGTCACTTTTTGCTGTAATACTTCACGATGTATCAGGGAAAATAATTAAAAAGCATAGTGCACTTTGCTGCCACGCAGTAACTACTTGCTTGAAACGAAGGTTTGAAGTCTGCCAGAAAGAGGACAATACCTCCCTCGGATCCCTTTCTCTTGCCATTACCAACTCGTCTTGGAAATCCACTGACTAGTAAGGTTACTGAGCGAGTCATGCCCCCTCCATTTGATACACATAACTTGCTCCATTTTACCGGGGCCTCCAACTCTGCAGGGCGGGCTCTCACACGGGAATGGAGAATCCTGTTACTTCAACACAAAAACAACCAGAGCCCACAGCTTCGCCTCCTTTCATGCTGACACTTTATTGGTCTCATATGCGTGGCAGCGTAAACAACTCTTTAAAACCTTACGCGTTTCGGCGCCATGCGCCTTGTTCACAGGTGAGTTACATTTAGTGTCCAAGTGGTCATGTGGTCCTAACTTGAAACCACTATTCCCAGAATGCATCACTATTCAAATTTTGCAGCTTGGCTCGACATCGTATTCTTTTTGCATTAGTAGCATTCAATTTTTGTCAAAGTCACTTTTTGCTGTAATACTTCACGATGTATCAGGGAAAATAATTAAAAAGCATAGTGCACTTTGCTGCCACGCAGTAACTACTTGCTTGAAACGAAGGTTTGAAGTCTGCCAGAAAGAGGACAATACTCTCCTCGGATCCTTTCTCTTTGCCATTACCAACTCGTCTTGGAAATCCACTGACTAGTAAGGTTACGAGCGAGTCATGCCCCTCCATTTGATACACATAACTTGCTCCATTTTGCAGGGCCTCCAACTCTGCAGGGCGGGCTCTCACACGGGAATGGAGAATCCTGTTACTTCAACACAAAAACAACCAGAGCCCACAGCTTCGCCTCCTTTCATGCTGACACTTTATTGGTCTCATATGCGTGGCAGCGTAAACAGCTCTTTAAAACCTTACGCGTTTCGGCGCCATGCGCCTTGTTCACAGAGTGAGTTACATTTAGTGTCCAAGTGGTCATGTGGTCCTAACTTGAAACCACTATTCCCAGAATGCATCACTATTCAAATTTTGCAGCTTGGCTCGACATCGTATTCTTTTTGCATTAGTAGCATTCAATTTTTGTCAAAGTCACTTTTGCTGTAATACTTCACGATGTATCAGGAAAATAATTAAAAAGCATAGTGCACTTTGCTGCCACGCAGTAACTACTTGCTTGAAACGAAGGTTTGAAGTCTGCCAGAAAGAGGACAATACCTCCCTCGGATCCCTTTCTCTTTGCCATTACCAACTCGTCTTGGAAATCCACTGACTAGTAAGGTTACGAGCGAGTCATGCCCCCTCCATTTGATACACATAACTTGCTCCATTTTACCGGGGGCCTCCAACTCTGCAGGGCGGGCTCTCACACGGGAATGGAGAATCCTGTTACTTCAACACAAAAACAACCAGAGCCCACAGCTTCGCCTCCTTTCATGCTGACACTTTATTGGTCTCATATGCGTGGCAGCGTAAACAACTCTTTAAAACCTTACGCGTTTCGGCGCCATGCGCCTTGTTCACAGGTGAGTTACATTTAGTGTCCAAGTGGTCATGTGGTCCTAACTTGAAACCACTATTCCCAGAATGCATCACTATTCAAATTTTGCAGCTTGGCTCGACATCGTATTCTTTTTGCATTAGTAGCATTCAATTTTTGTCAAAGTCACTTTTTGCTGTAATACTTCACGATGTATCAGGGAAAATAATTAAAAGCATAGTGCACTTTGCTGCCACGCAGTAACTACTTGCTTGAAACGAAGGTTTGAAGTCTGCCAGAAAGAGGACAATACCTCCCTCGGATCCTTTCTCTTTGCCATTACCAACTCGTCTTGGAAATCCACTGACTAGTAAGGTTACGAGCGAGTCATGCCCCCTCCATTTGATACACATAACTTGCTCCATTTTACCGGGGCCTCCAACTCTGCAGGGCGGGCTCTCACACGGGAATGGAGAATCCTGTTACTTCAACACAAAAGCAACCAGAGCCCACAGCTTCGCCTCCTTTCATGCTGACACTTTATTGGTCTCATATGCGTGGCAGCGTAAACAACTCTTTAAAACCTTACGCGTTTCGGCGCCATGCGCCTTGTTCACAGGTGAGTTACATTTAGTGTCCAAGTGGTCATGTGGTCCTAACTTGAAACCACTATTCCCAGAATGCATCACTATTCAAATTTTGCAGCTTAGCTCGACATCGTATTCTTTTTTGCATTAGTAGCATTCAATTTTTGTCAAAGTCACTTTTTGCTGTAATACTTCACGATGTATCAGGGAAAATAATTAAAAAGCATAGTGCACTTTGCTGCCACGCAGTAACTACTTGCTTGAAACGAAGGTTTGAAGTCTGCTGAAGTTGATTTCCAAGACGAGTTGGTAATGGCAAAGAGAAAGGGATCCGAGGGAGGTATTGTCCTCTTTCTGGCAGACTTCAAACCTTCGTTTCAAGCAAGTAGTTACTGCGTGGCAGCAAAGTGCACTATGCTTTTAATTATTTTCCTGATACATCGTGAAGTATTACAGCAAAAAGTGACTTTGACAAAAATTGAATGCTACTAATGCAAAAAGAATACGATGTCGAGCCAAGCTGCAAAATTTGAATAGTGATGCATTCTGGGAATAGTGGTTTCAAGTTAGACCACATGACCACTTGGACACTAAATGTAACTCACTCATGAACAAAGCGCATGGCGCCGAAACGCGTAAGGTTTTAAAGAGTTGTTTACGCTGCCACGCATATGAGACCAATAAAGTGTCAGCATGAAAGGAGGCGAAGCTGTGGGCTCTGGTTGTTTTTGTGTTGAAGTAACAGGATTCTCCATTCCCGTGTGAGAGCCCGCCCTGCAGAGTTGGAGGCCCCGGTAAAATGGAGCAAGTTATGTGTATCAAATGGAGGGGGCATGACTCGCTCGTAACCTTACTAGTCAGTGGATTTCCAAGACGCAGTTGGTAATGGCAAAGAGAAAGGGATCCGAGGGAGGTATTGTCCTCTTTCTGGCAGACTTCAAACCTTCGTTTCAAGCAAGTAGTTACTGCGTGGCAGCAAAGTGCACTATGCTTTTTAATTATTTTCCCTGATACATCGTGAAGTATTACAGCAAAAAGTGACTTTGACAAAAATTGAATGCTACTAATGCAAAAAAGAATACGATGTCGAGCCAAGCTGCAAAATTTGAATAGTGATGCATTCTGGGAATAGTGGTTTCAAGTTAGGACCACATGACCACTTGGACACTAAATGTAACTCACTCTGTGAACAAGGCGCATGGCGCCGAAACGCGTAAGGTTTTAAAGAGTTGTTTACGCTGCCACGCATATGAGACCAATAAAGTGTCAGCATGAAAGGAGGCGAAGCTGTGGGCTCTGGTTGTTTTTGTGTTGAAGTAACAGGATTCTCCATTCCCGTGTGAGAGCCCGCCCTGCAGAGTTGGAGGCCCCGGTAAAATGGAGCAAGTTATGTGTATCAAATGGAGGGGCATGACTCGCTCGTAACCTTACTAGTCAGTGGATTTCCAAGACGAGTTGGTAATGGCAAAGAGAAAGGGATCCGAGGGAGGTATTGTCCTCTTTCTGGCAGACTTCAAACCTTCGTTTCAAGCAAGTAGTTACTGCGTGGCAGCAAAGTGCACTATGCTTTTTAATTATTTTCCCTGATACATCGTGAAGTATTACAGCAAAAAGTGACTTTGACAAAAATTGAATGCTACTAATGCAAAAAAGAATACGATGTCGAGCCAAGCTGCAAAATTTGAATAGTGATGCATTCTGGGAATAGTGGTTTCAAGTTAGGACCACATGACCACTTGGACACTAAATGTAACTCACCTGTGAACAAGGCGCATGGCGCCGAAACGCGTAAGGTTTTAAAGAGTTGTTTACGCTGCCACGCATATGAGACCAATAAAGTGTCAGCATGAAAGGAGG
This sequence comes from Calotriton arnoldi, assembly GCA_963921515.1. Classification (NCBI taxonomy): domain Eukaryota; kingdom Metazoa; phylum Chordata; class Amphibia; order Caudata; family Salamandridae; genus Calotriton; species Calotriton arnoldi. The sequence goes on along the minus strand of CAWUFW010000682.1, from coordinate 268,447 downwards.
CGAAGCTGTGGGCTCTGGTTGTTTTTGTGTTGAAGTAACAGGATTCTCCATTCCCGTGTGAGAGCCCGCCCTGCAGAGTTGGAGGCCCCGGTAAAATGGAGCAAGTTATGTGTATCAAATGGAGGGGGCATGACTCGCTCGTAACCTTACTAGTCAGTGGATTTCCAAGACGAGTTGGTAATGGCAAAGAGAAAGGGATCCGAGGGAGGTATTGTCCTCTTTCTGGCAGACTTCAAACCTTCGTTTCAAGCAAGTAGTTACTGCGTGGCAGCAAAGTGCACTATGCTTTTAATTATTTTCCCTGATACATCGTGAAGTATTACAGCAAAAAGTGACTTTGACAAAAATTGAATGCTACTAATGCAAAAAGAATACGATGTCGAGCCAAGCTGCAAAATTTGAATAGTGATGCATTCTGGGAATAGTGGTTTCAAGTTAGGACCACATGACCACTTGGACACTAAATGTAACTCACCTGAGAACAAGGCGCATGGCGCCGAAACGCGTAAGGTTTTAAAGAGTTGTTTACGCTGCCACGCATATGAGACCAATAAAGTGTCAGCATGAAAGGAGGCGAAGCTGTGGGCTCTGGTTGTTTTTGTGTTGAAGTAACAGGATTCTCCATTCCCGTGTGAGAGCCCGCCCTGCAGAGTTGGAGGCCCCGGTAAAATGGAGCAAGTTATGTGTATCAAATGGAGGGGGCATGACTCGCTCGTAACCTTACTAGTCAGTGGATTTCCAAGACGAGTTGGTAATGGCAAAGAGAAAGGGATCCGAGGGAGGTATTGTCCTCTTTCTGGCAGACTTCAAACCTTCGTTTCAAGCAAGTAGTTACTGCGTGGCAGCAAAGTGCACTATGCTTTTAATTATTTTCCCTGATACATCGTGAAGTATTACAGCAAAAAGTGACTTTGACAAAAATTGAATGCTACTAATGCAAAAAAGAATACGATGTCGAGCCAAGCTGCAAAATTTGAATAGTGATGCATTCTGGGAATAGTGGTTTCAAGTTAGGACCACATGACCACTTGGACACTAAATGTAACTCACCCATGAACAAGGCGCATGGCGCCGAAACGCGTAAGGTTTTAAAGAGTTGTTTACGCTGCCACGCATATGAGACCAATAAAGTGTCAGCATGAAAGGAGGCGAAGCTGTGGGCTCTGGTTGTTTTTGTGTTGAAGTAACAGGATTCTCCATTCCCGTGTGAGAGCCCGCCCTGCAGAGTTGGAGGCCCCCGGTAAAATGGAGCAAGTTATGTGTATCAAATGGAGGGGGCATGACTCGCTCGTAACCTTACTAGTCAGTGGATTTCCAAGACGAGTTGGTAATGGCAAAGAGAAAGGGATCCGAGGGAGGTATTGTCCTCTTTCTGGCAGACTTCAAACCTTCGTTTCAAGCAAGTAGTTACTGCGTGGCAGCAAAGTGCACTATGCTTTTTAATTATTTTCCCTGATACATCGTGAAGTATTACAGCAAAAAGTGACTTTGACAAAAATTGAATGCTACTAATGCAAAAAAGAATACGATGTCGAGCCAAGCTGCAAAATTTGAATAGTGATGCATTCTGGGAATAGTGGTTTCAAGTTAGGACCACATGACCACTTGGACACTAAATGTAACTCACTCATGAACAAGGCGCATGGCGCCGAAACGCGTAAGGTTTTAAAGAGTTGTTTACGCTGCCACGCATATGAGACCAATAAAGTGTCAGCATGAAAGGAGGCGAAGCTGTGGGCTCTGGTTGTTTTTGTGTTGAAGTAACAGGATTCTCCATTCCCGTGTGAGAGCCCGCCCTGCAGAGTTGGAGGCCCCCGGTAAAATGGAGCAAGTTATGTGTATCAAATGGAGGGGGCATGACTCGCTCGTAACCTTACTAGTCAGTGGATTTCCAAGACGAGTTGGTAATGGCAAAGAGAAAGGGATCCGAGGGAGGTATTGTCCTCTTTCTGGCAGACTTCAAACCTTCGTTTCAAGCAAGTAGTTACTGCGTGGCAGCAAAGTGCACTATGCTTTTTAATTATTTTCCCTGATACATCGTGAAGTATTACAGCAAAAAGTGACTTTGACAAAAATTGAATGCTACTAATGCAAAAAAGAATACGATGTCGAGCCAAGCTGCAAAATTTGAATAGTGATGCATTCTGGGAATAGTGGTTTCAAGTTAGGACCACATGACCACTTGGACACTAAATGTAACTCACCTGTGAACAAGGCGCATGGCGCCGAAACGCGTAAGGTTTTAAAGAGTTGTTTACGCTGCCACGCATATGAGACCAATAAAGTGTCAGCATGAAAGGAGGCGAAGCTGTGGGCTCTGGTTGTTTTTGTGTTGAAGTAACAGGATTCTCCATTCCCGTGTGAGAGCCCGCCCTGCAGAGTTGGAGGCCCCGGTAAAATGGAGCAAGTTATGTGTATCAAATGGAGGGGGCATGACTCGCTCGTAACCTTACTAGTCAGTGGATTTCCAAGACGAGTTGGTAATGGCAAAGAGAAAGGGATCCGAGGGAGGTATTGTCCTCTTTCTGGCAGACTTCAAACCTTCGTTTCAAGCAAGTAGTTACTGCGTGGCAGCAAAGTGCACTATGCTTTTTAATTATTTTCCCTGATACATCGTGAAGTATTACAGCAAAAAGTGACTTTGACAAAAATTGAATGCTACTAATGCAAAAAAGAATACGATGTCGAGCCAAGCTGCAAAATTTGAATAGTGATGCATTCTGGGAATAGTGGTTTCAAGTTAGGACCACATGACCACTTGGACACTAAATGTAACTCACCTGTGAACAAGGCGCATGGCGCCGAAACGCGTAAGGTTTTAAAGAGTTGTTTACGCTGCCACGCATATGAGACCAATAAAGTGTCAGCATGAAAGGAGGCGAAGCTGTGGGCTCTGGTTGTTTTTGTGTTGAAGTAACAGGATTCTCCATTCCCGTGTGAGAGCCCGCCCTGCAGAGTTGGAGGCCCCCGGTAAAATGGAGCAAGTTATGTGTATCAAATGGAGGGGGCATGACTCGCTCGTAACCTTACTAGTCAGTGGATTTCCAAGACGAGTTGGTAATGGCAAAGAGAAAGGGATCCGAGGGAGGTATTGTCCTCTTTCTGGCAGACTTCAAACCTTCGTTTCAAGCAAGTAGTTACTGCGTGGCAGCAAAGTGCACTATGCTTTTTAATTATTTTCCCTGATACATCGTGAAGTATTACAGCAAAAAGTGACTTTGACAAAAATTGAATGCTACTAATGCAAAAAAGAATACGATGTCGAGCCAAGCTGCAAAATTTGAATAGTGATGCATTCTGGGAATAGTGGTTTCAAGTTAGGACCACATGACCACTTGGACACTAAATGTAACTCACCTGTGAACAAGGCGCATGGCGCCGAAACGCGTAAGGTTTTAAAGAGTTGTTTACGCTGCCACGCATATGAGACCAATAAAGTGTCAGCATGAAAGGAGGCGAAGCTGTGGGCTCTGGTTGTTTTTGTGTTGAAGTAACAGGATTCTCCATTCCCGTGTGAGAGCCCGCCCTGCAGAGTTGGAGGCCCCCGGTAAAATGGAGCAAGTTATGTGTATCAAATGGAGGGGGCATGACTCGCTCGTAACCTTACTAGTCAGTGGATTTCCAAGACGAGTTGGTAATGGCAAAGAGAAAGGGATCCGAGGGAGGTATTGTCCTCTTTCTGGCAGACTTCAAACCTTCGTTTCAAGCAAGTAGTTACTGCGTGGCAGCAAAGTGCACTATGCTTTTTAATTATTTTCCCTGATACATCGTGAAGTATTACAGCAAAAAGTGACTTTGACAAAAATTGAATGCTACTAATGCAAAAAAGAATACGATGTCGAGCCAAGCTGCAAAATTTGAATAGTGATGCATTCTGGGAATAGTGGTTTCAAGTTAGGACCACATGACCACTTGGACACTAAATGTAACTCACCTGTGAACAAGGCGCATGGCGCCGAAACGCGTAAGGTTTTAAAGAGTTGTTTACGCTGCCACGCATATGAGACCAATAAAGTGTCAGCATGAAAGGAGGCGAAGCTGTGGGCTCTGGTTGTTTTTGTGTTGAAGTAACAGGATTCTCCATTCCCGTGTGAGAGCCCGCCCTGCAGAGTTGGAGGCCCCCGGTAAAATGGAGCAAGTTATGTGTATCAAATGGAGGGGGCATGACTCGCTCGTAACCTTACTAGTCAGTGGATTTCCAAGACGAGTTGGTAATGGCAAAGAGAAAGGGATCCGAGGGAGGTATTGTCCTCTTTCTGGCAGACTTCAAACCTTCGTTTCAAGCAAGTAGTTACTGCGTGGCAGCAAAGTGCACTATGCTTTTTAATTATTTTCCCTGATACATCGTGAAGTATTACAGCAAAAAGTGACTTTGACAAAAATTGAATGCTACTAATGCAAAAAAGAATACGATGTCGAGCCAAGCTGCAAAATTTGAATAGTGATGCATTCTGGGAATAGTGGTTTCAAGTTAGGACCACATGACCACTTGGACACTAAATGTAACTCACCTGTGAACAAGGCGCATGGCGCCGAAACGCGTAAGGTTTTAAAGAGTTGTTTACGCTGCCACGCATATGAGACCAATAAAGTGTCAGCATGAAAGGAGGCGAAGCTGTGGGCTCTGGTTGTTTTTGTGTTGAAGTAACAGGATTCTCCATTCCCGTGTGAGAGCCCGCCCTGCAGAGTTGGAGGCCCCCGGTAAAATGGAGCAAGTTATGTGTATCAAATGGAGGGGGCATGACTCGCTCGTAACCTTACTAGTCAGTGGATTTCCAAGACGAGTTGGTAATGGCAAAGAGAAAGGGATCCGAGGGAGGTATTGTCCTCTTTCTGGCAGACTTCAAACCTTCGTTTCAAGCAAGTAGTTACTGCGTGGCAGCAAAGTGCACTATGCTTTTTAATTATTTTCCCTGATACATCGTGAAGTATTACAGCAAAAAGTGACTTTGACAAAAATTGAATGCTACTAATGCAAAAAAGAATACGATGTCGAGCCAAGCTGCAAAATTTGAATAGTGATGCATTCTGGGAATAGTGGTTTCAAGTTAGGACCACATGACCACTTGGACACTAAATGTAACTCACCTGTGAACAAGGCGCATGGCGCCGAAACGCGTAAGGTTTTAAAGAGTTGTTTACGCTGCCACGCATATGAGACCAATAAAGTGTCAGCATGAAAGGAGGCGAAGCTGTGGGCTCTGGTTGTTTTTGTGTTGAAGTAACAGGATTCTCCATTCCCGTGTGAGAGCCCGCCCTGCAGAGTTGGAGGCCCCCGGTAAAATGGAGCAAGTTATGTGTATCAAATGGAGGGGGCATGACTCGCTCGTAACCTTACTAGTCAGTGGATTTCCAAGACGAGTTGGTAATGGCAAAGAGAAAGGGATCCGAGGGAGGTATTGTCCTCTTTCTGGCAGACTTCAAACCTTCGTTTCAAGCAAGTAGTTACTGCGTGGCAGCAAAGTGCACTATGCTTTTTAATTATTTTCCCTGATACATCGTGAAGTATTACAGCAAAAAGTGACTTTGACAAAAATTGAATGCTACTAATGCAAAAAAGAATACGATGTCGAGCCAAGCTGCAAAATTTGAATAGTGATGCATTCTGGGAATAGTGGTTTCAAGTTAGGACCACATGACCACTTGGACACTAAATGTAACTCACCTGTGAACAAGGCGCATGGCGCCGAAACGCGTAAGGTTTTAAAGAGTTGTTTACGCTGCCACGCATATGAGACCAATAAAGTGTCAGCATGAAAGGAGGCGAAGCTGTGGGCTCTGGTTGTTTTTGTGTTGAAGTAACAGGATTCTCCATTCCCGTGTGAGAGCCCGCCCTGCAGAGTTGGAGGCCCCCGGTAAAATGGAGCAAGTTATGTGTATCAAATGGAGGGGGCATGACTCGCTCGTAACCTTACTAGTCAGTGGATTTCCAAGACGAGTTGGTAATGGCAAAGAGAAAGGGATCCGAGGGAGGTATTGTCCTCTTTCTGGCAGACTTCAAACCTTCGTTTCAAGCAAGTAGTTACTGCGTGGCAGCAAAGTGCACTATGCTTTTTAATTATTTTCCCTGATACATCGTGAAGTATTACAGCAAAAAGTGACTTTGACAAAAATTGAATGCTACTAATGCAAAAAAGAATACGATGTCGAGCCAAGCTGCAAAATTTGAATAGTGATGCATTCTGGGAATAGTGGTTTCAAGTTAGGACCACATGACCACTTGGACACTAAATGTAACTCACCTGTGAACAAGGCGCATGGCGCCGAAACGCGTAAGGTTTTAAAGAGTTGTTTACGCTGCCACGCATATGAGACCAATAAAGTGTCAGCATGAAAGGAGGCGAAGCTGTGGGCTCTGGTTGTTTTTGTGTTGAAGTAACAGGATTCTCCATTCCCGTGTGAGAGCCCGCCCTGCAGAGTTGGAGGCCCCCGGTAAAATGGAGCAAGTTATGTGTATCAAATGGAGGGGGCATGACTCGCTCGTAACCTTACTAGTCAGTGGATTTCCAAGACGAGTTGGTAATGGCAAAGAGAAAGGGATCCGAGGGAGGTATTGTCCTCTTTCTGGCAGACTTCAAACCTTCGTTTCAAGCAAGTAGTTACTGCGTGGCAGCAAAGTGCACTATGCTTTTTAATTATTTTCCCTGATACATCGTGAAGTATTACAGCAAAAAGTGACTTTGACAAAAATTGAATGCTACTAATGCAAAAAAGAATACGATGTCGAGCCAAGCTGCAAAATTTGAATAGTGATGCATTCTGGGAATAGTGGTTTCAAGTTAGGACCACATGACCACTTGGACACTAAATGTAACTCACCTGTGAACAAGGCGCATGGCGCCGAAACGCGTAAGGTTTTAAAGAGTTGTTTACGCTGCCACGCATATGAGACCAATAAAGTGTCAGCATGAAAGGAGGCGAAGCTGTGGGCTCTGGTTGTTTTTGTGTTGAAGTAACAGGATTCTCCATTCCCGTGTGAGAGCCCGCCCTGCAGAGTTGGAGGCCCCCGGTAAAATGGAGCAAGTTATGTGTATCAAATGGAGGGGGCATGACTCGCTCGTAACCTTACTAGTCAGTGGATTTCCAAGACGAGTTGGTAATGGCAAAGAGAAAGGGATCCGAGGGAGGTATTGTCCTCTTTCTGGCAGACTTCAAACCTTCGTTTCAAGCAAGTAGTTACTGCGTGGCAGCAAAGTGCACTATGCTTTTTAATTATTTTCCCTGATACATCGTGAAGTATTACAGCAAAAAGTGACTTTGACAAAAATTGAATGCTACTAATGCAAAAAAGAATACGATGTCGAGCCAAGCTGCAAAATTTGAATAGTGATGCATTCTGGGAATAGTGGTTTCAAGTTAGGACCACATGACCACTTGGACACTAAATGTAACTCACCTGTGAACAAGGCGCATGGCGCCGAAACGCGTAAGGTTTTAAAGAGTTGTTTACGCTGCCACGCATATGAGACCAATAAAGTGTCAGCATGAAAGGAGGCGAAGCTGTGGGCTCTGGTTGTTTTTGTGTTGAAGTAACAGGATTCTCCATTCCCGTGTGAGAGCCCGCCCTGCAGAGTTGGAGGCCCCCGGTAAAATGGAGCAAGTTATGTGTATCAAATGGAGGGGGCATGACTCGCTCGTAACCTTACTAGTCAGTGGATTTCCAAGACGAGTTGGTAATGGCAAAGAGAAAGGGATCCGAGGGAGGTATTGTCCTCTTTCTGGCAGACTTCAAACCTTCGTTTCAAGCAAGTAGTTACTGCGTGGCAGCAAAGTGCACTATGCTTTTTAATTATTTTCCCTGATACATCGTGAAGTATTACAGCAAAAAGTGACTTTGACAAAAATTGAATGCTACTAATGCAAAAAAGAATACGATGTCGAGCCAAGCTGCAAAATTTGAATAGTGATGCATTCTGGGAATAGTGGTTTCAAGTTAGGACCACATGACCACTTGGACACTAAATGTAACTCACCTGTGAACAAGGCGCATGGCGCCGAAACGCGTAAGGTTTTAAAGAGTTGTTTACGCTGCCACGCATATGAGACCAATAAAGTGTCAGCATGAAAGGAGGCGAAGCTGTGGGCTCTGGTTGTTTTTGTGTTGAAGTAACAGGATTCTCCATTCCCGTGTGAGAGCCCGCCCTGCAGAGTTGGAGGCCCCCGGTAAAATGGAGCAAGTTATGTGTATCAAATGGAGGGGGCATGACTCGCTCGTAACCTTACTAGTCAGTGGATTTCCAAGACGAGTTGGTAATGGCAAAGAGAAAGGGATCCGAGGGAGGTATTGTCCTCTTTCTGGCAGACTTCAAACCTTCGTTTCAAGCAAGTAGTTACTGCGTGGCAGCAAAGTGCACTATGCTTTTTAATTATTTTCCCTGATACATCGTGAAGTATTACAGCAAAAAGTGACTTTGACAAAAATTGAATGCTACTAATGCAAAAAAGAATACGATGTCGAGCCAAGCTGCAAAATTTGAATAGTGATGCATTCTGGGAATAGTGGTTTCAAGTTAGGACCACATGACCACTTGGACACTAAATGTAACTCACCTGTGAACAAGGCGCATGGCGCCGAAACGCGTAAGGTTTTAAAGAGTTGTTTACGCTGCCACGCATATGAGACCAATAAAGTGTCAGCATGAAAGGAGGCGAAGCTGTGGGCTCTGGTTGTTTTTGTGTTGAAGTAACAGGATTCTCCATTCCCGTGTGAGAGCCCGCCCTGCAGAGTTGGAGGCCCCCGGTAAAATGGAGCAAGTTATGTGTATCAAATGGAGGGGGCATGACTCGCTCGTAACCTTACTAGTCAGTGGATTTCCAAGACGAGTTGGTAATGGCAAAGAGAAAGGGATCCGAGGGAGGTATTGTCCTCTTTCTGGCAGACTTCAAACCTTCGTTTCAAGCAAGTAGTTACTGCGTGGCAGCAAAGTGCACTATGCTTTTTAATTATTTTCCCTGATACATCGTGAAGTATTACAGCAAAAAGTGACTTTGACAAAAATTGAATGCTACTAATGCAAAAAAGAATACGATGTCGAGCCAAGCTGCAAAATTTGAATAGTGATGCATTCTGGGAATAGTGGTTTCAAGTTAGGACCACATGACCACTTGGACACTAAATGTAACTCACCTGTGAACAAGGCGCATGGCGCCGAAACGCGTAAGGTTTTAAAGAGTTGTTTACGCTGCCACGCATATGAGACCAATAAAGTGTCAGCATGAAAGGAGGCGAAGCTGTGGGCTCTGGTTGTTTTTGTGTTGAAGTAACAGGATTCTCCATTCCCGTGTGAGAGCCCGCCCTGCAGAGTTGGAGGCCCCCGGTAAAATGGAGCAAGTTATGTGTATCAAATGGAGGGGGCATGACTCGCTCGTAACCTTACTAGTCAGTGGATTTCCAAGACGAGTTGGTAATGGCAAAGAGAAAGGGATCCGAGGGAGGTATTGTCCTCTTTCTGGCAGACTTCAAACCTTCGTTTCAAGCAAGTAGTTACTGCGTGGCAGCAAAGTGCACTATGCTTTTTAATTATTTTCCCTGATACATCGTGAAGTATTACAGCAAAAAGTGACTTTGACAAAAATTGAATGCTACTAATGCAAAAAAGAATACGATGTCGAGCCAAGCTGCAAAATTTGAATAGTGATGCATTCTGGGAATAGTGGTTTCAAGTTAGGACCACATGACCACTTGGACACTAAATGTAACTCACCTGTGAACAAGGCGCATGGCGCCGAAACGCGTAAGGTTTTAAAGAGTTGTTTACGCTGCCACGCATATGAGACCAATAAAGTGTCAGCATGAAAGGAGGCGAAGCTGTGGGCTCTGGTTGTTTTTGTGTTGAAGTAACAGGATTCTCCATTCCCGTGTGAGAGCCCGCCCTGCAGAGTTGGAGGCCCCCGGTAAAATGGAGCAAGTTATGTGTATCAAATGGAGGGGGCATGACTCGCTCGTAACCTTACTAGTCAGTGGATTTCCAAGACGAGTTGGTAATGGCAAAGAGAAAGGGATCCGAGGGAGGTATTGTCCTCTTTCTGGCAGACTTCAAACCTTCGTTTCAAGCAAGTAGTTACTGCGTGGCAGCAAAGTGCACTATGCTTTTTAATTATTTTCCCTGATACATCGTGAAGTATTACAGCAAAAAGTGACTTTGACAAAAATTGAATGCTACTAATGCAAAAAAGAATACGATGTCGAGCCAAGCTGCAAAATTTGAATAGTGATGCATTCTGGGAATAGTGGTTTCAAGTTAGGACCACATGACCACTTGGACACTAAATGTAACTCACCTGTGAACAAGGCGCATGGCGCCGAAACGCGTAAGGTTTTAAAGAGTTGTTTACGCTGCCACGCATATGAGACCAATAAAGTGTCAGCATGAAAGGAGGCGAAGCTGTGGGCTCTGGTTGTTTTTGTGTTGAAGTAACAGGATTCTCCATTCCCGTGTGAGAGCCCGCCCTGCAGAGTTGGAGGCCCCGGTAAAATGGAGCAAGTTATGTGTATCAAATGGAGGGGGCATGACTCGCTCGTAACCTTACTAGTCAGTGGATTTCCAAGACGAGTTGGTAATGGCAAAGAGAAAGGGATCCGAGGGAGGTATTGTCCTCTTTCTGGCAGACTTCAAACCTTCGTTTCAAGCAAGTAGTTACTGCGTGGCAGCAAAGTGCACTATGCTTTTTAATTATTTTCCCTGATACATCGTGAAGTATTACAGCAAAAAGTGACTTTGACAAAAATTGAATGCTACTAATGCAAAAAAGAATACGATGTCGAGCCAAGCTGCAAAATTTGAATAGTGATGCATTCTGGGAATAGTGGTTTCAAGTTAGGACCACATGACCACTTGGACACTAAATGTAACTCACCTGTGAACAAGGCGCATGGCGCCGAAACGCGTAAGGTTTTAAAGAGTTGTTTACGCTGCCACGCATATGAGACCAATAAAGTGTCAGCATGAAAGGAGGCGAAGCTGTGGGCTCTGGTTGTTTTTGTGTTGAAGTAACAGGATTCTCCATTCCCGTGTGAGAGCCCGCCCTGCAGAGTTGGAGGCCCCCGGTAAAATGGAGCAAGTTATGTGTATCAAATGGAGGGGGCATGACTCGCTCGTAACCTTACTAGTCAGTGGATTTCCAAGACGAGTTGGTAATGGCAAAGAGAAAGGGATCCGAGGGAGGTATTGTCCTCTTTCTGGCAGACTTCAAACCTTCGTTTCAAGCAAGTAGTTACTGCGTGGCAGCAAAGTGCACTATGCTTTTTAATTATTTTCCCTGATACATCGTGAAGTATTACAGCAAAAAGTGACTTTGACAAAAATTGAATGCTACTAATGCAAAAAAGAATACGATGTCGAGCCAAGCTGCAAAATTTGAATAGTGATGCATTCTGGGAATAGTGGTTTCAAGTTAGGACCACATGACCACTTGGACACTAAATGTAACTCACCTGTGAACAAGGCGCATGGCGCCGAAACGCGTAAGGTTTTAAAGAGTTGTTTACGCTGCCACGCATATGAGACCAATAAAGTGTCAGCATGAAAGGAGGCGAAGCTGTGGGCTCTGGTTGTTTTTGTGTTGAAGTAACAGGATTCTCCATTCCCGTGTGAGAGCCCGCCCTGCAGAGTTGGAGGCCCCCGGTAAAATGGAGCAAGTTATGTGTATCAAATGGAGGGGGCATGACTCGCTCGTAACCTTACTAGTCAGTGGATTTCCAAGACGAGTTGGTAATGGCAAAGAGAAAGGGATCCGAGGGAGGTATTGTCCTCTTTCTGGCAGACTTCAAACCTTCGTTTCAAGCAAGTAGTTACTGCGTGGCAGCAAAGTGCACTATGCTTTTTAATTATTTTCCCTGATACATCGTGAAGTATTACAGCAAAAAGTGACTTTGACAAAAATTGAATGCTACTAATGCAAAAAAGAATACGATGTCGAGCCAAGCTGCAAAATTTGAATAGTGATGCATTCTGGGAATAGTGGTTTCAAGTTAGGACCACATGACCACTTGGACACTAAATGTAACTCACCTGTGAACAAGGCGCATGGCGCCGAAACGCGTAAGGTTTTAAAGAGTTGTTTACGCTGCCACGCATATGAGACCAATAAAGTGTCAGCATGAAAGGAGGCGAAGCTGTGGGCTCTGGTTGTTTTTGTGTTGAAGTAACAGGATTCTCCATTCCCGTGTGAGAGCCCGCCCTGCAGAGTTGGAGGCCCCCGGTAAAATGGAGCAAGTTATGTGTATCAAATGGAGGGGGCATGACTCGCTCGTAACCTTACTAGTCAGTGGATTTCCAAGACGAGTTGGTAATGGCAAAGAGAAAGGGATCCGAGGGAGGTATTGTCCTCTTTCTGGCAGACTTCAAACCTTCGTTTCAAGCAAGTAGTTACTGCGTGGCAGCAAAGTGCACTATGCTTTTTAATTATTTTCCCTGATACATCGTGAAGTATTACAGCAAAAAGTGACTTTGACAAAAATTGAATGCTACTAATGCAAAAAAGAATACGATGTCGAGCCAAGCTGCAAAATTTGAATAGTGATGCATTCTGGGAATAGTGGTTTCAAGTTAGGACCACATGACCACTTGGACACTAAATGTAACTCACCTGTGAACAAGGCGCATGGCGCCGAAACGCGTAAGGTTTTAAAGAGTTGTTTACGCTGCCACGCATATGAGACCAATAAAGTGTCAGCATGAAAGGAGGCGAAGCTGTGGGCTCTGGTTGTTTTTGTGTTGAAGTAACAGGATTCTCCATTCCCGTGTGAGAGCCCGCCCTGCAGAGTTGGAGGCCCCCGGTAAAATGGAGCAAGTTATGTGTATCAAATGGAGGGGGCATGACTCGCTCGTAACCTTACTAGTCAGTGGATTTCCAAGACGAGTTGGTAATGGCAAAGAGAAAGGGATCCGAGGGAGGTATTGTCCTCTTTCTGGCAGACTTCAAACCTTCGTTTCAAGCAAGTAGTTACTGCGTGGCAGCAAAGTGCACTATGCTTTTTAATTATTTTCCCTGATACATCGTGAAGTATTACAGCAAAAAGTGACTTTGACAAAAATTGAATGCTACTAATGCAAAAAAGAATACGATGTCGAGCCAAGCTGCAAAATTTGAATAGTGATGCATTCTGGGAATAGTGGTTTCAAGTTAGGACCACATGACCACTTGGACACTAAATGTAACTCACCTGTGAACAAGGCGCATGGCGCCGAAACGCGTAAGGTTTTAAAGAGTTGTTTACGCTGCCACGCATATGAGACCAATAAAGTGTCAGCATGAAAGGAGGCGAAGCTGTGGGCTCTGGTTGTTTTTGTGTTGAAGTAACAGGATTCTCCATTCCCGTGTGAGAGCCCGCCCTGCAGAGTTGGAGGCCCCCGGTAAAATGGAGCAAGTTATGTGTATCAAATGGAGGGGGCATGACTCGCTCGTAACCTTACTAGTCAGTGGATTTCCAAGACGAGTTGGTAATGGCAAAGAGAAAGGGATCCGAGGGAGGTATTGTCCTCTTTCTGGCAGACTTCAAACCTTCGTTTCAAGCAAGTAGTTACTGCGTGGCAGCAAAGTGCACTATGCTTTTTAATTATTTTCCCTGATACATCGTGAAGTATTACAGCAAAAAGTGACTTTGACAAAAATTGAATGCTACTAATGCAAAAAAGAATACGATGTCGAGCCAAGCTGCAAAATTTGAATAGTGATGCATTCTGGGAATAGTGGTTTCAAGTTAGGACCACATGACCACTTGGACACTAAATGTAACTCACCTGTGAACAAGGCGCATGGCGCCGAAACGCGTAAGGTTTTAAAGAGTTGTTTACGCTGCCACGCATATGAGACCAATAAAGTGTCAGCATGAAAGGAGGCGAAGCTGTGGGCTCTGGTTGTTTTTGTGTTGAAGTAACAGGATTCTCCATTCCCGTGTGAGAGCCCGCCCTGCAGAGTTGGAGGCCCCCGGTAAAATGGAGCAAGTTATGTGTATCAAATGGAGGGGGCATGACTCGCTCGTAACCTTACTAGTCAGTGGATTTCCAAGACGAGTTGGTAATGGCAAAGAGAAAGGGATCCGAGGGAGGTATTGTCCTCTTTCTGGCAGACTTCAAACCTTCGTTTCAAGCAAGTAGTTACTGCGTGGCAGCAAAGTGCACTATGCTTTTTAATTATTTTCCCTGATACATCGTGAAGTATTACAGCAAAAAGTGACTTTGACAAAAATTGAATGCTACTAATGCAAAAAAGAATACGATGTCGAGCCAAGCTGCAAAATTTGAATAGTGATGCATTCTGGGAATAGTGGTTTCAAGTTAGGACCACATGACCACTTGGACACTAAATGTAACTCACCTGTGAACAAGGCGCATGGCGCCGAAACGCGTAAGGTTTTAAAGAGTTGTTTACGCTGCCACGCATATGAGACCAATAAAGTGTCAGCATGAAAGGAGGCGAAGCTGTGGGCTCTGGTTGTTTTTGTGTTGAAGTAACAGGATTCTCCATTCCCGTGTGAGAGCCCGCCCTGCAGAGTTGGAGGCCCCCGGTAAAATGGAGCAAGTTATGTGTATCAAATGGAGGGGGCATGACTCGCTCGTAACCTTACTAGTCAGTGGATTTCCAAGACGAGTTGGTAATGGCAAAGAGAAAGGGATCCGAGGGAGGTATTGTCCTCTTTCTGGCAGACTTCAAACCTTCGTTTCAAGCAAGTAGTTACTGCGTGGCAGCAAAGTGCACTATGCTTTTTAATTATTTTCCCTGATACATCGTGAAGTATTACAGCAAAAAGTGACTTTGACAAAAATTGAATGCTACTAATGCAAAAAAGAATACGATGTCGAGCCAAGCTGCAAAATTTGAATAGTGATGCATTCTGGGAATAGTGGTTTCAAGTTAGGACCACATGACCACTTGGACACTAAATGTAACTCACCTGTGAACAAGGCGCATGGCGCCGAAACGCGTAAGGTTTTAAAGAGTTGTTTACGCTGCCACGCATATGAGACCAATAAAGTGTCAGCATGAAAGGAGGCGAAGCTGTGGGCTCTGGTTGTTTTTGTGTTGAAGTAACAGGATTCTCCATTCCCGTGTGAGAGCCCGCCCTGCAGAGTTGGAGGCCCCGGTAAAATGGAGCAAGTTATGTGTATCAAATGGAGGGGGCATGACTCGCTCGTAACCTTACTAGTCAGTGGATTTCCAAGACGAGTTGGTAATGGCAAAGAGAAAGGGATCCGAGGGAGGTATTGTCCTCTTTCTGGCAGACTTCAAACCTTCGTTTCAAGCAAGTAGTTACTGCGTGGCAGCAAAGTGCACTATGCTTTTTAATTATTTTCCCTGATACATCGTGAAGTATTACAGCAAAAAGTGACTTTGACAAAAATTGAATGCTACTAATGCAAAAAAGAATACGATGTCGAGCCAAGCTGCAAAATTTGAATAGTGATGCATTCTGGGAATAGTGGTTTCAAGTTAGGACCACATGACCACTTGGACACTAAATGTAACTCACCTGTGAACAAGGCGCATGGCGCCGAAACGCGTAAGGTTTTAAAGAGTTGTTTACGCTGCCACGCATATGAGACCAATAAAGTGTCAGCATGAAAGGAGGCGAAGCTGTGGGCTCTGGTTGTTTTTGTGTTGAAGTAACAGGATTCTCCATTCCCGTGTGAGAGCCCGCCCTGCAGAGTTGGAGGCCCCCGGTAAAATGGAGCAAGTTATGTGTATCAAATGGAGGGGGCATGACTCGCTCGTAACCTTACTAGTCAGTGGATTTCCAAGACGAGTTGGTAATGGCAAAGAGAAAGGGATCCGAGGGAGGTATTGTCCTCTTTCTGGCAGACTTCAAACCTTCGTTTCAAGCAAGTAGTTACTGCGTGGCAGCAAAGTGCACTATGCTTTTTAATTATTTTCCCTGATACATCGTGAAGTATTACAGCAAAAAGTGACTTTGACAAAAATTGAATGCTACTAATGCAAAAAAGAATACGATGTCGAGCCAAGCTGCAAAATTTGAATAGTGATGCATTCTGGGAATAGTGGTTTCAAGTTAGGACCACATGACCACTTGGACACTAAATGTAACTCACCTGTGAACAAGGCGCATGGCGCCGAAACGCGTAAGGTTTTAAAGAGTTGTTTACGCTGCCACGCATATGAGACCAATAAAGTGTCAGCATGAAAGGAGGCGAAGCTGTGGGCTCTGGTTGTTTTTGTGTTGAAGTAACAGGATTCTCCATTCCCGTGTGAGAGCCCGCCCTGCAGAGTTGGAGGCCCCCGGTAAAATGGAGCAAGTTATGTGTATCAAATGGAGGGGGCATGACTCGCTCGTAACCTTACTAGTCAGTGGATTTCCAAGACGAGTTGGTAATGGCAAAGAGAAAGGGATCCGAGGGAGGTATTGTCCTCTTTCTGGCAGACTTCAAACCTTCGTTTCAAGCAAGTAGTTACTGCGTGGCAGCAAAGTGCACTATGCTTTTTAATTATTTTCCCTGATACATCGTGAAGTATTACAGCAAAAAGTGACTTTGACAAAAATTGAATGCTACTAATGCAAAAAAGAATACGATGTCGAGCCAAGCTGCAAAATTTGAATAGTGATGCATTCTGGGAATAGTGGTTTCAAGTTAGGACCACATGACCACTTGGACACTAAATGTAACTCACCTGTGAACAAGGCGCATGGCGCCGAAACGCGTAAGGTTTTAAAGAGTTGTTTACGCTGCCACGCATATGAGACCAATAAAGTGTCAGCATGAAAGGAGGCGAAGCTGTGGGCTCTGGTTGTTTTTGTGTTGAAGTAACAGGATTCTCCATTCCCGTGTGAGAGCCCGCCCTGCAGAGTTGGAGGCCCCCGGTAAAATGGAGCAAGTTATGTGTATCAAATGGAGGGGGCATGACTCGCTCGTAACCTTACTAGTCAGTGGATTTCCAAGACGAGTTGGTAATGGCAAAGAGAAAGGGATCCGAGGGAGGTATTGTCCTCTTTCTGGCAGACTTCAAACCTTCGTTTCAAGCAAGTAGTTACTGCGTGGCAGCAAAGTGCACTATGCTTTTTTAATTATTTTCCCTGATACATCGTGAAGTATTACAGCAAAAAGTGACTTTGACAAAAATTGAATGCTACTAATGCAAA
Organism: Calotriton arnoldi; assembly: GCA_963921515.1. Classification (NCBI taxonomy): domain Eukaryota; kingdom Metazoa; phylum Chordata; class Amphibia; order Caudata; family Salamandridae; genus Calotriton; species Calotriton arnoldi. Next base: position 251,352 of record CAWUFW010000682.1, on the reverse strand, counting down.
AAAGAATACGATGTCGAGCCAAGCTGCAAAATTTGAATAGTGATGCATTCTGGGAATAGTGGTTTCAAGTTAGGACCACATGACCACTTGGACACTAAATGTAACTCACCTGTGAACAAGGCGCATGGCGCCGAAACGCGTAAGGTTTTAAAGAGTTGTTTACGCTGCCACGCATATGAGACCAATAAAGTGTCAGCATGAAAGGAGGCGAAGCTGTGGGCTCTGGTTGTTTTTGTGTTGAAGTAACAGGATTCTCCATTCCCGTGTGAGAGCCCGCCCTGCAGAGTTGGAGGCCCCCGGTAAAATGGAGCAAGTTATGTGTATCAAATGGAGGGGGCATGACTCGCTCGTAACCTTACTAGTCAGTGGATTTCCAAGACGAGTTGGTAATGGCAAAGAGAAAGGGATCCGAGGGAGGTATTGTCCTCTTTCTGGCAGACTTCAAACCTTCGTTTCAAGCAAGTAGTTACTGCGTGGCAGCAAAGTGCACTATGCTTTTTAATTATTTTCCCTGATACATCGTGAAGTATTACAGCAAAAAGTGACTTTGACAAAAATTGAATGCTACTAATGCAAAAAAGAATACGATGTCGAGCCAAGCTGCAAAATTTGAATAGTGATGCATTCTGGGAATAGTGGTTTCAAGTTAGGACCACATGACCACTTGGACACTAAATGTAACTCACCTGTGAACAAGGCGCATGGCGCCGAAACGCGTAAGGTTTTAAAGAGTTGTTTACGCTGCCACGCATATGAGACCAATAAAGTGTCAGCATGAAAGGAGGCGAAGCTGTGGGCTCTGGTTGTTTTTGTGTTGAAGTAACAGGATTCTCCATTCCCGTGTGAGAGCCCGCCCTGCAGAGTTGGAGGCCCCCGGTAAAATGGAGCAAGTTATGTGTATCAAATGGAGGGGGCATGACTCGCTCGTAACCTTACTAGTCAGTGGATTTCCAAGACGAGTTGGTAATGGCAAAGAGAAAGGGATCCGAGGGAGGTATTGTCCTCTTTCTGGCAGACTTCAAACCTTCGTTTCAAGCAAGTAGTTACTGCGTGGCAGCAAAGTGCACTATGCTTTTTAATTATTTTCCCTGATACATCGTGAAGTATTACAGCAAAAAGTGACTTTGACAAAAATTGAATGCTACTAATGCAAAAAAGAATACGATGTCGAGCCAAGCTGCAAAATTTGAATAGTGATGCATTCTGGGAATAGTGGTTTCAAGTTAGGACCACATGACCACTTGGACACTAAATGTAACTCACCTGTGAACAAGGCGCATGGCGCCGAAACGCGTAAGGTTTTAAAGAGTTGTTTACGCTGCCACGCATATGAGACCAATAAAGTGTCAGCATGAAAGGAGGCGAAGCTGTGGGCTCTGGTTGTTTTTGTGTTGAAGTAACAGGATTCTCCATTCCCGTGTGAGAGCCCGCCCTGCAGAGTTGGAGGCCCCCGGTAAAATGGAGCAAGTTATGTGTATCAAATGGAGGGGGCATGACTCGCTCGTAACCTTACTAGTCAGTGGATTTCCAAGACGAGTTGGTAATGGCAAAGAGAAAGGGATCCGAGGGAGGTATTGTCCTCTTTCTGGCAGACTTCAAACCTTCGTTTCAAGCAAGTAGTTACTGCGTGGCAGCAAAGTGCACTATGCTTTTTTAATTATTTTCCCTGATACATCGTGAAGTATTACAGCAAAAAGTGACTTTGACAAAAATTGAATGCTACTAATGCAAAAAAGAATACGATGTCGAGCCAAGCTGCAAAATTTGAATAGTGATGCATTCTGGGAATAGTGGTTTCAAGTTAGGACCACATGACCACTTGGACACTAAATGTAACTCACCTGTGAACAAGGCGCATGGCGCCGAAACGCGTAAGGTTTTAAAGAGTTGTTTACGCTGCCACGCATATGAGACCAATAAAGTGTCAGCATGAAAGGAGGCGAAGCTGTGGGCTCTGGTTGTTTTTGTGTTGAAGTAACAGGATTCTCCATTCCCGTGTGAGAGCCCGCCCTGCAGAGTTGGAGGCCCCCGGTAAAATGGAGCAAGTTATGTGTATCAAATGGAGGGGGCATGACTCGCTCGTAACCTTACTAGTCAGTGGATTTCCAAGACGAGTTGGTAATGGCAAAGAGAAAGGGATCCGAGGGAGGTATTGTCCTCTTTCTGGCAGACTTCAAACCTTCGTTTCAAGCAAGTAGTTACTGCGTGGCAGCAAAGTGCACTATGCTTTTAATTAATTATTTTCCCTGATACATCGTGAAGTATTACAGCAAAAAGTGACTTTGACAAAAATTGAATGCTACTAATGCAAAAAAGAATACGATGTCGAGCCAAGCTGCAAAATTTGAATAGTGATGCATTCTGGGAATAGTGGTTTCAAGTTAGGACCACATGACCACTTGGACACTAAATGTAACTCACCTGTGAACAAGGCGCATGGCGCCGAAACGCGTAAGGTTTTAAAGAGTTGTTTACGCTGCCACGCATATGAGACCAATAAAGTGTCAGCATGAAAGGAGGCGAAGCTGTGGGCTCTGGTTGTTTTTGTGTTGAAGTAACAGGATTCTCCATTCCCGTGTGAGAGCCCGCCCTGCAGAGTTGGAGGCCCCCGGTAAAATGGAGCAAGTTATGTGTATCAAATGGAGGGGGCATGACTCGCTCGTAACCTTACTAGTCAGTGGATTTCCAAGACGAGTTGGTAATGGCAAAGAGAAAGGGATCCGAGGGAGGTATTGTCCTCTTTCTGGCAGACTTCAAACCTTCGTTTCAAGCAAGTAGTTACTGCGTGGCAGCAAAGTGCACTATGCTTTTTTTAATTATTTTCCCTGATACATCGTGAAGTATTACAGCAAAAAGTGACTTTGACAAAAATTGAATGCTACTAATGCAAAAAAGAATACGATGTCGAGCCAAGCTGCAAAATTTGAATAGTGATGCATTCTGGGAATAGTGGTTTCAAGTTAGGACCACATGACCACTTGGACACTAAATGTAACTCACCTGTGAACAAGGCGCATGGCGCCGAAACGCGTAAGGTTTTAAAGAGTTGTTTACGCTGCCACGCATATGAGACCAATAAAGTGTCAGCATGAAAGGAGGCGAAGCTGTGGGCTCTGGTTGTTTTTGTGTTGAAGTAACAGGATTCTCCATTCCCGTGTGAGAGCCCGCCCTGCAGAGTTGGAGGCCCCCGGTAAAATGGAGCAAGTTATGTGTATCAAATGGAGGGGGCATGACTCGCTCGTAACCTTACTAGTCAGTGGATTTCCAAGACGAGTTGGTAATGGCAAAGAGAAAGGGATCCGAGGGAGGTATTGTCCTCTTTCTGGCAGACTTCAAACCTTCGTTTCAAGCAAGTAGTTACTGCGTGGCAGCAAAGTGCACTATGCTTTTAATTAATTATTTTCCCTGATACATCGTGAAGTATTACAGCAAAAAGTGACTTTGACAAAAATTGAATGCTACTAATGCAAAAAAGAATACGATGTCGAGCCAAGCTGCAAAATTTGAATAGTGATGCATTCTGGGAATAGTGGTTTCAAGTTAGGACCACATGACCACTTGGACACTAAATGTAACTCACCTGTGAACAAGGCGCATGGCGCCGAAACGCGTAAGGTTTTAAAGAGTTGTTTACGCTGCCACGCATATGAGACCAATAAAGTGTCAGCATGAAAGGAGGCGAAGCTGTGGGCTCTGGTTGTTTTTGTGTTGAAGTAACAGGATTCTCCATTCCCGTGTGAGAGCCCGCCCTGCAGAGTTGGAGGCCCCCGGTAAAATGGAGCAAGTTATGTGTATCAAATGGAGGGGGCATGACTCGCTCGTAACCTTACTAGTCAGTGGATTTCCAAGACGAGTTGGTAATGGCAAAGAGAAAGGGATCCGAGGGAGGTATTGTCCTCTTTCTGGCAGACTTCAAACCTTCGTTTCAAGCAAGTAGTTACTGCGTGGCAGCAAAGTGCACTATGCTTTTTAATTATTTTCCCTGATACATCGTGAAGTATTACAGCAAAAAGTGACTTTGACAAAAATTGAATGCTACTAATGCAAAAAAGAATACGATGTCGAGCCAAGCTGCAAAATTTGAATAGTGATGCATTCTGGGAATAGTGGTTTCAAGTTAGGACCACATGACCACTTGGACACTAAATGTAACTCACCTGTGAACAAGGCGCATGGCGCCGAAACGCGTAAGGTTTTAAAGAGTTGTTTACGCTGCCACGCATATGAGACCAATAAAGTGTCAGCATGAAAGGAGGCGAAGCTGTGGGCTCTGGTTGTTTTTGTGTTGAAGTAACAGGATTCTCCATTCCCGTGTGAGAGCCCGCCCTGCAGAGTTGGAGGCCCCCGGTAAAATGGAGCAAGTTATGTGTATCAAATGGAGGGGGCATGACTCGCTCGTAACCTTACTAGTCAGTGGATTTCCAAGACGAGTTGGTAATGGCAAAGAGAAAGGGATCCGAGGGAGGTATTGTCCTCTTTCTGGCAGACTTCAAACCTTCGTTTCAAGCAAGTAGTTACTGCGTGGCAGCAAAGTGCACTATGCTTTTTAATTTATTTTCCCTGATACATCGTGAAGTATTACAGCAAAAAGTGACTTTGACAAAAATTGAATGCTACTAATGCAAAAAAGAATACGATGTCGAGCCAAGCTGCAAAATTTGAATAGTGATGCATTCTGGGAATAGTGGTTTCAAGTTAGGACCACATGACCACTTGGACACTAAATGTAACTCACCTGTGAACAAGGCGCATGGCGCCGAAACGCGTAAGGTTTTAAAGAGTTGTTTACGCTGCCACGCATATGAGACCAATAAAGTGTCAGCATGAAAGGAGGCGAAGCTGTGGGCTCTGGTTGTTTTTGTGTTGAAGTAACAGGATTCTCCATTCCCGTGTGAGAGCCCGCCCTGCAGAGTTGGAGGCCCCCGGTAAAATGGAGCAAGTTATGTGTATCAAATGGAGGGGGCATGACTCGCTCGTAACCTTACTAGTCAGTGGATTTCCAAGACGAGTTGGTAATGGCAAAGAGAAAGGGATCCGAGGGAGGTATTGTCCTCTTTCTGGCAGACTTCAAACCTTCGTTTCAAGCAAGTAGTTACTGCGTGGCAGCAAAGTGCACTATGCTTTTTAATTATTTTCCCTGATACATCGTGAAGTATTACAGCAAAAAGTGACTTTGACAAAAATTGAATGCTACTAATGCAAAAAAGAATACGATGTCGAGCCAAGCTGCAAAATTTGAATAGTGATGCATTCTGGGAATAGTGGTTTCAAGTTAGGACCACATGACCACTTGGACACTAAATGTAACTCACCTGTGAACAAGGCGCATGGCGCCGAAACGCGTAAGGTTTTAAAGAGTTGTTTACGCTGCCACGCATATGAGACCAATAAAGTGTCAGCATGAAAGGAGGCGAAGCTGTGGGCTCTGGTTGTTTTTGTGTTGAAGTAACAGGATTCTCCATTCCCGTGTGAGAGCCCGCCCTGCAGAGTTGGAGGCCCCCGGTAAAATGGAGCAAGTTATGTGTATCAAATGGAGGGGGCATGACTCGCTCGTAACCTTACTAGTCAGTGGATTTCCAAGACGAGTTGGTAATGGCAAAGAGAAAGGGATCCGAGGGAGGTATTGTCCTCTTTCTGGCAGACTTCAAACCTTCGTTTCAAGCAAGTAGTTACTGCGTGGCAGCAAAGTGCACTATGCTTTTTAATTATTTTCCCTGATACATCGTGAAGTATTACAGCAAAAAGTGACTTTGACAAAAATTGAATGCTACTAATGCAAAAAAGAATACGATGTCGAGCCAAGCTGCAAAATTTGAATAGTGATGCATTCTGGGAATAGTGGTTTCAAGTTAGGACCACATGACCACTTGGACACTAAATGTAACTCACCTGTGAACAAGGCGCATGGCGCCGAAACGCGTAAGGTTTTAAAGAGTTGTTTACGCTGCCACGCATATGAGACCAATAAAGTGTCAGCATGAAAGGAGGCGAAGCTGTGGGCTCTGGTTGTTTTTGTGTTGAAGTAACAGGATTCTCCATTCCCGTGTGAGAGCCCGCCCTGCAGAGTTGGAGGCCCCCGGTAAAATGGAGCAAGTTATGTGTATCAAATGGAGGGGGCATGACTCGCTCGTAACCTTACTAGTCAGTGGATTTCCAAGACGAGTTGGTAATGGCAAAGAGAAAGGGATCCGAGGGAGGTATTGTCCTCTTTCTGGCAGACTTCAAACCTTCGTTTCAAGCAAGTAGTTACTGCGTGGCAGCAAAGTGCACTATGCTTTTTAATTATTTTCCCTGATACATCGTGAAGTATTACAGCAAAAAGTGACTTTGACAAAAATTGAATGCTACTAATGCAAAAAAGAATACGATGTCGAGCCAAGCTGCAAAATTTGAATAGTGATGCATTCTGGGAATAGTGGTTTCAAGTTAGGACCACATGACCACTTGGACACTAAATGTAACTCACCTGTGAACAAGGCGCATGGCGCCGAAACGCGTAAGGTTTTAAAGAGTTGTTTACGCTGCCACGCATATGAGACCAATAAAGTGTCAGCATGAAAGGAGGCGAAGCTGTGGGCTCTGGTTGTTTTTGTGTTGAAGTAACAGGATTCTCCATTCCCGTGTGAGAGCCCGCCCTGCAGAGTTGGAGGCCCCCGGTAAAATGGAGCAAGTTATGTGTATCAAATGGAGGGGGCATGACTCGCTCGTAACCTTACTAGTCAGTGGATTTCCAAGACGAGTTGGTAATGGCAAAGAGAAAGGGATCCGAGGGAGGTATTGTCCTCTTTCTGGCAGACTTCAAACCTTCGTTTCAAGCAAGTAGTTACTGCGTGGCAGCAAAGTGCACTATGCTTTTTAATTATTTTCCCTGATACATCGTGAAGTATTACAGCAAAAAGTGACTTTGACAAAAATTGAATGCTACTAATGCAAAAAAGAATACGATGTCGAGCCAAGCTGCAAAATTTGAATAGTGATGCATTCTGGGAATAGTGGTTTCAAGTTAGGACCACATGACCACTTGGACACTAAATGTAACTCACTCTGTGAACAAGGCGCATGGCGCCGAAACGCGTAAGGTTTTAAAGAGTTGTTTACGCTGCCACGCATATGAGACCAATAAAGTGTCAGCATGAAAGGAGGCGAAGCTGTGGGCTCTGGTTGTTTTTGTGTTGAAGTAACAGGATTCTCCATTCCCGTGTGAGAGCCCGCCCTGCAGAGTTGGAGGCCCCCGGTAAAATGGAGCAAGTTATGTGTATCAAATGGAGGGGGCATGACTCGCTCGTAACCTTACTAGTCAGTGGATTTCCAAGACGAGTTGGTAATGGCAAAGAGAAAGGGATCCGAGGGAGGTATTGTCCTCTTTCTGGCAGACTTCAAACCTTCGTTTCAAGCAAGTAGTTACTGCGTGGCAGCAAAGTGCACTATGCTTTTTAATTATTTTCCCTGATACATCGTGAAGTATTACAGCAAAAAGTGACTTTGACAAAAATTGAATGCTACTAATGCAAAAAAGAATACGATGTCGAGCCAAGCTGCAAAATTTGAATAGTGATGCATTCTGGGAATAGTGGTTTCAAGTTAGGACCACATGACCACTTGGACACTAAATGTAACTCACCTGTGAACAAGGCGCATGGCGCCGAAACGCGTAAGGTTTTAAAGAGTTGTTTACGCTGCCACGCATATGAGACCAATAAAGTGTCAGCATGAAAGGAGGCGAAGCTGTGGGCTCTGGTTGTTTTTGTGTTGAAGTAACAGGATTCTCCATTCCCGTGTGAGAGCCCGCCCTGCAGAGTTGGAGGCCCCCGGTAAAATGGAGCAAGTTATGTGTATCAAATGGAGGGGGCATGACTCGCTCGTAACCTTACTAGTCAGTGGATTTCCAAGACGAGTTGGTAATGGCAAAGAGAAAGGGATCCGAGGGAGGTATTGTCCTCTTTCTGGCAGACTTCAAACCTTCGTTTCAAGCAAGTAGTTACTGCGTGGCAGCAAAGTGCACTATGCTTTTTAATTATTTTCCCTGATACATCGTGAAGTATTACAGCAAAAAGTGACTTTGACAAAAATTGAATGCTACTAATGCAAAAAAGAATACGATGTCGAGCCAAGCTGCAAAATTTGAATAGTGATGCATTCTGGGAATAGTGGTTTCAAGTTAGGACCACATGACCACTTGGACACTAAATGTAACTCACCTGTGAACAAGGCGCATGGCGCCGAAACGCGTAAGGTTTTAAAGAGTTGTTTACGCTGCCACGCATATGAGACCAATAAAGTGTCAGCATGAAAGGAGGCGAAGCTGTGGGCTCTGGTTGTTTTTGTGTTGAAGTAACAGGATTCTCCATTCCCGTGTGAGAGCCCGCCCTGCAGAGTTGGAGGCCCCCGGTAAAATGGAGCAAGTTATGTGTATCAAATGGAGGGGGCATGACTCGCTCGTAACCTTACTAGTCAGTGGATTTCCAAGACGAGTTGGTAATGGCAAAGAGAAAGGGATCCGAGGGAGGTATTGTCCTCTTTCTGGCAGACTTCAAACCTTCGTTTCAAGCAAGTAGTTACTGCGTGGCAGCAAAGTGCACTATGCTTTTTAATTATTTTCCCTGATACATCGTGAAGTATTACAGCAAAAAGTGACTTTGACAAAAATTGAATGCTACTAATGCAAAAAAGAATACGATGTCGAGCCAAGCTGCAAAATTTGAATAGTGATGCATTCTGGGAATAGTGGTTTCAAGTTAGGACCACATGACCACTTGGACACTAAATGTAACTCACCTGTGAACAAGGCGCATGGCGCCGAAACGCGTAAGGTTTTAAAGAGTTGTTTACGCTGCCACGCATATGAGACCAATAAAGTGTCAGCATGAAAGGAGGCGAAGCTGTGGGCTCTGGTTGTTTTTGTGTTGAAGTAACAGGATTCTCCATTCCCGTGTGAGAGCCCGCCCTGCAGAGTTGGAGGCCCCCGGTAAAATGGAGCAAGTTATGTGTATCAAATGGAGGGGGCATGACTCGCTCGTAACCTTACTAGTCAGTGGATTTCCAAGACGAGTTGGTAATGGCAAAGAGAAAGGGATCCGAGGGAGGTATTGTCCTCTTTCTGGCAGACTTCAAACCTTCGTTTCAAGCAAGTAGTTACTGCGTGGCAGCAAAGTGCACTATGCTTTTTAATTATTTTCCCTGATACATCGTGAAGTATTACAGCAAAAAGTGACTTTGACAAAAATTGAATGCTACTAATGCAAAAAAGAATACGATGTCGAGCCAAGCTGCAAAATTTGAATAGTGATGCATTCTGGGAATAGTGGTTTCAAGTTAGGACCACATGACCACTTGGACACTAAATGTAACTCACCTGTGAACAAGGCGCATGGCGCCGAAACGCGTAAGGTTTTAAAGAGTTGTTTACGCTGCCACGCATATGAGACCAATAAAGTGTCAGCATGAAAGGAGGCGAAGCTGTGGGCTCTGGTTGTTTTTGTGTTGAAGTAACAGGATTCTCCATTCCCGTGTGAGAGCCCGCCCTGCAGAGTTGGAGGCCCCCGGTAAAATGGAGCAAGTTATGTGTATCAAATGGAGGGGGCATGACTCGCTCGTAACCTTACTAGTCAGTGGATTTCCAAGACGAGTTGGTAATGGCAAAGAGAAAGGGATCCGAGGGAGGTATTGTCCTCTTTCTGGCAGACTTCAAACCTTCGTTTCAAGCAAGTAGTTACTGCGTGGCAGCAAAGTGCACTATGCTTTTTAATTATTTTCCCTGATACATCGTGAAGTATTACAGCAAAAAGTGACTTTGACAAAAATTGAATGCTACTAATGCAAAAAAGAATACGATGTCGAGCCAAGCTGCAAAATTTGAATAGTGATGCATTCTGGGAATAGTGGTTTCAAGTTAGGACCACATGACCACTTGGACACTAAATGTAACTCACCTGTGAACAAGGCGCATGGCGCCGAAACGCGTAAGGTTTTAAAGAGTTGTTTACGCTGCCACGCATATGAGACCAATAAAGTGTCAGCATGAAAGGAGGCGAAGCTGTGGGCTCTGGTTGTTTTTGTGTTGAAGTAACAGGATTCTCCATTCCCGTGTGAGAGCCCGCCCTGCAGAGTTGGAGGCCCCCGGTAAAATGGAGCAAGTTATGTGTATCAAATGGAGGGGGCATGACTCGCTCGTAACCTTACTAGTCAGTGGATTTCCAAGACGAGTTGGTAATGGCAAAGAGAAAGGGATCCGAGGGAGGTATTGTCCTCTTTCTGGCAGACTTCAAACCTTCGTTTCAAGCAAGTAGTTACTGCGTGGCAGCAAAGTGCACTATGCTTTTTAATTATTTTCCCTGATACATCGTGAAGTATTACAGCAAAAAGTGACTTTGACAAAAATTGAATGCTACTAATGCAAAAAAGAATACGATGTCGAGCCAAGCTGCAAAATTTGAATAGTGATGCATTCTGGGAATAGTGGTTTCAAGTTAGGACCACATGACCACTTGGACACTAAATGTAACTCACCTGTGAACAAGGCGCATGGCGCCGAAACGCGTAAGGTTTTAAAGAGTTGTTTACGCTGCCACGCATATGAGACCAATAAAGTGTCAGCATGAAAGGAGGCGAAGCTGTGGGCTCTGGTTGTTTTTGTGTTGAAGTAACAGGATTCTCCATTCCCGTGTGAGAGCCCGCCCTGCAGAGTTGGAGGCCCCCGGTAAAATGGAGCAAGTTATGTGTATCAAATGGAGGGGGCATGACTCGCTCGTAACCTTACTAGTCAGTGGATTTCCAAGACGAGTTGGTAATGGCAAAGAGAAAGGGATCCGAGGGAGGTATTGTCCTCTTTCTGGCAGACTTCAAACCTTCGTTTCAAGCAAGTAGTTACTGCGTGGCAGCAAAGTGCACTATGCTTTTTAATTATTTTCCCTGATACATCGTGAAGTATTACAGCAAAAAGTGACTTTGACAAAAATTGAATGCTACTAATGCAAAAAAGAATACGATGTCGAGCCAAGCTGCAAAATTTGAATAGTGATGCATTCTGGGAATAGTGGTTTCAAGTTAGGACCACATGACCACTTGGACACTAAATGTAACTCACCTGTGAACAAGGCGCATGGCGCCGAAACGCGTAAGGTTTTAAAGAGTTGTTTACGCTGCCACGCATATGAGACCAATAAAGTGTCAGCATGAAAGGAGGCGAAGCTGTGGGCTCTGGTTGTTTTTGTGTTGAAGTAACAGGATTCTCCATTCCCGTGTGAGAGCCCGCCCTGCAGAGTTGGAGGCCCCCGGTAAAATGGAGCAAGTTATGTGTATCAAATGGAGGGGGCATGACTCGCTCGTAACCTTACTAGTCAGTGGATTTCCAAGACGAGTTGGTAATGGCAAAGAGAAAGGGATCCGAGGGAGGTATTGTCCTCTTTCTGGCAGACTTCAAACCTTCGTTTCAAGCAAGTAGTTACTGCGTGGCAGCAAAGTGCACTATGCTTTTTAATTATTTTCCCTGATACATCGTGAAGTATTACAGCAAAAAGTGACTTTGACAAAAATTGAATGCTACTAATGCAAAAAAGAATACGATGTCGAGCCAAGCTGCAAAATTTGAATAGTGATGCATTCTGGGAATAGTGGTTTCAAGTTAGGACCACATGACCACTTGGACACTAAATGTAACTCACCTGTGAACAAGGCGCATGGCGCCGAAACGCGTAAGGTTTTAAAGAGTTGTTTACGCTGCCACGCATATGAGACCAATAAAGTGTCAGCATGAAAGGAGGCGAAGCTGTGGGCTCTGGTTGTTTTTGTGTTGAAGTAACAGGATTCTCCATTCCCGTGTGAGAGCCCGCCCTGCAGAGTTGGAGGCCCCCGGTAAAATGGAGCAAGTTATGTGTATCAAATGGAGGGGGCATGACTCGCTCGTAACCTTACTAGTCAGTGGATTTCCAAGACGAGTTGGTAATGGCAAAGAGAAAGGGATCCGAGGGAGGTATTGTCCTCTTTCTGGCAGACTTCAAACCTTCGTTTCAAGCAAGTAGTTACTGCGTGGCAGCAAAGTGCACTATGCTTTTTAATTATTTTCCCTGATACATCGTGAAGTATTACAGCAAAAAGTGACTTTGACAAAAATTGAATGCTACTAATGCAAAAAAGAATACGATGTCGAGCCAAGCTGCAAAATTTGAATAGTGATGCATTCTGGGAATAGTGGTTTCAAGTTAGGACCACATGACCACTTGGACACTAAATGTAACTCACCTGTGAACAAGGCGCATGGCGCCGAAACGCGTAAGGTTTTAAAGAGTTGTTTACGCTGCCACGCATATGAGACCAATAAAGTGTCAGCATGAAAGGAGGCGAAGCTGTGGGCTCTGGTTGTTTTTGTGTTGAAGTAACAGGATTCTCCATTCCCGTGTGAGAGCCCGCCCTGCAGAGTTGGAGGCCCCCGGTAAAATGGAGCAAGTTATGTGTATCAAATGGAGGGGGCATGACTCGCTCGTAACCTTACTAGTCAGTGGATTTCCAAGACGAGTTGGTAATGGCAAAGAGAAAGGGATCCGAGGGAGGTATTGTCCTCTTTCTGGCAGACTTCAAACCTTCGTTTCAAGCAAGTAGTTACTGCGTGGCAGCAAAGTGCACTATGCTTTTTAATTATTTTCCCTGATACATCGTGAAGTATTACAGCAAAAAGTGACTTTGACAAAAATTGAATGCTACTAATGCAAAAAAGAATACGATGTCGAGCCAAGCTGCAAAATTTGAATAGTGATGCATTCTGGGAATAGTGGTTTCAAGTTAGGACCACATGACCACTTGGACACTAAATGTAACTCACCTGTGAACAAGGCGCATGGCGCCGAAACGCGTAAGGTTTTAAAGAGTTGTTTACGCTGCCACGCATATGAGACCAATAAAGTGTCAGCATGAAAGGAGGCGAAGCTGTGGGCTCTGGTTGTTTTTGTGTTGAAGTAACAGGATTCTCCATTCCCGTGTGAGAGCCCGCCCTGCAGAGTTGGAGGCCCCCGGTAAAATGGAGCAAGTTATGTGTATCAAATGGAGGGGGCATGACTCGCTCGTAACCTTACTAGTCAGTGGATTTCCAAGACGAGTTGGTAATGGCAAAGAGAAAGGGATCCGAGGGAGGTATTGTCCTCTTTCTGGCAGACTTCAAACCTTCGTTTCAAGCAAGTAGTTACTGCGTGGCAGCAAAGTGCACTATGCTTTTTAATTATTTTCCCTGATACATCGTGAAGTATTACAGCAAAAAGTGACTTTGACAAAAATTGAATGCTACTAATGCAAAAAAGAATACGATGTCGAGCCAAGCTGCAAAATTTGAATAGTGATGCATTCTGGGAATAGTGGTTTCAAGTTAGGACCACATGACCACTTGGACACTAAATGTAACTCACTCTGTGAACAAGGCGCATGGCGCCGAAACGCGTAAGGTTTTAAAGAGTTGTTTACGCTGCCACGCATATGAGACCAATAAAGTGTCAGCATGAAAGGAGGCGAAGCTGTGGGCTCTGGTTGTTTTTGTGTTGAAGTAACAGGATTCTCCATTCCCGTGTGAGAGCCCGCCCTGCAGAGTTGGAGGCCCCCGGTAAAATGGAGCAAGTTATGTGTATCAAATGGAGGGGGCATGACTCGCTCGTAACCTTACTAGTCAGTGGATTTCCAAGACGAGTTGGTAATGGCAAAGAGAAAGGGATCCGAGGGAGGTATTGTCCTCTTTCTGGCAGACTTCAAACCTTCGTTTCAAGCAAGTAGTTACTGCGTGGCAGCAAAGTGCACTATGCTTTTTAATTATTTTCCCTGATACATCGTGAAGTATTACAGCAAAAAGTGACTTTGACAAAAATTGAATGCTACTAATGCAAAAAAGAATACGATGTCGAGCCAAGCTGCAAAATTTGAATAGTGATGCATTCTGGGAATAGTGGTTTCAAGTTAGGACCACATGACCACTTGGACACTAAATGTAACTCACCTGTGAACAAGGCGCATGGCGCCGAAACGCGTAAGGTTTTAAAGAGTTGTTTACGCTGCCACGCATATGAGACCAATAAAGTGTCAGCATGAAAGGAGGCGAAGCTGTGGGCTCTGGTTGTTTTTGTGTTGAAGTAACAGGATTCTCCATTCCCGTGTGAGAGCCCGCCCTGCAGAGTTGGAGGCCCCCGGTAAAATGGAGCAAGTTATGTGTATCAAATGGAGGGGGCATGACTCGCTCGTAACCTTACTAGTCAGTGGATTTCCAAGACGAGTTGGTAATGGCAAAGAGAAAGGGATCCGAGGGAGGTATTGTCCTCTTTCTGGCAGACTTCAAACCTTCGTTTCAAGCAAGTAGTTACTGCGTGGCAGCAAAGTGCACTATGCTTTTTAATTATTTTCCCTGATACATCGTGAAGTATTACAGCAAAAAGTGACTTTGACAAAAATTGAATGCTACTAATGCAAAAAAGAATACGATGTCGAGCCAAGCTGCAAAATTTGAATAGTGATGCATTCTGGGAATAGTGGTTTCAAGTTAGGACCACATGACCACTTGGACACTAAATGTAACTCACCTGTGAACAAGGCGCATGGCGCCGAAACGCGTAAGGTTTTAAAGAGTTGTTTACGCTGCCACGCATATGAGACCAATAAAGTGTCAGCATGAAAGGAGGCGAAGCTGTGGGCTCTGGTTGTTTTTGTGTTGAAGTAACAGGATTCTCCATTCCCGTGTGAGAGCCCGCCCTGCAGAGTTGGAGGCCCCCGGTAAAATGGAGCAAGTTATGTGTATCAAATGGAGGGGGCATGACTCGCTCGTAACCTTACTAGTCAGTGGATTTCCAAGACGAGTTGGTAATGGCAAAGAGAAAGGGATCCGAGGGAGGTATTGTCCTCTTTCTGGCAGACTTCAAACCTTCGTTTCAAGCAAGTAGTTACTGCGTGGCAGCAAAGTGCACTATGCTTTTTAATTATTTTCCCTGATACATCGTGAAGTATTACAGCAAAAAGTGACTTTGACAAAAATTGAATGCTACTAATGCAAAAAAGAATACGATGTCGAGCCAAGCTGCAAAATTTGAATAGTGATGCATTCTGGGAATAGTGGTTTCAAGTTAGGACCACATGACCACTTGGACACTAAATGTAACTCACCTGTGAACAAGGCGCATGGCGCCGAAACGCGTAAGGTTTTAAAGAGTTGTTTACGCTGCCACGCATATGAGACCAATAAAGTGTCAGCATGAAAGGAGGCGAAGCTGTGGGCTCTGGTTGTTTTTGTGTTGAAGTAACAGGATTCTCCATTCCCGTGTGAGAGCCCGCCCTGCAGAGTTGGAGGCCCCCGGTAAAATGGAGCAAGTTATGTGTATCAAATGGAGGGGGCATGACTCGCTCGTAACCTTACTAGTCAGTGGATTTCCAAGACGAGTTGGTAATGGCAAAGAGAAAGGGATCCGAGGGAGGTATTGTCCTCTTTCTGGCAGACTTCAAACCTTCGTTTCAAGCAAGTAGTTACTGCGTGGCAGCAAAGTGCACTATGCTTTTTAATTATTTTCCCTGATACATCGTGAAGTATTACAGCAAAAAGTGACTTTGACAAAAATTGAATGCTACTAATGCAAAAAAGAATACGATGTCGAGCCAAGCTGCAAAATTTGAATAGTGATGCATTCTGGGAATAGTGGTTTCAAGTTAGGACCACATGACCACTTGGACACTAAATGTAACTCACCTGTGAACAAGGCGCATGGCGCCGAAACGCGTAAGGTTTTAAAGAGTTGTTTACGCTGCCACGCATATGAGACCAATAAAGTGTCAGCATGAAAGGAGGCGAAGCTGTGGGCTCTGGTTGTTTTTGTGTTGAAGTAACAGGATTCTCCATTCCCGTGTGAGAGCCCGCCCTGCAGAGTTGGAGGCCCCCGGTAAAATGGAGCAAGTTATGTGTATCAAATGGAGGGGGCATGACTCGCTCGTAACCTTACTAGTCAGTGGATTTCCAAGACGAGTTGGTAATGGCAAAGAGAAAGGGATCCGAGGGAGGTATTGTCCTCTTTCTGGCAGACTTCAAACCTTCGTTTCAAGCAAGTAGTTACTGCGTGGCAGCAAAGTGCACTATGCTTTTTAATTATTTTCCCTGATACATCGTGAAGTATTACAGCAAAAAGTGACTTTGACAAAAATTGAATGCTACTAATGCAAAAAAGAATACGATGTCGAGCCAAGCTGCAAAATTTGAATAGTGATGCATTCTGGGAATAGTGGTTTCAAGTTAGGACCACATGACCACTTGGACACTAAATGTAACTCACCTGTGAACAAGGCGCATGGCGCCGAAACGCGTAAGGTTTTAAAGAGTTGTTTACGCTGCCACGCATATGAGACCAATAAAGTGTCAGCATGAAAGGAGGCGAAGCTGTGGGCTCTGGTTGTTTTTGTGTTGAAGTAACAGGATTCTCCATTCCCGTGTGAGAGCCCGCCCTGCAGAGTTGGAGGCCCCCGGTAAAATGGAGCAAGTTATGTGTATCAAATGGAGGGGGCATGACTCGCTCGTAACCTTACTAGTCAGTGGATTTCCAAGACGAGTTGGTAATGGCAAAGAGAAAGGGATCCGAGGGAGGTATTGTCCTCTTTCTGGCAGACTTCAAACCTTCGTTTCAAGCAAGTAGTTACTGCGTGGCAGCAAAGTGCACTATGCTTTTTAATTATTTTCCCTGATACATCGTGAAGTATTACAGCAAAAAGTGACTTTGACAAAAATTGAATGCTACTAATGCAAAAAAGAATACGATGTCGAGCCAAGCTGCAAAATTTGAATAGTGATGCATTCTGGGAATAGTGGTTTCAAGTTAGGACCACATGACCACTTGGACACTAAATGTAACTCACCTGTGAACAAGGCGCATGGCGCCGAAACGCGTAAGGTTTTAAAGAGTTGTTTACGCTGCCACGCATATGAGACCAATAAAGTGTCAGCATGAAAGGAGGCGAAGCTGTGGGCTCTGGTTGTTTTTGTGTTGAAGTAACAGGATTCTCCATTCCCGTGTGAGAGCCCGCCCTGCAGAGTTGGAGGCCCCCGGTAAAATGGAGCAAGTTATGTGTATCAAATGGAGGGGGCATGACTCGCTCAGTAACCTTACTAGTCAGTGGATTTCCAAGACGAGTTGGTAATGGCAAAGAGAAAGGGATCCGAGGGAGGTATTGTCCTCTTTCTGGCAGACTTCAAACCTTCGTTTCAAGCAAGTAGTTACTGCGTGGCAGCAAAGTGCACTATGCTTTTTAATTATTTTCCCTGATACATCGTGAAGTATTACAGCAAAAAGTGACTTTGACAAAAATTGAATGCTACTAATGCAAAAAAGAATACGATGTCGAGCCAAGCTGCAAAATTTGAATAGTGATGCATTCTGGGAATAGTGGTTTCAAGTTAGGACCACATGACCACTTGGACACTAAATGTAACTCACCTGTGAACAAGGCGCATGGCGCCGAAACGCGTAAGGTTTTAAAGAGTTGTTTACGCTGCCACGCATATGAGACCAATAAAGTGTCAGCATGAAAGGAGGCGAAGCTGTGGGCTCTGGTTGTTTTTGTGTTGAAGTAACAGGATTCTCCATTCCCGTGTGAGAGCCCGCCCTGCAGAGTTGGAGGCCCCCGGTAAAATGGAGCAAGTTATGTGTATCAAATGGAGGGGGCATGACTCGCTCGTAACCTTACTAGTCAGTGGATTTCCAAGACGAGTTGGTAATGGCAAAGAGAAAGGGATCCGAGGAGGTATTGTCCTCTTTCTGGCAGACTTCAAACCTTCGTTTCAAGCAAGTAGTTACTGCGTGGCAGCAAAGTGCACTATGCTTTTTAATTATTTTCCCTGATACATCGTGAAGTATTACAGCAAAAAGTGACTTTGACAAAAATTGAATGCTACTAATGCAAAAAAGAATACGATGTCGAGCCAAGCTGCAAAATTTGAATAGTGATGCATTCTGGGAATAGTGGTTTCAAGTTAGGACCACATGACCACTTGGACACTAAATGTAACTCACCTGTGAACAAGGCGCATGGCGCCGAAACGCGTAAGGTTTTAAAGAGTTGTTTACGCTGCCACGCATATGAGACCAATAAAGTGTCAGCATGAAAGGAGGCGAAGCTGTGGGCTCTGGTTGTTTTTGTGTTGAAGTAACAGGATTCTCCATTCCCGTGTGAGAGCCCGCCCTGCAGAGTTGGAGGCCCCCGGTAAAATGGAGCAAGTTATGTGTATCAAATGGAGGGGGCATGACTCGCTCGTAACCTTACTAGTCAGTGGATTTCCAAGACGAGTTGGTAATGGCAAAGAGAAAGGGATCCGAGGGAGGTATTGTCCTCTTTCTGGCAGACTTCAAACCTTCGTTTCAAGCAAGTAGTTACTGCGTGGCAGCAAAGTGCACTATGCTTTTTAATTATTTTCCCTGATACATCGTGAAGTATTACAGCAAAAAGTGACTTTGACAAAAATTGAATGCTACTAATGCAAAAAAGAATACGATGTCGAGCCAAGCTGCAAAATTTGAATAGTGATGCATTCTGGGAATAGTGGTTTCAAGTTAGGACCACATGACCACTTGGACACTAAATGTAACTCACCTGTGAACAAGGCGCATGGCGCCGAAACGCGTAAGGTTTTAAAGAGTTGTTTACGCTGCCACGCATATGAGACCAATAAAGTGTCAGCATGAAAGGAGGCGAAGCTGTGGGCTCTGGTTGTTTTTTTTATATATATATATATATATATATATATATATATATATATATTCACTGAAAGAAACACAGGTTTCAGGGACGTTATAGTTAGTTGGACATTTCACTCGTACAAAACCAGAGAAATTTGGCCGTTATAGTTAGTTGAGCTAACTATAACTTGCGCCCCCGCAATGCACTGCTGATGACATCACATATTACATAATTCATGACACGGTCAGTGACATCACTGATGACATCTCAAATGACATCACTGATGACATCACTGATGACATCATCCAGTGACTGTGTGTTTCTGTAATATATATATATATATATGCCAAGGTGTATTGAAGAATGAGTGGGTGTATAAGTGTCTGAATGGACGATTTAGTAGGTGCGTGACTGACTGTATAAGTGAGTGATTAAACGCGTCTTACTGAATGCATGGGTTAGTGACTAAACTGTGTGAATGTCCGTATCAGTCTTTCAGTTGGTGTGTAAGCGGCTGCATGGGTTGGTGAGAAGCTACATGAGTGTCCTTATGGGTTATTGATTGGTTGTCTGAGTATCTGTATGGGTGCCTGAGTGTCTGTGTGGGTGGGTGGGGGTGTGTGACTCTGTGCATAGATGTGTGAGTGGGTGATTCACTGGGTGTATGGGTTCAAGAGTGCATCTGTGAAGGGCTGTATGGGTGGGTGAGTGTGTGTATGGGTGTGTTGGTGAGTGAATGGATGTCTCAGTGGTACATGTGTGAGTAACTACATATGTGAAAGGCAGTATATGTGAGTGTTGGAGTATATAAATGACTATATGTGAGAGTGAGTGATTGTGAGAGTGGCTGTATGGGTGAGTGTGTGCTTGTATCAGTGATTGTATAAGAGACTAAGTATGTGTTAGTATCTGTATGAATAAGTGAGGTGGTTTGTGTATAACTGTATAGGTGAGTAAATGGGAGTGTGATTGATTCTTTCAATGACTGACTAGGTGTGTGAGTAACTCTATGGATGAGTGGCGGTGTGTGAGTGTCTATATAGGTGTATGAGTGCATATGATAGTGCTGTATTGATGAGTGACGGCATGTATGAGTGACTGTATGGGTGAATGAGTGGATGTGTGTGTAGACCTAGGAATCAGTGAGTGGGTATGTAGTAACTGGTATTGGTGTGTCTATGGTTTCGAAAATGGTAGTCTGTATTTTAGAGTGGGTGTATCAAAGGTTATATTAGGGTGTGAGGAGCTGCATCAGATTATCACGTGGATGATGTCATCAGTGATGTCATCAGTAATGTCATTTGAGATGTCATCAGTGATGTCATCAGTGATGTCACTGACCATGTCATGAATGGTGTAATATGTGACGTCATCAGCAGTGCATTAGCTCAACTAACTATAACGGCAGAATTTCTCTGGTTTTGTACGAGTGAAATGTCCAACGAACTATAACGTCCCTGAAACCTGTGTTTTTTTCAGTGAATTTCAAAGGTTTTTTTAAATGCCAATTTCTAACTATAACGTCCCTGAAACCTATGGTTTTTTCAGTGAATTTCAAAGGTTTTTTAAATGCTAATTTCTAACTGTAACGTCCCAGAAACCTATGGTTTTTTCAGTGAATTTCAAAGGTTTTTTAAATGCTAATTTCTAACTATAACGTCCCTGAAACCTATGGTTTTGTCAGTGAATTTCTAAGGTTTTTTAAATGAAAATTTCTAACTATGCCTACAGAGGTAGGAAATGTGCAGAAAGAGGAAGAAAGGCGCAGAAAGAAGCAAGAGAAATGCAGAGAGGCAACAGAAGCCCAGAAAGAGGAAGAAAGGTGACGAAAGAAGCAAGAGATATGCAGAAAGAATCAACAGAGGTGCAGAAAGAGGCCTTGTTGCAAAGTCATCCTGTGCCCTGGGCACCCCCCCAACTTTTTTCTGACGGGTACTGGTGGTAACTGACTCTGACTGACCCTGGGCTCTGCCTAACCAGGCCCGGAGCCAGTGTTATGCTGAAAGACACTTAGAATACAGTGAAAACAACTACATACACTAAGGTACACTATGGGTTGGGGTACCCCTGTGATTGGCATGACCTCCCCTGTAAGGCCCTAGTACATAATACGGCAGGGGGATTAAAACTACCTCTAAGACCTATTACATTACAAATGCTTCTATAACTGGTAGTCACATTTGCAGAGTGGTGGAGAAAGGGGGCTGGGCCTCCAACCAGCGCTCAGAAATTCTGCTGCGTAGGACTTACAGGAGGTACCAGGAGGGCTACTTGGCCGCCAAAGTCCCTCAGGAGTAAAGTGGACTTCATCCCCCAACCAGTACTGTGCCAGGAGTCGCATTTGCAGAGTGGTGGAGAAAGGTGAGTGTGCCCTCCGAAGACCTCTCAGCAATCCCACTGTGTGGGTCTTACTGGAGGTAACAGGAGGGGTAGTTGGCCCCCAAGGTGAACCTTGGGGGCCAACTACCCCTCCTATTATCTCCAGTAACTCCCACACAGCAGGATTACTAAGTTCTCATAGCAGGCCACGCCCCCTTTCCCCACCACTGTGAAAACGCACTTCCTGGCGCGCTCTTGGATGAGGATTCAAGTCTCCTTCGCTGCTGGGAGTCCTTAGGGGCCAACTAGCCTACCTGATACCTCCAGTATGCCCCAGATAGTGGGATTGCTGAAAGGTGGACACAGGCCACGCCCCCTTTCTCCACCACTCTGCAAATGCGCCTCCTGGCGCGTTCTGGGTTAGGGGATTTAGCCCCCTTGAATCCTGAGGGTCCCTAGGGGCCAACTAGCCCACCAGGTACCTCCAGTAAGCCCCACACAGCTGGATTGCTGAGAGTGGTCAGAGGCCACGCCCCCTTTTTACACCACTCTGCAAACGCGCCTCCTGGCGCACTGCTGCTCGGGGGATGAAGTCCACTTGTGTCCTGAGGTCCTCAGCTGACATGCAGCTCCCCTTGCCCAAAAGCAATCTGCTTTGGTTCTTGGAAGCGAGAGTAGGTTTCCTGCTCTCGCTTCCAAGAACCAAAGCAGTGTTTACTATGGCAGGGCAGGAGCTGTGCTCCCGCCCTGCCATAGCAAACGGCAATGTACCGGGGTGGGCACCCCGGGACATTGCAGGAGCCGGCCCTGGGGGGTGGCGGTCCCCAGGGCCATGGAGGGCTCCAGGAGGCGGCCCCCCTCCCAGCATTTTCAAAGCCCCGGGGAGGTGGTGGTCCCCGGGGCCCGCAACGGACCCCCGCCCTTTATTTAAAATTGCCCCGGGGCGGTGGTGGTCCCCGGGGTAGTGTGGGGAGGGGCAGGAGCCCCCCTCCCCACACTTTCTTACATTCATTTAAGCCCCGGGAAGGTGACGGTCCCCGGGGCTTGGGGGGGCCCCCGCACATAATTACGAATGCCCCGGGGAGGTGGCGGTCCCCGGGGCTACGTGGGGTGGGGCAGGAGCCCCCCACACGCATTTTTTTTTTTAAAAAGCCCCGGGGAGGTGGCGGTCCCCGGCCCCCTCATATGATAAACAAAGCCTCGGGGAGGTGGCGGTCCCCCATAATAATGATTTGCCCCGGGACCTGGCCCACCCGGGGACTTAAAACAAACAAAGCGGGGGAGCCCGCGCTTTGTTTTTTTTTTATAATATCAGCCGGATTCGCGCACACAGCGCGAATTCGGCTGAAATTATTTTTAAAAAAATGCTTTTTTGGGCCCTGGGGGTCCCTGTGGGACTCCCTGAGCAGGCCTAGGGGGTCAGGGTGTTTCTGCCCTCCCCCTTTTCTTGTTTTTTATCTTTTTTTTTTACCTTTTTCTTGTGACTCGGTTTTACCGAGTCACAAGATGGTTGCCAACACTTCCTAGTTTGGAGTGTTGGCAGCCAATCAGAATGAAGCACGTGATCGGGAGGGTTTGCGAATCCTCCTCGGTCACAGATATCGATATTTTTTTATTTTAAAATTTCTCAGGAACTATTGAACGGATTTACACCATTTAAAGCAAAGAGTGCACTCTGGACCAAGAGCTACCTCTCTGCCAAGTTTGGTGTAATTCCGTTCAGCAGTTCGGGCTGTGGCCGCGACCAAAGTTCCTATGGAAATTAACATGGGGAAAACGCTTTTTGGGACCCCCCTTTTTTCTCAGCCCCCGCTTGACGAATCACCCCGAAACTTTCAAGACAGGAGCTGACCGGAGCGCCCCATTAAGTTTGAAAATTTCGCAAAGATTCGTCAAACGGCGCCAAAGATATTGGCAAATCAAAAGACGCTTTTCCTATGGAAACTAGGTCCTAACTATAACTACCTACTGGCGACCGACAGTAGGTAATATATAAATATATATATATATATAATCAACAAAGTTCAAAGATTGCTGCGCACACTGGCCATAATTGTCGATGTATTTTTTTATTATTTAAATCATTACAAACACGAGAATACCGACAAACGCGTTTCAGCCACCTGGCCTTCGTCAATGTCACTGATTTCATTCAAAAGACACCCTTTTAAACAATGATTCATCTCATTGGATAGCAGTGAAACACAAAATCAAAAAGGGACTTGATAGTTAAATCACATTCTAAAGGTAAAAAACGTGTCGGCCGTTTTGACACTATCATTCAGTAGAGCTCAATGTAAATCATTAGTAGCCAATATCACATGTGTGACAATGATCGGATCACCTATAAATTAAATTCAAATTATATTTATGTTATGTATGATTCATAAATGAAAATCAATGACACGTAGGTGAAATACCACTACAGAAATCAATCACATTCCATTATTCAAGTTACCATGGACCAAATTTCCAGGTATTATTAAGCTCTGAATGAGCCTAGTTTCTCACGCATAATTCCACCTGTGATTATTCCAACAGTACTTCAGGCTACTAAAAGAAAATTCATTGGAGAAAATGTATTCATATTTCATTCGAAATTTCATTTCAATGTTGTAGCTCACGGGGATGGTTCATAACAGTTATATTTAACCAATGAAAGACCAAAGTTCTTCTTCACAATTTAACCCCCATGGGATACGGGTTCGTAGGTCGACTATATACTTAGCCTCCAGCTGCCTCAGGAGTTTGACCCTGTCTCCCCCTCTCTCTTTTGCCGGGATTTGGTCAATACAATAATAGACCAATTTGTCACTCCTGGCCTCATGTAACGCAGAGAAATGTCTTGTGACAAGGTAGGTTTTTGTCCTGGTTTGTTATTGCCCTCTTGTGCTCGAGGATCCGCTTTTTTGCTGGGTGTATTGTACTTCCAATATACTGTAATCCACACGGACAAAGTAAACAGTACACCACAAAATTGGAATTACAATTCAGCAACTTGTTAATAGGCCTCTTTTCTTTCTTGCCTGGTACTGTATAGTCTTTGACCTTTTTGCAATTCTTGCACGCTTTGCATGCCGTGCATGGAAAGAAACCAGTGATGGTTGGGCTTATTTCGTGGCTTATCCTCAAAGTGGCTTTGCACCAGGATATCCTTCAATGAGGCACTTCTCCTGAATCTGATATCCGGTCTCTCTGGTATCAAGCTGCCTATAATACCATCTGTTTGAAGGATATTCCAGCTTTTCTGGACCAGATCCCTGATCCTCTGCGACTCTGCAGAGAAAGTTAAAACCAGCCTCACTTTGGATAAGTCTTCCTCCATCCCTGAGTCTATGGGGGTTCTACCTCTTAGTAAATCCTGTCTGTCCTTAATTTTTACCTTGTTGGCTGCCTCACACAAAATCTTATTCCCATAGCCCCTCCTTGAAAATCTTGCGAGGGACTCCCTTTTGGCTTCATGATAATCCTCTAGGCGAGAACAGTTCCGTTTGAGTCGTAGTAATTCCCCGTAAGGAATGCTCTTAATTAAATTACGGGGATGCTGACTCCAAGAATGTAGAACTGTATTTCCCGCCGTTGGTTTACGATAAAGTTTGGTACATAGCTTATTGTCTGATACAAATACCAACAGGTCTAAAAATGGGACTTCACTTTTACTGATGTTACTCGTGAACTTAAGATTGAACTCATTCTCATTCAAAATCTTGATATAATTCTCTGCCTCTGTACATGTCCCCCGCCAAACAATAAACAGGTCGTCTATATACCTGGTCCATAGGGCTATTTTGTCTACCCAGGATTCATTCTCCTCCGCCCATGCCACGTGCTTCTCCCACCAGCCCACGAAAAGATTTGCGTAACTGGGGGCGAAGCACGTGCCCATGGCGGTCCCCTGTGTCTGCAAATATAGTTGCCCTGCAAAGAGAAAAATATTGTTGTGCAGACAGAACGACACAATTTCTAAAAGCATTTTGTTATGCTCTTGAAATCTCAATGGACTTGTTTTAAGAAAAGATTCTATTGCCAACAAGCCATTTGCATGCACAATACTCGTATAGAGGCTAGTGATATCAAGCGTAATCAGTACTAAGTCATCGTCCCAAGTGATGTTTTGGATTTGACGTATGAAGTCGGTAGTGTCCAAAATAAACAAACTTAGATCCTTCACTATAGGAAACAAAAACAAATCAACATAAATTGAGGCTTTTTCCGATAAACTCCCTTTTGAGGACACAATTGGACGACCTGGGGATTGTCCAAATTCTTGTGCACCTTTGGCAGGTGATAAAATGTTGGCAAGACTGGATAATCCACCTTCATAAACTGCAACTCATTCTAGTCGAGGATTCCCTTGGTCCTCCATTGTTGCAGAAGATCGTAAAAGTCCAACACACTTCTGTTGCAGATCTCTCTGTTGATTCGAACATAGCTTTTCTCGTCCCCCAAGAGACGCAGAGCCTCGTTTTTATAAGATTCTTTAGACATCACAACGACATTTCCTCACTTATCGGATTGCTTTATTACGAGGGCAGGATCATCCCTAAGGGATGTGACAGCCTCCCATTGCAATTCTGTAAGATTGTATTTCCTTCTCTTGCCTGCTTGGACGCCAGACGTTCAAAATTCGTCCAGGTCCTTTATCACGGCTTCATGGAAGCAATCGATGGCGTCATGCGGTGTTTGGGGAATGAACTTGGATTTCGGTTTAAATTTGTTTCTCCCACTGTCTTGGTGAATTCCCAGCTGTTCTAAAAATTCCGTGGTATCCTCATTGTTGACAATATCCATTTCCCTTTGGGATTCCTGCAAATTATGCAGAGCTCTCAATGCTTCCAAGTCGCTCCCAGTGAGGATATCCGTACTCATCATTGTGCGTTCTTGTTGCACTTCTTGGGGTCTAGGATGTAGAGTATGCACTTTTTTTTGTTTCAACTTGCGGATAAATTGGTAAAGGTCAATACGCGTAGTGGCATAGTCCCATTCCGTTGTGGGACAAAACGTCAATCCCTTTTGCAACACCATTTTTTTTGTTGTTGTCAAAGTTCTTTCAGAGAGATTGACGATCGCAAGATTTTTTACTTCTTGTTGCCCCGCTTGCTCCTTGTTACACGAGGTTCGAAGGCCTGGCTTATTGCCTTTCCCTCCTCGCCTTGTCTTCCTCCTCCTTGTTCAGGGGGGTGAGTTTTTTGTGGGAATTTGCGCCATGACTCCTTGATTAGATGATATTCCTCGGGAAAATTCACATCCTTTATCACGGAGGCACCGCCTGTTCTCCTGGCTGTATCTGTTTCTGACAACTCTGCCTCCGACTCCGAGGTGTCACGCATGGACGCTGTGGCTGCACTTTTTGATTCCAGCAGTGCTCTGCGAGGTCCGTCGTACTTCTTGGCAAAAGTTAAAACTCTGCCGCACTCATAATCGCGCTGGTCCCGTGCGAATTTGTTTTGCTTTCGACGCTTAATGTCATTTTCATAGGCAACCAGTCTTGTTTTCATTCGTGATCTTAATGTATATATATATAGGGATTTTGTGCTCTGTCTATTTTCAGACCCTTTATAAAAACATTAGGCCTCAAATCACTAAAAACCCGCACCTCCCCTCACATTTTTAACCCCCGTGGTTTCATGCCTACATTAACATCTCAATGTTCATTTACTTCAGCCTACTTCTCAGGAAAGGTCTTAAAGTCCACAGCTCCTACTCCAACTAAATGGCATTTTGGAGTGTCTCACTTTTGTCTTGAATATAAAATGTTAGTGCTCTAGTGTAGGAAGCTGGCTCTGTATATACTATACCAGAGTAAGGTATAGTGTGTACAGAGTCCAGTGGCTCCCCAAAGGCTTACAGAGGTAAAAGTAGATAATACCTTACTCTCTATTTGTGGTAGTGTGGGCGAGCAGTAAGGCTTTATCAGAGGGCAGTATTAAGCACTTATTGTACACACTCAGGTAAGAAATTATGTTACACACTCAAAGACTAAACTCAGACCAATCGTTTGTATAAAAAATATTTCTTTCATTGTATTTTATTTTTAGAACTAAGCAGGACTTGGTACAGGTAAACAGAATTCTACTTTTCAAGACAGCTTGATCAAAACAAGCAAGCTGGATGAAAATGACTTTTGTTACAGGTTTGTAAAATATTTCAAAACAATAAGTATTTGTAATTTCTTTGTGATTACTTTTTAGAGTATTTTTGGATTACTTTTTCTACTCAGTGTGATATGCCTAGATATCACACTGGTCAAGCAGAGAAGGCTTGGGTCCTTAAACTACCTGGACTGGACCACCATAGTAGTTTTTAACAAACAAGATGTCCAGATAGAACATTTGTAACAAATTAATGAATAAACATGACCTTAGACTTAAATTCCAAAGCCTGTGTGATTTATTTCACTTTTCTTTTGCCATTTTTTGAAGAAAAAAAGATTATACCATTATTTTCATGTCATCTTGTCGGGCAACACTTTTTTTTTTTTTTGGATTAACATTTGCATGTAATCTTTACTTACAAAAAAGGTTTTACACAAACAAATTATACTGCAACACAGTGAAATACAGTAAAGCAACACAATGAACGTGTGTGATATTCCCAATTGTGATAGCATATAATAAAGTACAAGTGACCAGTCCTTAATTCAAAGTACACTGGGCAGACACTAAAAGTTCATTGACAGAGGCTTCTGCCTACTGTCCTGCCCGTGTCATACGCTCTGGGATTAATAATTTTGAAGGGTGTTGTCCTTGCGGGGAAAGGAGGATGTAGAATATTCCCACGTGGCACACCCTATATGCCTTATCCCAAGCGCTGGAGTCAACGCGTTTCGAATCCCATCCTGCTGGGGGGTTCTACTCAGGACTTGCTCTTGAGAGCTACAAAATTAAATAATAAACGTATTTTTTAATTACAAGGGCCCTGCTCCACATCTAAAACTCAGTCAATTATTTACATTCTATTTCAAGGTACCTGCTTCGTTGTCGAAGTACCAGGAAGTTGGTGTTCAGGGGCGAACGATTCTTTTAGGCGTTGTAACTGCGAGTATCAACATAAAACATGTATTTTAGTACTTGCGAGGGAACCTGTTTGTAGTGGTAATATGGAATTAAGAGAAGACACTGTATCTTTTTCTTTAGAGGGGTACCGGAATATTGTTTTAAAAAAAGAAGGTCTCTGTAAATTGTGTGCTTCTTTTCCGTCAATCTTCTTTCCGAAGGGAAAATGAGAGTGGCCTTAGTTGCGAAACTACCGCATTAGGAGCAGGCTGTATGCGAGGGGCGCGCGCCGTTTAGAATGGGCTGATAATGACTTGGTAATTATTTTGATAGTCCCCGCTGCATGAGTCTTACTCTCCTTCTTTCAAATAACCCTTCCGGCTCGCTTATTACACCAAGAGCATTTTCGTTGTGTCCCAAGCTATGTGCATTCAATAATCGGTCACTCTTGACCCTGTATCCCTGTGAATTTTTTTTTTCAAATTTGAAGAAGATTTCTTCCTACAAGTCAAAGGGACAGAAATGGCAGTACTGTATATGGCCAGGTATGAACATCGATTTATCTATAACAACAATTCATACATTGATTAAATAATGCAATGGTATTGATATATCGATGATGTATGGTGCATATGGAAAGGCTCAGACTCATCATTGAAGGAATTCCATGTATGGCTCAATAACCGCAATCCGGACATGAGGAGAACCCCCCCAGCAGGATGGGGTTCAAAACGCGTTGACTCCAGCGCTTGGGATAAGGCATATAGGGTGTGCCATGAGGGAATATTCTACATCCTCCTTTCCCCGCAAGGACAACACCCTTCAAAATTATTAATCCCAGAGCGTATGACACGGGCAGGACAGTAGGCAGAAGCCTCTGTCAATGAACTTTTCGTGTCCGCCCAGTGTACTTTGAATTAAGGACTGGTCACTTGTACTTTATTATATATTATCACAATTGGGAATATCACACACGTTCATTGTGTTGCTTTACTGTATTTCACTGTTTGCAGTATAATTTGTTTGTGTAAAACTTTTTTTGTAAGTGAAGATTACATGCAAATGTTAATCCAAAAACAAAAAGTGTTGCCCGACAAGATGACATGAAAATAATGGTATAATCTTGTTTTTTTCATAAAATGGCAAAGGAAAAGTGAAATAAATCACACGGGCTTTGGAATTTAAGTCTAAGGTCATGTTTATTCATTAATTTGTTACGAATGTTCTATCTGGACATCTTGTTTGTTAGATATCACACTGGAGCATTTCCAAGACAAAGGTAAGTAAAACAGTTTCTCATTAAAACACAGTTGCTTAGGTTTCCATACAAAACACAACTCCATGCTTTTTCAGAGGAAAACAATCAATGCAATCCTATGGAGAAAAATGAGGTTATCGGTTTGCCGGTAAGCAATCGGTCTTTGGGGTTGAGTTTCCGGGGTTTGAACAAGGGTTCCCCCAGAGTCAAGGATGCACTCAAAAAGCACCCTCAGCGGCACTAGGGCGGCTGGGTGCAGAGTGCTGAGGCCCAATAATAGCCTATGGGGCTAGGGGGCCGTTGGTTGGTGGCTGCTCTCGGGCAAGCCACGGGGTTGAGGGAGCAAAGCTCCTAGGGTTAAGCTCAGGGCAAGGGGGATCCAAGTTAGCATACAAGGTGCACCCACAGTAGCACAGGGGCAGCCAAGTGCAGGGTACTGGTTTGGCGTCGGGTGCCCTGTTGGTTTCAATGGGAGATCTCCGGTCGGAACAAACACTGCAGGTTCGGGCAAACAGGCTTCCTGGAGGCGACCACCGGTTGGAGAGGTAAGTTGGGATGCAGGGGGTTGCCTGGACACCATCAGATGGGCCACCCAAGGCCGTGGGGCGTTGGGGGCAGGGGTGTCTTGAGGCGTCAGGATTCCTTACCAGCTCCGGTCGTGGTCAGGGGGACCCTCCAGATAGAGGCTGCAGGTTAGGATCGCTGGGGTGACCTCCTCATGGTGTTGGGCCACTCGAAATCGGGCCGTGAGTGTCAGGTGCAGAGTGGTGCAGACTTGCAGATTCGACCTGAGACAGCGTCTAGCTCTTGAGCAAGTCCGGTGCTCACGGGAGACAAAGTCTTTGTAGGGAAGGCAGGGCAGGTCCTCTGGGTTCTGGGGGCTGCTGGCTGCAGGACACGCCTGGATTCCGCTGGAGCAGGTCGAGGTCGGGACAGGCCGGTAGGGCTGGTGCCAAGGCAGTTGGTGTCCTCCTCTTCTTCCTTCAACACAGCTCTTCGGTCCTTCTTCTTGCTAGTCTGAGGAGGCAAGGTTGAGGGGTTGCCTCTAAATACTAAATTTAGGGGTTTTTCAGGCAACTACAGGTTGGGACTAATGGGTCCCTTCCTTGGGGTGGGTACACCCCCTATTATGCCACCCTCCAGTGGGAGGGGTGCATAAGCCTCTCTCTGGTTGGCTGGGTCCCCCCATCTTCAAGATGGCGGGGACTGAGAGTTGTGCCTCGCCTCCCCCACCTGAGGGTTGGAGTTGGCAAAGGTGGGCACACCTCTCCTCCTATCCTGGTTTTCCCGCCGATTCTCCCTCCCAAAGTGGGGGTTAGAACCGGAGGGGGCCAGTTGCTGGGAGCAGCAAATGGCTGGGTCAGCTCACAAACGAGGCAAGCCTTTGAAGCTTCTCCTTCATGGACCCTGCCCATCCAGGGGAAGGAGGCTTGGCACCTCTATCCAGGATGTGCTTTGTTTTAGGAGCCCGAGAGTGGGAGGCTCTCGACCAAGGGGTCCAAAAACATGTCTGGGGTGGCAGCTGGCGAACAGCCACTCAGCCAGGACACTAGAGTTAGGTTGTTTTTCAGGGGGCATCTCTAAGATGCCCTCTGAGTGCATTTGGCATTAAATCCCACACTGGCATCAGTGTGGGTTTAATGTGCTGAGAAGTTTGATACCAAACTTCCCAGAATTCAGTAAAGCCATTATGGTGCTGTGGAGTTCGTAATGACAAACTCCCAGACCATATACTCTTTATGGCTTTACTGCACTTACAATGTCTAAGAATGGACTTATACACTGTAGGAGTACAGAGCTCATGCACCTGTACTCTCATCAGTGGTATGGGGCACCCAGCTAGAGGGGTGTCTTACCTATACCAGAGGCAGTGGGTTGTAGGCATGGCACACAGGTGAAGCCATGTGTGCCATGTCGACTCTTCACTTTTCTCTGCACCAAAACACGCAGCCTGCAAGTGTAGTGTGTGTGTGTTAAGGAACAGGGCCTCTAAGGGTGGCACAATATGTACTGCAGTCCTTAGAGGTCTTCCCTGGTCACAGTGCCCTTGGTACCCATGTTACCTTTTACAAGGGACTTACATGTGGCGAGAAAGGTGTCAATTGGGGTTGCAAAGGTACAGTTTTAGGAAATGAACATAGGCCCCGGGTACCCGGTTAGCAGGAAACCAGGGTACACTTAGTCAAAGAGCATCAACATCAGGCAAAAAGTGGGGGGGGGGCAACTATGCAAAAAGGGGCACTTTCCTACATCTAGTTGTTCATTAGAAGTCTGTGGTGATGCTGCAGTTTATTACTAGGGAGTTAACTAACAAACTGCTGATGATATTGGAAGTACATATTTGACTGCATCTCAGAATGTTTTACTGAAATGGATGAGTATAAATGGATTGTACAGAAAACCTTGTCAAAAATAACAAGAAAAGGCAGAGGAAACAAGCTCCAGATCTGCTCCCAAAAGGCAGAGAACGAAAGGAACTGACGTCAGAGCTCAAGAGGGGTGCATATATGTGGCTCTGGCATCACGTCCGGGGCAGGGCAAAGTTGATGCGGAGTCACATGACATCACCTACTGGCACAGGAGCAATGCAGAGAAAAATCTCCAGATCTAGTCTGGCACCTGGGGATATTCACAAGGTGAGGAATTTGTGGTCAGTAGTAGCCGTCAGAAACAGAATGTTAAGAGTTCTAGTTGTTCATTAGAAAACTGTTGAGAAACCGCAGGTGATTACTAGGGAGTTAACTGTCAGACTGCTGGTGGTGGTGGAAGTACATGTTTCAATCTGCATATTAGACCACCAGCGGTGCACGTGATGGCAGATCCTTCTGCCCACTGGTTGCCCATGATGATAGAGGGGCAGAATATAAAGACTTGGAGGCTGGACTGGCCCGATAGCTGGCGGCCCGACCCACGAGATCTGAGGGTACCGCTTTCTTGGCCACGCAGAGGCTATGAAGCTTGCGCGCCACGGTGGCTGGGCGGGTACAGATGCAGCTGGAAGTCCCTTCCGTGGCCACAAAAGGAGCAAAAGGCGGATTGGGGGTGATGATGGACCATCAAAAGGCCCAATGACCTGGCTATAGCCCTGCTGTCCTTAAAGCGCTCCAGCGCAGAATCTGTATTGTCTCCTAAGAAACGTGAGCAATCAATGGGCATGTCCATAAGCGACGCTTGGACATCCCCAGAAAAGCCAGTCGTCCTCAACCAGGCGTGGCGCATTAAGGCCACTGTCGACAAAACTGCTCTACCCAATGAGTCGGTGATGTCCAGTCTACATCTGATCTATGAACTTAGTAACCACCTTGGAGAGTACTACCCAGGGTCCTCCGGGACTGTTGGCAGCACTTGTACAACCATAACCCACAGAGCGTGGGAATAGCGGCCCAAAAGGCATGCGATGTTCACAGACCACAGTGCCAGGCTTGTAGAAGAAAACATCTTCTTGCCTAAGTTGTCCAGCCTGTTGGATTCCCGATCCAGTGGTGCATTGGGAATGCACCAGGATTTACGTGGGAAGTGGAAGCTTGGACCACTGAGCTCTCTGGGTTTTGGTGTTGTGTGAGGAAGTTGGGTTCCCTGGGGTGGGGCGATGACGACGGGCAATAATCCTGTTCACAAGAGCCCCTGATTTGGGCTTGAACCAAGTCCCAAGCAGGACGTCAGTAACAGCTTCATTAAACGGGAGCAGTGGTTCAGAAGGGGAAGCTCCCGGTTGAAGAACTTCTGTCAAGACGTTCGAGGGCAAGCTAAGGTCCAAGACCTCTGCCACCCTCCTCACCACCATTGCAAATGACATTCCCTCCTCTGTAGCCACGGTAGGGGAAGAAAGCATGCCAGTATCTGGAGAGGTATCCAGTCCGCTGGCGTCCACCAAATCCTCACACCAGTCCATGTTAGGGTCATAATGCTGGTATTCTTAAGGGTCCAGCGATCCCTCCCACTTCTCCCAGAGTCGTAGCCCATAAGAATAGGGTTCAGGCTCCAGCCTGGAAGGCATTGCTCCTGTCGGCATCGGGCGTCGCTGGGAGCGTCAGCATCAGGATCCGCATTTGGAAAGGTTGAGGTGGCATGACCAGCACCGGTCCGGATCCATCTGTGGCGTCGGGGTCAGAGCAGATGTCGATCCAGTAGGGGCCCCACCCGAACCTGTGGGGTCCAAAAGCGTGCCAGAAGGAACAGGCCACCCAAATATGAGGTGCACAGCCTCATAAATTCTCCCAATTGGGCGTGGGTCGCTCTGGCTCCCGGAAACTCAGGGAGGCGCGGAGACTTTCCAGGCACTGGTTCAAACATGGAGTCAGGCCTCGAATGTCGATACTCCCTTGACTCATAGGCCGACGGACGAGGAGAAGTCGAAGACCTCTTCGCCTTTTTCCTCTTCTTGTGGGACTTACCCGAATGACCCGACGACTTCAAGTGCGACGAGGATCTTGGACTCCGCAACCGCTCACAGGACCTTCCTCTCGAATGGGACCTGGATCTTTGCGGCGTCGCACATCGAGCCACCAGGAGCTTGAGGGATTGTTCCCTCAATGCTTTTGGGTTCATGGCGTGGCAATCGGAGCAGGTCTTATGATCCTGTTTGCGCTCAAGGCACCAGAGGCATACAAGATGCAGGTCTGTCACCAACATCGAGCGGTGACAGGCGCCACAGGGCTTGAAGCTGGCCTTCTGAGAATGATTTACACCAAGTCACCAGAAGCCCCTTTTCTAAGTAGATCTCTGACTTTTTGCTAAAATTGGTGTAATTCCAGTCAGACCTTTTTTTCTGTTGCTGTGACAGACAATTCCATTGGGAAAGTAACATGGAAATCAATATTTTGGGCCCTCCTCTCTCTTTTCTAGGCCCACGCTTGACATATCACCCCAAAACTTTTCAGGAAGGAGCTGAGGTGCATGAACTTTTTTTTTCAAAGTTTCGTCAAGGTTCATCAAACGGCACCAAAGTTATTAGCAAAACAAAAACGCTCTTCCTATGGAAACTCTAACCTAACTATAACTACACAGTGGCGACTGCAGACCAGTAATTCAAAACTGACATTGAAACGGGTCCCTGTCAGGCCCTATGTTCATTACCTTAACTTTACAGGCAAAAACGCTGATCGAATTCGGAATAATGACTGTAAAAATCATTAAGGTAATCAGTGTCATCAATGTGCTTCCTGTTTACATTTCACGTTTTACGTAACCTTTCATTCTTCAAAAGTGTTAGTTTTTTCTGTACGTTTATTGTGCATGGCACACTGTGTCGATTCTGGGTGTCTTTCTGCGTTCCGGTTGTGAGTGGGTGTTTATAATGGAACATGATTGAAAGCTCTGTGGTTGAGAGTGAAGGCAATGTCAGTTTCTTACATTGCCTGTGTAGGAAAGTGCCACTTTTTGACATGGTCACTCCATTTTGTTCACTGGTACTGATGTTGTTGATTGGTAGTGCACTGAGTCCCTGCTAACCAGGCCCCAGTGCCAGTACTCTTTCCCTAAAAACAAGACAAATGTTCAATTGTAACCCAATAGGCAAAGGACTTTAACACCCCTGTAAGTCCCTAGTAAATGGTACCCCTGGTACCCAGAGCATTTGTACTAAAGAGGGTTCCTAAGGGCTGAAGCATGGATTATGCCACCCTAAGGGACCCACACACAAACTGCTTGCAGACTGCCATTGCAGGATGCACAAAATGGTGCAACCATTCTGAAAGCATGCCATTGCACACTCACTGTATGCCATGCCCCTGTACACTGCATGTACTATATGTAAGTCACCCCTACAGCAGGCATTGAAGCCCTAAGACAGGGTGCATTACATTACATGTGAGGGCACATCTGCATGAGCAGATGTGTCCCTGTAATGTCTAGTTCCATTGCTATGCATTGCAAGTGATCAGCAAGCCACCTTAAGGTATGTACTGGGAACTGGTCATTATGAGTTACCCAGCTACATAATGGCTTCACTAAAAATAACGATGTTTGGTATTAAACATCTTGTCTTAATAAACACGTACTGATGCCAGTACAGGATTTATTATGACATATACCTAGAGAGCACCTTAGAGGTGTCCCCTTAAACTCTGCTAGTCCCATAGTGTGCTGGGTGTCTGGTATCTTCCAGCCTGCCACCACAGACAAGTTTCTGAGCCCCTGCAGGTAGAGCCCTTGCTCTCAGAGGCCAGCAACAATGTCTGTCAGGCAGAAGGTGATTACACCTCCAGCAGGATGGCTAGCAGATCAGCATCTCAAGGCCAGAGGATTCAAACCCTCTGCCGCCCTTGAAATGCGAACCATGGCTTCCCCCCAGACCAGGGGAATGCCACCCCCTGCCCTGAGGCCCATTTGGTACCAGACCAGGCGGGAAATTAGACAGTCAGAAGGCATGTTACACTTGCAGGCTAGGCACACCCCTAAGGTGGGACACCTGAAGTGGAGAGTTGAAGAAGGGTTTCACCATCTTGGTTTTGGTGAAACTAGGAACTCTGGGCCAAGATTATGACGAATGCTTGCAGGAAGAGGACATATAGGGGGTGTAGACACCCCAGGGGTAAGCGGGCCACTGGATCCTACCCTACACTCCCCTAAAAGCCCCTACATTCAGTGCTTAGTGGTCCCCCTGATAACAGAACTTCAGATTTGTCTACCTGGGAACTGAATAAGGACAAAGAGAAGCTGACACTGAAAGAACAGAGGACCTGCTCTGAAACTGGTGCCAAACCTTGCCTGGTTGTTAGTAACCTCGACAACTGCCGAACCAACTCGTCCAGAAGCTGAGCATCCTCCCCAAAACCTTGGAGGTCTGTCTAGAGCTTCAACAACCACTTAACATCTCCCTTGGGGTGGAGGTGCCATCCACCTGCATCTGCAGGCACCGACCGCACTTGTCCGGTACTCCGTTTTGCTGGCCATCGGGCCCACCGAGAGAGCATCTCACCAGGAGGAGGTCACCATGGTTCCAATAGGTCAGCCCAGTCTCTCCAGCAGGTTTCGAGATCCTAGAACCTCCAGGAGCCCCCCTGCACCAATACCCTGGGTACTGGAGCATTTGCCGCAACCAAGGCTTGTGTAGTGTCCAGTCCGGACACCACTGCCGCCAAAATCGACCTGCCCAAAGAGGGATGTCTCACACCAAGAGTGGCCCTGCTGACTGTTTTCTTCCCCTCTGTAGGGCAAGACCAAGAATTGTGAGAGCCTCCAACTCAAGTAGCAAGTCAGCCAAACACCTCTGCACCCGAGCCCCATAGCCCGGGTTAAAGGAAACTGACTGCGTCTCCTCACTCCAGAGACCATCACGAGCTGAGCCCCCCTTTGAGTTCTGCCGGACTTGTCACTAATTCCCCCCTTGCAGCCTTTTTGTTATAAGTACATTGGACTAAACCGTGTAGCGCTCAAGGCTACCAACGAGGCCAACACCTCTGCACCTGGGCACACCAGGGCCAAGTTGGTTCAAGTGCCAATAGAACAAGTTACTTACCTTCAGTAATGTTCTCTCTGGTTGAGACTCTATCTAGATCAGATTCCTCACCTTTTGAATATTTCCCTGGCGTCAGACTGGATCTTGAAACCTTTCAGCAGTACCTCTGCATGCTGGTGGGTGGTGTCGTGGGGCTCCGCACTGAAGCTGTTCCGCTTCGGAAATGACGTGCAGAACCCATATAGGCGCCACTCATGTATCCTGACGTCAATTACTTTCAAAAGTGTCTGTGCCCCCAGAAACATTGCCCCAAAAGCAAATTGGTGTAGCCAGTGTGCAGAGTCCAAGACTTAGGCTCTTATTCAAGGATAGAGTCCAATCACAGAAGGGGTGAGGATGGGAGGGTCTGTGGCTAGAAAGAGTCTCTAACAGAAAAGTGTTACTGAAGGAAAGTAACTTGTATTTCTGATAGAGATTTCTAGCCGCAGATTCCTCACTTTTTCAATAGATAGCAAAGCAGTACCTATTTGGAGGTGGGTTTGTGAATG
Source organism: Calotriton arnoldi (assembly GCA_963921515.1). Classification (NCBI taxonomy): domain Eukaryota; kingdom Metazoa; phylum Chordata; class Amphibia; order Caudata; family Salamandridae; genus Calotriton; species Calotriton arnoldi. The sequence goes on along the minus strand of CAWUFW010000682.1, from coordinate 214,161 downwards.
GGCTCAAACCAGAAGGTCCTGTAGAACCAAGAGGACAAAATGCCCTTCTCAGCAGACCTGACTGACCAGACAATAGTGCTTCATGAGCGTATGGAGGGACTCCTTCCTAGCTGGCATGCAAATATCTAGCACAGGGACTCCAGGTGCTAACGCAGTGGTAGCCCTGGTAGAATGAGCATGCATTGCTTCGAGGGCAAGCTTTTTAGCCAACACACAGCAGTTCTTAATGCAGAGCACGATCCAGTGAGAGATGGTTCTCTTCCACACTGCCTTGCGTTTTTTCGTTCTAAAGAACCCCACAAAGAGCTGATCATCCATCCGGTGTTCTTTGATATGATCTATGTAAAAGCTCAGTGCTCTCTTGGGATCTAAGCGATGGAGTTTCTCTTCCTTTTTAGAAGAGTGAGCCGGAACACAGAATGCCAGCAGACTAACATAAAACGGTGTCACTACTTTTGGGTAGAAGGATACTCACATCCACAGAACCAGTTTGTCTGGGAAAAATGTGGTATATGGCGGGTTGACACAGAGAGCTTGAAGTTCACTTACCCACTGCACTGACAACGAGAAACACTGTCTTGAGGGTGAGAAGTTGCAAAGAGCAGCTGTGAAGCAGCTCGAAGAGAGTTCACATCAGGAACGTAAGGACCACGTTAAGGTCCCACTAAGAACTGATGAAAGGAGAGAGAGAAAATAAGTGTTGGAGACCTTTCAAAAAATGTATCACAACCAGTGATTTAAACAAGCAAAGCTGGTGAGGCAACCGGAAAAAGGCTGAAAGGTATCCTGTAACTATGCCCAAAGCAAAGTCTTGTCAGGGCGAGAGACAAACAACAGAATGTCAGATAACTTGGCCTGAGGGGGTCAATCGGGTGTGTGCTGCACCAAGCCACAAAGTTGTCCCAACAACAAGAATATACAGTTTTAGACGAGGGACGCCTTGCTGCCAAGATGATGTCAACCGTCTCCAGGGCAAGGTCGAAGGTTTTCAGCTGTTGCTGATCAATCTCCATGCATGAAGGTGGAGACTGTGAACACCTGGGTGCAGGGCCCAGTCCTGCTGCTGTGACAGCTGATCCTCCTGTAGGGACAGCCTGATCGGAGGACAGATGCTAAAGCCAAGAAGTTCTGCATACCATAATCTCTGCGCCCAATCCAAAGCCACTAGGATGACTTGGGCCTAGTCGATCCGATCTTCTTGAGAATTCGGCAAAAGAGTGGTATTAGCAGAAAGGAATACAGGAGTCCCAAGATCCACTCGAGACGGAATGCATCTCTGAGTAAAAGATGCCTTGGAAACTCCAAAACGCAGAAATGCAGACATTGCGCGTTCTCAGCTGTAGTGAACAGATCTTCCCTTGGTTCTCCTCATTCACGGAAGGGACTTTGCTCCACCTCCGGTGTAACTGCCACTCATGATCTACTAGGCGTCGGCGGCTTAGTTTGTCTGCCCTGGAGTTCAAGGATCCTGCAGGTGGTTCACCACCAAAAAGATACCTTGGAGGTCCAGCCAATTCCAGATGCTCAAGGCCTCCCTGCAGAGTCCTTGGCCCCACCCGGCCCTGTTTGTTGCAGTACCACATGGTAGTGGTGTTGTCCGTGAATATCTGTAATAGCCTCACTTTGATGGACAGAAGGAAGGCTTTCAGAGTCAGGCGGATGGCTCTCAGCTCCAGAAGGTCGATATGGATCCGGGGCTCTGCCGGAGACCAGAGGCCTCTGATCTCCACCTCTCCCAGGTGGCCACCCCAACCCAAAAGTGACATCAGTAACCACTGTCCACCGGTGACCCAATTGCGATCCAGTTACCACAACTGGAGGTCTTTAGCAGTCTCCTCTGAGATCCGAACATGCTCAGAGAGGCCCCCTTGCTGTTGGGCCTACTGAAACTTCAGGTCCCACTATAGAGCCTGCATATGCCACCAGGTGTGCTCAACCAGCAGGATGCAGGAGGCCATCAATCCCAGCAGCCTCAGAGTCGACCTCACTGAAATCCAGGACCGAAGCTGAAAAATCGGAATCACAGCCTGAATGTCCTGGACTCTCTATTCCGGGGGAAATGCAAGAATTGAAATCTGTGCTCAGAATGGCTCCAACGAAAGGGAGTATCTGAGAAGGAGTCGGGAATGACTTTGAAATGCTGACAGTGAACACCAAAGATAACAGACGATTTGCCGTAGTCTGGAGGTGGTTGACGACTGCTGAGGGCGAGCCTGATTTCAACAGTCAGTCCTCGAGGTAGGGGAAGACAAGCCCCTCTGACTTCCAAAGGTATGTTGCTACCACTGTCATCACTTTCGTGAACATCTGAGGGGCACTGGTGGGACCAAAGGGACAGCAAACTGAAAATGCTCCTGTCCCACCACGAACCATAGGTAGCACCAATGAGTCAAAAAGGAAGGGTATATGGAAACAGGCATCCTGCAGCTAAAGCACCACCATCCAGTCTTGTGTGCAGATAAGACGTGGGCAAGGGTAAACATTCTGAATTACTCCTTCCGGAGGAAAGAGTTGAAAGGGTGAAGATCTAAATTTGGAGAAAGGCCTCCATTCTTCTTGCGCACCAGAAAGTAGCGGGAATAACAACCATGTCCTACTTCTGGTGATGGCCCCCTCTTGTCAGCACCTTTGCCCAAAAGGGCTTGTGATTCCTACCACAAAATGGACAGATGGCCCTCCGTCAGTTGCTGGCGGGAAGGTGGAAGGTGTGGCTGAGAAGAGAGGAAGGGTAAGGCATATCCCCTGTGAAAAATGTGCAGAACCCACCTATCAGATGTTATTGCTTGCCAACCCGGGTAGATTTGTCAGATCCTGCCTCCCGCTGGATAGCTGTGCTCCCCTAAAGGCACGCTAGAGGGGTTTTGCAGGTGGGGCTGCAAGGGGGGGCATGGACTGGACAGCTTATTGACCTTGGCCGGAGGGTCGGTGGGCACCACAGCATCGATTGCAAAACCGCTGGGTTCCCTGCTGAGGCTGGCAGTTTGGGATAGTGTTACCGCATCTGCAAAAGGAGAGGGTAAGGTTGCTGTGGTTGGTGAGGTGTGGCAGATAAGCCCAGAGAGCGTGCAGCAGCTCTGCTCTTCTTAAATCACTCTAAAGCGGATTTAGCCTTGTCCCTGAACAGGTGAGTCCCATCTAATGGCATGTCCATAAGGGAGGCCTGGATATCGCCTGACAACCCGGTTGATCACAGCCACACATGGCAACGAATGCCGATACTGGTGCCAATGGCTCGCACAATGAAATTGGTGGTGTCCAAGCCACAACGAATCGTGAACTTGGCCACATCACCACCATATCGGCTAGCCTGAGCAAAGACTGGTCAGAGATCTTCAGGGACACCAGGGAGACTTGATTCACTGAGTCCCAAAGGGTGTGGAAATAGCGTCCCAGGAGGCAGCTGGCGTTGATTGATCTGAGAGTTAGGCTGGTGGAAGAAAAAAATTGCTTCCCAAATGTCTCCACCCATTTAGATTCCCTAGCAGGAAGAGTAGTAGGAAACATGTTGGGGTTAGACTGGCTAGTGGAGACTTGCACCACTAAACTTGCAGAAGAAGGGTGCTGAGAGAGGAATGTAGGGTTGTCTGGGGTAGGGTGAAGGCATCTCACAATTTGTCTGTTGACTGGAGAGCTAGAGCAAGGTCTGGCCCAAGGTCCCAATAAGGTATTTGTAAGTGCCTCCATAAATGATAAAAGAGGTTCCGAAATTGTCTGCCCCGGCTGGAGAACTTCTGTCAATACGTTATTCTTGACCTCCAAGGAGGGTAGATGGAGGTCAAGGACTTCAGCCACCCTAGGCATTAATATGGCGTAGGACGCGGATTCCTCTGTGGGTGGGCCATAGGGTGAGAGAAGGCACATTTCAGGAGAGGTATCGAGGACTCCTAGCCTCCTCCAAGTCATCATACCAATTGTCGTCTTGATAGGGCTAAGCGAACTCATCACTTATGTCATGATCATTGTCCAAGTCTGTGCTGAAAAGTGAGTGTAGGGTGTATAGTCTCCATTCTGGAGGCAGCAGATAAAGTGGAATGAGCAGCACCTCAAGTAATCAGGTAAACCTTTGGTCGAGGTTGGAGCGGTACTGACTTGGAAGTCGGACAGTACAACTGGTATCTCCTCATCCGGTGTTGATCGATTCGATACTGGCGTCAGTACAAACATTTGTTTGTGACAGTCCCTACAGGGTTTAAAGCTGGTCATTTTAGGGGGTGACATCCCTTGCACACTAGAAAATGTCGAAAATTTTGAAGTGTCTCTGACAGATGAGCTAGAGAACTCTGGATCCATGTCTGGTGGCGTGGAAATAAAGGAACTATCATATGCATGCGGGAGTGGCGCCTATATAGGTTCCACACATCTTTTCCGGAGCGGAACGGCATCAATGCGGAGCTGCAAGGTGCCACCTACCAGCGTGCAAAGATACTGCAAAAAAGTTTCCAGATCCAGTCTGAAGCCTGGAGCATAATCAAAAGGTGAGGAATCTGTGGCTAGAAGTCTCTATCAGAAGAAAGGCACATCCGAACAGCTGTACACGTGGCTAGTGTAGCAGGTCAGCAGTCTTGTCTTCCGGCATAGTAGCCGGAAGTATGTAGCATGTCATCCGCAGGCTAGGCGTGGCCTGCGGGGTCTAATAAAAGGGGAGGAACCGCACGAGGTTCCTCTCCCGGCCCAGATACGAAAGTGTATGCGTCATCCTTTTCCTGCGCCCAATACCTGCCCCCTCATCATTTCTGTGCGGCCTACCACGAGGGCCACGGCGCTACAGCTAGTACAACGCAATGCAATGTGCTGCAAGATGGCAACATGTCATTCCCAACATTAAGAGACAAAAAGAAGTGTATATAAAAAAAATGACTCATTGTTCCTCTTGTTAACAAGCAAATTCGTCTACCTCCTACGCTTCTTTCAAGCACAACTGGAGTTGCGCCAAAAGATTTCAACACACTACATGGAGCCGCCGCATAAAAGGCCATTGTCCTTTATGACGTATCTGACCTCCAACCCCTTACCTGGTTTACCTCTTTCCTCCAAAATAGATCTCAAAGATTCAAAGTCAATCAAACCTTGTCCAACCCCGTGCCAGTCACGTTAGGAGTACCGCAAGGATCTTCCCTTTCACCCACACTATTCAACCTTTTCATGGAGCCTCTCACCGAACTTCTCAGTCTCTCAGAGGTCCATTTCCATATGTATGCAGACGACACCCAACTCTACATCAAGATCCATTCACTCAAGGACATCAAAGCTCTCAACACAACGCTTCAAAAAACTCAAACATGGCTGGCCGAAAACCATTTGAAACTAAACGCCCTCAAAACCGAGTTCCTCCTAATCGCCCCCCCAACAAATCATCCACCATCCTGGAATGGATGAAGCACCTAACAGCACTCCAAGGGCAACCGCTCATTGTCGAATCAGCGAAATCGCTAGGGGCGACACTGGACTGAAACCTAAAAATGCAGAAGCATATTAGCGCCGCCACAAAAGGAGCAAATTTCCACCTGAACACACTGCGAAAACTGAAACCCTTCTTGCCAGCAAACGACTTTAAACATGCAGTTCAGGCCCTAGTGATCCCAAGAGTGGAATATGGGGCAGTAACCTTATGCGGCCTCCCTAGGTCGTCGACAGCCCCGTTAAGAGCCGCTATCAATTCAGCGGCGAGACTCATCACAGGATCAAAGAGAACCTCTCACATATCCCCAGACCTTAGAACCCTCAACTGGCTACCGTTTGAGGCTAGAATTCACCTGAAAATAGCATGTATGACGCACAAGGCCATACACCACAATTCCCCGAGCTATCTAGCTCAGAAACTGGTACTCTCTGCTGGTAATAGAGCTTCCAGAAGCTCCAAGAATCTTTTACTGAAACCACAACGATTTGCCAAGAAAAAAAACTTACAACCGGTCCTTCTCTGGAATGGCTCCCAGGATCTGGAATGCTTTGCCCACAGAAACAAGAACAAACCCATCCACTGCCGCCTTCAAAAAAGAAGTGAAAGCGATTTTCATGGCCAAATTCACGTGAACTACTTATTTTTTACTAGATGTTAATTACTAGGCTGTATTATTGAGCACCGTATTTTAATTGCTAGTTTCGTACTATTGAGCACCTTATATCTGAATCACCTATAATTGTATTCTTCTATGCTTATTTTTCTTTTTTCCATGTTTACTCTTGCTTCCAATGTATGACATGTAAAGCGCTCTGATACCCGCAAGGGTCTTGTTCGCGCTATATAAAACCTTCAAAATAAATAAATAAATTACCTCAGAATCAGGAGAAAATGGCGACTAGACGTATTTGCCCCCACGTTCCCCCTGATTTCTACCTCAGCGCAGCTGAATCTGGATTAGCAGGCATTTAAATAATAAACAAAAATGAAGCTAGTAGTGAAGACATGGAGAGTACTTCACGGGGAGCGGGCAGTGCCAGGAAACGGCACAAGTCTCTGGGAGCAGCAGCTGGTCCAGACCTCCTATTTGAGCGCATGTTACACGGTTAATTGCAGAATTCCCTTTCCCTTCCGCCCAGGCTCTCGCTCTTTGTCAGGGGTGACCCCGGCAGCGGGGAGCAAGGAGCAGACATACAGCCGCAGAGTACAGGATGGGGCACCTCGGAGAGAGCCTATAAAAGAGCAGGGACAAAAATGAGCCAACAGAAATAACCTGGGGGTGGGGGTCAGCTCTCTGGCTCCCTCTGCTACTCCAGTAATGGCCCCGTACACAGCTGTGCTGGAACCGCGAAACACGCGCAGCTCTGCTAATGTACATCAGCGCTGGTCCCTGATGTACACACAGCTCTGTCAATGCACCTCAATACCGACATGCTGCACCTGCCGCTACTCTACTGCTGGGGTCAGGGCACAAGTCCTAAAAAAATAAGTGGGGGCATTAACCTAGTTAATCAGTATGCAAGTGACATCACGGGCGCGTGACATCACAGGAAGTGGCATCATAAGAAGTGACATCAGATCTTAAGCCCTCACATATATGTTTAACAGGTCTATCATGAGTACATTAGAGCACATTGCGAGTATACTGGGAAACCCTCCTGATTTAGGCAGAAGATTCACACTTTTGTAAGCTACTCATAAAACAATGTTGCCTTTTGTCAGCGTAAACTTCCTCTACCCATAGTGTTTTACAAGAAAAAATAGTGATATTTAAATTATTACAACGCCTCCTCAGGGGTAGTAAACACTATATAAATGCTATTTATTTTGTGTAAATACTGGGAAAGACCAACACATCTGACATTCTTACAGTGCATGCATTTCTCCTAAACAGAGCCTGAACAAAGTGAAAAGCTGCCTCTCTTAAGTGTGAAGTGCTAACAAGGTGTGAGTCTTTGTTTCCCCTCTGCTGCATTTGCTTCTAGGTGTGAGGCTCCTGACTGCTGCCAGCCAGGAGACCAACAAAAGGAGGCCTGAGGATCTGACCACCCCTCAGATTCTGTCTTTGTTATGGGCCCAGCGGGAGTCTAAGGAAGCCACCTCCCTGCACGTTGTTGTGGATCCAAAGCAGACAACAACGTGCAGGCACTGCTGAGTGTGTCCCGGTGTTTGCAAATTACACTGGGACGAATTCAACATATTTTTCAGTGGGGCCCAACTTCTTGGCAGGGTGGACAGCGTCCACCCTGTGAAAATAGTGGGTGGATGCCGTCCACCTGCGTGTACCCCCGACTCGTGCCCTGGCTGGGGTCCACACACAGCTCTGTCAATGCACCTCAATACATACCGACATGCTGCACCTGCCGCTACCCGACTGCTGGGGTCCACACACAGCTCTGCCAGTGCACCTCAATACTGACATGCTGCACCTGCCGCTACTCTACTGCTGTGGTCCACACACAGCTCTGTCAATGCACCTCAATATATACCGACATGCTGCACCTCCCGCTACCCGACTGCTGGGGTCCACACACAGCTCTGTCAATGCACCTCAATATATACCGACATGCTGCACCTCCCGCTACCCGACTGCTGGGGTCCACACACAGCTCTGCCAGTGCACCTCAATATATACCGACATGCTGCACCTGCCGCTACTCTACTGCTGTGGTCCACACACAGCTCTGTCAATGCACCTCAATATATACCGACATGCTGCACCTCCCGCTACCCGACTGCTGGGGTCCACACACAGCTCTGTCAATGCACCTCAATATATACCGACATGCTGCACCTCCCGCTACCCGACTGCTGGGGTCCACACACAGCTCTGCCAGTGCACCTCAATATATACCGACATGCTGCACCTGCCGCTACTCTACTGCTGTGGTCCACACACAGCTCTGTCAATGCACCTCAATATATACCGACATGCTGCACCTGCTGCTACTCTACTGCTGGGGTCCACACACAGCTCTGTCAATGCACCTCAATATATACCGACATGCTGCACCTCCCGCTACCCGACTGCTGGGGTCCACACACAGCTCTGCCAGTGCATCTCAATATATACCGACATGCTGCACCTGCCGCTACCCGACTGCTGGGGTCCACACACAGCTCTGCCAGTGCACCTCAATACTGACATGCTGCACCTGCCGCTACTCTACTGCTGTGGTCCACACACAGCTCTGTCAATGCACCTCAATATATACCGACATGCTGCACCTCCCGCTACCCAACTGCTGGGGTCCACACACAGCTCTGCCAGTGCACCTCAATATATACCGACATGCTGCACCTGCCGCTACTCTACTGCTGGGGTCCACACACAGCTCTGTCAATGCACTTCAATATATACGGACATGCTGCACCTGCCGCTACCCGACTGCTGGGGTCCACACACCGCTCTGCCAGTGCACCTCAATACCGACATGCTGCACCTGCTGCTACTCTACTGCTGGGGTCCACACACAGCTCTGTCAATGCACCTCAATATATACCGACATGATGCACCTCCCGCTACCCGACTGCTGGGGTCCACACACAGCTCTGTCAGTGCACCTCAATATATACCGACATGCTGCACCTGCCGCTACCCGACTGCTGGGGTCCACACACCGCTCTGCCAGTGCACCTCAATACCGACATGCTGCACCTGCCGCTATCCGTCTGCTGGGGTCCACACACAGCTCTGTCAATGCACCTCAATATATACCGACATGCTGCACCTCCCGCTACCCGACTGCTGGGGTCCACACACAGCTCTGTCAGTGCACCTCAATATATACCGACATGCTGCACCTGCCGCTACCCGACTGCTGGGGTCCACACACAGCTCTGACAGTGCACCTCAATATATACCGACATGCTGCACCTGCCGCTACCCGACTGCTGAGGTCCACACACCGCTCTGCCAGTGCACCTCAATACCGACATGCTGCACCTGCCGCTATCCGTCTGCTGGGGTCCACACACAGCTCTGTCCATGCACCTCATTATATACCGACATGCTGCGCCTGCCGCTACCCGACTGCTGGGGTCCACACACAGCTCTGCCAGTGCACCTTCAATACCGACACGCTGCGCCTGCCGCTACTCGACTGCTGGGGTCCACACACAGCTCTGTCAATTCACCTCAATATATACCGACATGCTGCACCTGCCGCTACCTGACTGCTGGGGTCCACACACAGCTCTGTCAATGCACCTCAATATATACCGACATGCTGCACCTGCCGCTATCCGACTGCTGGAGTCCACACACAGCTCTATCAATGCACCTCAATATATACCGGCATACTGCACCTGCCGCTACCCGACTGCTGGGGTCCACACACAGCTCTGTCAATGCACCTCGATATATACCGACATGCTACACCTGCCGCTATCCGACTGCTGGGGTCCACACATGGCTCTGCCAGTGCACCTCAATACCGACATGTTGCGCCTGCCGCTACCCGACTGCTGGGGTCCACACACAGCTCTGCCAGTGCACCTCAATATATACCGACATGCTGCACCCACCGCTATCCGACTGCTGGGGTCCACACACCGCTCTGCCAGTGCACCTCAATACAGACATGCTGCGCCTGCCACTACCCGACTTCTGGGGTCCACACACAGCTGTCAATGCACCTCAATATATACCGACATGCTGCACCTGCCGCTATCCGACTGCTGGGGTCCACACACCGGTCTGCCAGTGCACCGCAATACCAACATGCTGCACCTGCCACTACCTGACCGCTGGGGTCCACACACAGCTTTGTCAATGCACCTCAATGTATACCGACATGCTGCACCTGCCGCTACCCGACTGCTGGGGTCCACACACAGCTCTGCCAGTGCACCTCAATACCGACATGCTGCACCTGCCTCTATCCGACTGCTGGGGTCCACACACTGCTCTGTCAATGCACCTCAATATATACCGACATGCTGCACCTGCCGCTATCCGACTGCTGGGGTCCACACACAGCTCTGCCAGTGCACCTCAATACCGACATGCTGCACCTGACACTACCCTACTGCTGGGGTTCACACACCGCTCTGCCAGTGCACCTCAATACCGACATGCTGCACATACCGCTACCCGACTGCTGGGGACCACACACAGCTCTGTCAATGCACCTCAATATATACTGACATGCTGCACCTGCCGCTACCCGACTGCTGCGGTCCACACACAGCTCTGTCAATGCACCTCAATATATAACGACATAATGCACCTGCCGCTATCTGACTGCTGGGGTCCACACACGGCTCTGCCAGTGCACCTCAATACCGACATGCTGCACCTGCCGCTACCCGACTGCTGGGGTCCACACACAGCTCTGTCAATGCACCTTAATATATACCGACATGCTGCGCCTGCCGCTACCCGACTGCTGGGTTCCACACACAGCTCTGTCAATGCACCTCAATGTATACCGACATGCTGCACCTGCCGCTATCCGACTGCTGGGGTCAACACACTGCTCTGCCAGTGCACCTCAATACCGACATGCTGCACCTGCGGCTACCCGACTGCTGGGGTCCACGCACAGCTCTGTCAATGCACCTCAATATATACCGACATGATGCACCTCCCGCTACCCGACTGCTGGGGTTCACACACAGCTCTGCCAGTGCACCTCAATACCGACATGCTGCACCTGCCTCTATCCGACTGCTGGGGTCCACACACTGCTCTGTCAATGCACCTCAATATATACCGACATGCTGCACCTGCCGCTACCCGACTGCTGGGGTCCACACACAGCTCTGCCAGTGCACCTCAATACCGACATGCTGCACCTGCCTCTATCCGACTGCTGGGGTCCACACACTGCTCTGTCAATGCACCTCAATATATACCGACATGCTGCACCTGCCGCTATCCGACTGCTGGGGTCCACACACAGCTCTGCCATTGCACCTCAATACCGACATGCTGCACCTGACACTACCCTACTGCTGGGGTTCACACACCGCTCTGCCAGTGCACCTCAATACCGACATGCTGCACATACCGCTACCCGACTGCTGGGGACCACACACAGCTCTGTCAATGCACCTCAATATATACTGACATGCTGCACCTGCCGCTACCCGACTGCTGCGGTCCACACACAGCTCTGTCAATGCACCTCAATATATAACGACATAATGCACCTGCCGCTATCTGACTGCTGGGGTCCACACACGGCTCTGCCAGTGCACCTCAATACCGACATGCTGCAGCTGCCGCTACCCTACTGCTGGGGTCCACACACAGCTCTGTCAATGCACCTTAATATATACCGACATGCTGCGCCTGCCGCTACCCGACTGCTGGGTTCCACACACAGCTCTGTCAATGCATCTCAATATAAACTTACATGCTGAACCTGCCGCTACCCGACTGCTGGGGTCCACACACAGCTCTGTCAATGCACCTCAATATATACCGACATGCTGCACCTGCCACTACCCGACTGCTGGGGTCCACACACAGCTCTGTCAAGGCACCTCAATATATACCGACATGCTGCACCTGCTGTTACCCGACTGCTGGGGTCCACACACAGCGGTCAATGCACCTCAATATAAACCGACATGCTGCACCTACCGCTACCCGACTGCTAGGGTGCACACACAGCTCTGTAAATGCACCTCAATATATACCGACATGCTGTACCTGCCGCTTTCCCGGCTGCTGGGGTACACACACCGCTCTGCCAGTGCACCTCAATACCGACATGCTGCACCTGCCACTATCCAACTGCTGGGGTCCACACATGGCTCTGCCAGTGCACCTCAATACCGACATGCTGCACCTGCCGCTATCCGACTGCTGGGGTCCACACACAGCTCTGCCAGTGCACCTCAATACCGACATGCTGCACCTGCCGCTACCCGACTGCTGGGGTCCACACACAGCTCTGCCAGTGCACCTCATTCCTGAGCTGCAGCCCCTCTTAATATTACAGGCCTTAGAGTAAAGGAGAAGCTCTCTCACTTTTCAAGAGGGCGGGTGGCTTTCCGGATAGAAGTTTGTTCTGATCGGGGACTGTGCCTCGTGAAGGAGCCTGTTCTTGTCGGGAGATTATACCCCTGGAAGGAGACTGCTTTGCTTAGGAGACAGAAATTTGCTCTGCTTGGGAAATGTCTTTCTCTCTCCTGACACTAGTCTGTTCTGCTTGGAAGAGCTCTCTCCCGACTGACAGGAGCCTGTTCTGCTTGGGGATGCTCCCTAGACAGCGGCCTGCTCAGCTTGACACAGTACATCCTCTTGAATCGAAATTGTTGTGCGCGGGGGAGTACCCCCTGCTGGCAGAGGTGAGTTCTGCTCCTAGGTGCACCCCCTCTACCAGAAAGGTATCTTTTACGGTGCGTCCATCTTTGTCAAGGTGTGTTCTGCCGCTGTGTTTTGGGAGAGCTCCTGGCAGAGGTGAGTTCTGTTCTGGGGTGCGCCCCTTCTGGCAGAGGTGAGTTCTGCTCTGGGGCCCCTCCTGACAGGTGGTGTGTTCTGTACTGGGCCCCCCTCCTGGCAAAGGTGTTCTGCTCTGGGGCCCCTCCTGGGAGAGGTGTGTTCTGCTCTATGGGTCCCTCCTGGCAGAGGTGTGTTCTGCTCTGGGGCCCCTCCTGGGAGAGGTGTGTTCTGCTCTGTGGGTCCCTCCTGGCAGAGGTGTGTTCTGCTCTGGGGCCCCCTCCTGGGAGAGGTGTGTTCTGCTCTGGGGCCCGCTCCAGGGAGAGGCGTGTTCTGCTCTGGGGCCCCTCCTGGTAGAGACCTGTTCTGCTCTGGGGCCCCTTACTGGTAGAGGTGTGTTCTGCACTGGGGCCCCCTCCTGCCAGAGGCCTGTTCTGCTCTGTGGGTCCCTCCTGGCAGAGGTGTTCTGCTCTGTGGGTCCCTCCTGGCAGAGGCCTGTTCTGCTCCAGGGCCCCTCCTGGCAGAGGTGTGTTCTGCTCTGGGACCCCCTCCTAGTAGAGGCATGTTCTGCTCTGTGGGTCCTGCCTGGCAGAGGTCTGTTCTGCCCTGTGGGTCTCTCCTGGCAGAGGCCTGTTCTGCTCTAGGGTCCCCTCCCGGCAGAGGCAAGTTCACCTCTGGGGCCCCCTCCTGGCAGAGGTGTTCTGCTCTAGGGCCCCTCCTGACAAAGGTGTGTTCTGCTCTAGGGCCCCTCCTGACGGAGGTGTGTTCTGCTCTAGGTCCCCCTCCTGGCAGAGGCCTGTTCTGGGCCCCCTCCTGGCAGAGGCCTGTTCTGCTCTGGGGCCCCCTCCTGGCAGAGGCCTGTTCTGCTCTGGGGCCTCCTCCTGGCAGAGGCCTGTTCTGCTCTGTGGGCCCCTCCTGGCAGAGGTCTGTTCGGCTCTAGGCCCCATCCTGGCAGAGGCCTGTTCTCCTGGGCCCCCTCCTGGCAGAGGTCTGTTCTGCTCTGTGGGTCCCTCCTGGCAGAGGTCTGTTCTGCTCTAGGGCCCCTCCTGACAGAGGCCTGTTCTGCTCTGTGGGTCCCTCCTGGCAGAGGTGTGTTCTGCTCTGTGGGCCCCTCCTGGCAGAGGTCTGTTCTGCTCTAGGGCCCCCTCCTGGCAGAGGCCTGTTCTCCTGGGCCCCCTCCTGGCAGAGGTCTGTTCTGCTCTGTGGGTCCCTCCTGGCAGAGGTCTGTTCTGCTCTAGGCCCCCTCCTGACAGAGGCCTGTTCTGCTCTGTGGGTCCCTCCTGGCAGAGGTGTGTTCTGCTCTAGGGCCCCATCCTGGCAGATGCCTGTTCTCCTGGGCCCCCTCCTGGCAGAGGTCTGTTCTGCTCTGTGGGTCCTCCTGGCAGAGGTCTGTTCTGCTCTAGGGCCCCTCCTGACAGAGGCCTGTTCTGCTCTGTGGGACCCTCCTGGCAGAAGTCTGTTCTGCTCTGTGGGACCCTCCTGGCAGAAGTCTGTTCTGCTCTGTGGGTCCCTCCTGGCAAAGGTCTGTTCTGCTCTTGGGCCCCCTCCTGGCAGAGGCCTGTTCTCCTGGGCCCCCTCCTGGCAGAGGTCTGTTCTGCTCTGTGGGTCCCTCCTGGCAGAGGTGTGTTCTGCTCTAGGGCCCCTCCTGACAGAGGCCTGTTCTGCTCTGTGGGTCCCTCCTGGCAGAGGTCTGTTCTGCTCTGTGGGTCCCTCCTGGCAGAGGTCTGTTCTGCTCTAGGGCCCCTCCTGACAGAGGCCTGTTCTGCTCTGTGGGTCCCTCCTGGCAGAGGTGTGTTCTGCTCTGTGGGTCCCTCCTGGCAGAGGTCTGTTCTGCTCTGTGGGTACCTCCTGGCAGAGGTCTGTTCTGCTCTGTGGGTCTCTTCTGACAGAGGCCTGTTCTGCTCTGTGGGTCCCTCCTGGCAGAGGTGTGTTCTGCTCTGTGGGTCCCTCCTGGCAGAGGTGTGTTCTGTGGGTCCCTCCTGACAGAGGCCTGTTCTGCTCTGTGGGTCCCTCCTGGCAGAGGTCTGTTCTGTTCTAGGGCCCCATCCTGGCAGAGTCCTGTTCTCCTGGGCCCCCCTCCTGGCAGAGGCCTGTTCTCCTCTGGGGCCCCCTCCTGGCAGAGGCCTGTTCTGCTCTGTGGGTCCCTCCTGGCAGAGGTCTGTTCTGCTCTAGGGCCCCATCCTGGCAGAGTCCTGTTCTCCTGGGCCCCCCTCCTGGCAGAGGTCTGTTCTCCTCTGGGGCCCCCTCCTGGCAGAGGCCTGTTCTGCTCTGTGGGCCCCTCCTGGCAGAGGTCTGTTCTGCTCTGTGGGTCCCTCCTGGCAGAGGTCTGTTCTGTGGATCCCTCCTGGCAGAGGTCTGTTCTGCTCTAGGGCCCCCTCCTGGCAGAGGTCTGTTCTGCTCTAGGGCCCCCTCCTGGCAGAGGTCTGTTCTGCTCTAGGGCCCCCTCCTGGCAGAGGTCTGTTCTGCTCTGTGAAAGAGGGGCGCCCCTCCTGCATAGATACTTTCTGCTCTTGAGTGCGCGCCTCTTGTCAGCAAGCTCTCCCTCCGCTGACAATATCATTGCTGATAAGCCAGTAAAAGGGAGGATGCCAGTGTAATCCCATCAGAGCCGGACACAGCTCTCCCTCAGCCTCTAATTCCATTAGGGAAGCGCTTGGGCTCTTCCATGACATGTGTGGCTCACTCAGCCCAGCCATGTCACCCGGATTCCATTAGCCTGGCTGTGCCCAGGCAGCAGCAGATGCTGAGGGCAGAGGTCAGCGAAGAAGGAACAGAAGCTCGTAATTCCCTTTCTTTTATTCTAATTTAAAGGAAGGAGAGAGTGATGGCCTTAGTGTTTTTTAGAAAGTGCTTGTCCCGGGAATGAAAACAGCTGACAGCAAGTCTCAGAATTCAACGCAGAGGGACTTGCCACCTGCTAAGCACACATCTTTCAATGCACACCAGTGCTAACCCGCAGCACCCCCTACAACCACCTTTCTAGTGCAGGACTGGACTCACACACAGCTCTGCCAGTGCTGGTAACCCTATCCTGATAACAGAAGGCAATCCAGGACTGGACAAACACACAGTGACCCTCTCAATCGACCTGCAGCAACCCCACTTTTCCACTACTTGACCAACGCCCAGTCCAGCCACTGGTCCCCAGTCCCAACCTACAGCCCCCAATCCAAGACTGTTCCCACACACAACCTTTCCAGGGTACCTTAAACCGGAGCTGCAGCACCCCATGCACTGCAATATTAGGGCACATACGCTGCTCTGTCGGGGCAGTGGGGTCCTGACCAACAGCACACCCAGTACCAGAACTGGCTCCACAAACAGCTCTGCCAATGCCCCTCAGTCTAGACCTGGAGCCCCTTTGCCGGTTCTGTACTGGACTCGCACAGAGTTCGGCCTGTGCACCTTAGCCATACCCTGCTTGCATATGCACATTCTTGACTTCAAGGGGAAAACGTACAGGACTGTAATGCTCTTAGACAGCAGTGTGTGATGTGAAGTCTTAGATGAAGATGCAATAAGAGGATATAAAAGGACCAGCCAACTCCCTGCAGTGGCTTTTGCCTGATATATCAAAAAAAGGCAGTGGCAATGGAATTATGTGGCAAAGGGTGGGGAATTATGCCACAGGGTAGGCTAACTTATGCTGGATGAAAAGGCAAACTATGCAGTATATTCTGTGGCAGCGTTATTTCACTATTTTGTCATTTAAATACACACTAATAATGTCTGGACAAAAGTTTCTTTAGCACCAGTTTAAATCCTGAATACACCTGCCTTCATCTGATGGATGACCAGCTGACCTTTGCGAAGGGTCTGCCAAAGCGCAACACTACATATTGGGCCACATGTAAGACCATTTCCTTTTGCGACTCGCAATTTGTGAATTTTTGCGAGGAAATGTACTAATGTGTCTCAGAAACATTTTGCGATTCCCAATGGGGTCGCAAATTCCCTGCCTCATCAATATTCATGATCCAGGTTGCAATATGCGACCCATTTGGAATGGGCAATGACACAGGGATGGTGGCCTACTGTGGACAGCAGACCCCCATGTCTGCATTTGCTTTTTAAATATAGCAATTTTTTTATTTTTTTTAATGCAGCCCGTTTTCCTTAACCCCTTCCATGCTCATGACGAGCTCAGCTCGTCATGCTGCGCAGTGCTCGTGTGCGCATGACGAGCTGAGCTCGTCATGAACCCGTCCGCTCAATGCAATGCCTCGCACAGGGCGAAAATCGGCCGCGCATGGAAGGGGTTAAAGGAAAACGGGATGCGTTTCAAAAACAAACATGAAACGTTGTTTCAGTTTCATTTTTTAAGAGTGAGCAGTGGTCCGTGGGACCACTGTCTGCTATTAAAACACTTTTTCGCTGCCAATCACAAAGGGAAGGGGTCCGTTTACGACTGGCTTATCACCTTCTTGAAGTAGGCAGTAAACAGCAATTGTTTTGCGACTGCATTCCGGTCGCAAAACAATCCTACATGCCCCTGCAACTTGATATTAGGAAGGGACGCCCTTAGCACGCCCCTTCCTAATAGCAACTCGCAAACCCTATTTTGTGAGTCGGTAACAGGTTACCAACTTGCAAAATAGGGTTGATACATGCTACAACCCTTTTTAGCAGTCGCAAACAGCCCGAATCTCTGTTTGCGACTGCTAAAAACGGTCGTACGGATGGCTCATTGTTTTTTTGCTTTTAGCGACATGTGATCCGTTTGAACTAGAAACTTTTTTTTGTAGAAATCCGCACATTAGGTACCAATTATGTGGAAAGTGCGGCAAATCTATGATTATGCAGAAAACAATTTGAATGAACAACTACATAATTCAAGTGAGGTTGCATATAACCCTTCTATGAACGGTACATGTAATAATAATTTGCTTTTTATCTAGTGCTTCATACTATTCATACCACAATGCCTCTTTAGAACAGGGAATAATTCTTCGAATACGCCACAAGTATTCCTCTATTAAAGAAACCTGGAGCAATCCATCAGACTTAGAATATATCAGTTCTAGATCATTGTTACCTCTTGCATCTAAGATTTTGGAAGATCATGTTGCCAAGCAGGTGTGTACTTATTAGAATAAATGCCTGAAAGTGACACAGGCTGGGGTGGGACCTGCCCACAGCATTGAAACTGGGCTTTTGTCGATTCTGGATGACTTAAAGATAGCACTTGACTCTGGACATGTTAGTGCCCCTGTTTTGATTAATCTTTGCCGGTTTCCACACAGTGGACCATTCGATACTAATGGACTGTGTTGAGGCGAGAGGTATAGATGGAGAGGCTTTAAAGCGGTTAAAATCCTTTCTGTTGAAAGGGTTTCAAGCAGTGAAATTAGAATCCTTTAGGCCACAAAAAGCCCAAGTTCATCATGGAGTTGTGCAGGGTTCTCCTTTGTCGCCTCAGCTATTTAACATACATGTCAGTCCGGTGGCAAAGGTTCTTCAAGAGCTCGGAGTGAGAAGATACATGTATGCAGATCACATTCAACTCTTGCTCTGCCTAGGTAACAACTCTTCATCCTGTACTATCTTTCATCAACATATGTGCCTTATTTGGCAATGGATGGGTAGCAGTAAGCCAAAGCTCAAAGCTAACAACACAGAAATGTTGGCAGTGGATGGACGGAGCAAAGCAAATTGTGGCTTGACACCTACTGGCCTGCTGAAATGGGAGTGCACCCCAGAACTGACTAAAAGCTTAGGAGTGAAGCTTGACAATCAGCGAGTGGTGTCTGCCTGTCCATTTCATATGAGAATGTTGAGAACATTCTACCTTGCCTCTCTTTTAAGGGGTAGACTCTGCCTTAGTAGGGATTATGCTAATTCCTGATAAATGGAGTTACTGCATGCCAGGCCCATTCTTCAAAAATTACACTGATTTCCGATTAAACAGCAAACCCCTTTCAAGATCCTCAGGTTTCTACATCTGGCATTATGAGACAATGCTCCTGACTTCATTACTACTCATCTGCAGAGATATTGTCTTGGGAGAACTCTACATTCAGCAACTGCTAATTTGCTCACGGTGCATAGATTTCAGAAGCTCAGAATACGGAGTTGCAGATTTTCGTACAGCACAGAAAAACTCTGCAACTCCTTGCATACAAAGATACAGGCAGGAAAGTCTATCTAGATTCAGGCGCCTTCTCAAAACCTGGCTCATTGATCAAGCTTTCGTCTCTCAGTCTTCGGTTTTCTATTTGTCTTCAAGTTAGCACCTGTGGACCACTGGTGACAGCACTCTCTCAAAATGCAATTTAATCATAACATATTCCTACTTCAGCCATCTCTGAGGGCTGTAAACAACAGATGTTACAATTACCTAATCAATGGTACTCAATTTACTAACCTTGGAACCATAGAAGACTGGCTCTGCCTTGCTGGGATTCAAGCATATGCTCTTCAGATCATCGCATTTGTCAGCAGCGACCTTTCACCTCCCCAGGCAGAGTTCACCAGTCTGCAGTGGGCTTCCTGGTAGATGATGGATGGCTATCTTTGGGAAAGGGGTGTGTAAGTGGGGAGACGGCAGAGAGCCAAAGTTCATAGGTAAAGGGGCAAGGGATCATTATATTGTGAACGTGGTGTGAAAATCATGCTAGGGAGTGGTAGGGAAGGATCCAGAGAGACTGGGCTAGGACAGACTGACTGGCTGACCCCGCCATCACGGGTTACCATCTCATGTCATGTTACCACACACAACTTGTTTCCAGCCCTGGGCCTTCGTCTGAGGAGTGCTTAGGAGCCTGGAAAGGGGTATGAAGCTTTACGCCACAATAATACCCAATGCATTGTCGGTGTTGTGGTCTTGGTTGGCTTTAAATGAACTTGTTAAACACTCCTGGAAAAAGTGGCCGTGACGTCACGGAGCGAGGTGGTCCCCTACCACAGTGGCTGATCTAAAGTCCATAATGAGCCAAACGAGTTCTCGTCTTCGTTTGCCAACATGGTACTGGTCACAAAGTCTGCCACCGCCATCTTGTGGGTCAAATCACCCATCCACAGCCGCACACAAGGACAGGGTCAGCAGAAGGACGCAAGCACTGTTCGCCTGCGCGGCCTTCGTGTCTCCCTTCCGGGCCACATAATGTCTACATGTGGCGAAACTGGACCCACTCATGCCTGGGAAGTGGATCAGGCCACTGAGTCATTATCACCAGTGCCCGTATCACATATTCTCCTGGCAGTACTTGACAGTACGTTGTGTTATATCGATTGCTTATAAATACTGAAAGCAACCCTGAGGCGCCTCAAAGGGTCCACAGACTTTCTGCTAGGAAGGGGGCACGGGAGGGGGCCTGGAGATCGGGAAAAGAAGAACGACGAAAGAGGGAAACAGGGATCTATGAAAATGGAATAGGGGGGTTAGCGGCCTGTGAATAAAATGCTCTTTCTAAAACGCTTGTATCATGCCCGCTGGATGCATTAGTCCAATTGATTCAACGGAAAAAGAACAAAGAGTACAAGTCCCAGAATAGCCCGTTTTGTTCAATAAAATCTACAAATTGCCTACAGGCACTCGACCAGCAGGTCCGAGATCAGGAGGCTCAAACCAGGAGCAGGCCCCCTGGAGTTCAGGGACCCAGACTCTGGAATAGTCCCCCTTCTCGAGCCCAGGAGCGGAAGCAAACGACAAGCCCCAACACTTCAAGCAAATATTTGAAAGAAGAGCCACCTGACCGCACTGCCATCGTGACACCCACCATCTAGCAAAGACCACTAGCGCTGAGTAGAGCACGCGCCACTCCTAGACGCCAGCGGCGGACTTGTCCACAAAGACATACGCCTTGGTGAGCTGGACGTACGCAGTGCCTCTAACCCAGGGTGACCAGACGTCCCGGTTTTCCCCGAACAGTCCCGGTTTTCGGTGGACTGTCCCCATGTGTCCTGACACATTTCTTCTTTTTTAATAAATGTCCGGTTTTTGTGAAAAAGGTCAAGTAATTGCGATTTTAAGGGGAATTGGAAGGCAGCATGCTCTCCTTAAACGGGAGTTTCAGGAGAATGAAAATATTAAGCAATTTATTCAGTCTCCGTCAGGCAGCACAGGAGGAGTTCAGCTGCATGCTCCCAGCAGAGGGGAGACAGGGTGGGGGAGAAGGGCGGAGGTCCTGCCATAGATAATGTTAAGTAAATGTATGCCTGTATGTACGTGTGTAAAATATATATATATATATATGTACATACATATATATATCTGCAAACAAGCCCAGTACTCGATGAACAGAACGGCAAGAGCAGACCCAGTTCAGTGCAAGTTGCTTCTTTATTTATTTCCAACCAGCCATCACCATGTTGCCATTACGCGTTTCGGCAGTACAAGCGGCCTTGATCACATGACATATTATATATATATATATATATATATATATATATATATATATATATATATTTATATATATATATATCAATTTTCACCTTTTGGCAATAACGGTCGCACACGCTCGGATTTCAGGTTTTGTGGCGGTTTATTCAAGCAAACAAAACTCTGCCATGCCCAACACGTTTCGGTCCTCCTACGTGGACCTTGATCACGGGATGATGTTACACTCGTTAGGGGCATTATTTATTTTCATGACCCACAATTCCTTCCTGTTATTTTCACAATGCATTGTGGTACGTGTAGTAACAATATTTAAAGTGCTTAGTGCTTTATATAAAAAAGAAAGTGAATGGAATCTAAGTGCCCTAATACAGTGTTTTAAAACCAATTGCTTTTATAGGAGGCAAATGTCTATTTTGTAATCACAATGATTGTGTTCAATTTAATATATCCTTTAAAGTCTCTCTAGTGAGTTCATTACGATGGTGTTTCTTGTTGGTACTTGGTTTGGAAAATCCACTAGTGGATGGTCTTTCATGCGGAATGAATGTCAATTCTAACTCTTCACTTGATTATCCATTTTTGCTTTCGCTTCTTTTTATGTTTTATAACGAAATATTTGAGGGACATTTTCGGTAACTTCTGGTGTTTTTGCAGTTCATGTCATTTGTTTCTTCTCTTTTTGTCTTTTAGTTCACATTTTTTGCTCTTTCATAAATATGCTTTTTCATTTTTATTGAGATAAGTCTCCTTGTCCTTTTGTGTTTAGCTCTCCAGTGAGCATTTTTTCATTTTGTCAAGATACTGAGAATGAGCTATGACATTGTTTACGATGGTTTGCAATGACTTCTTTAATGATTTATATCATAAGTGTACATAGCGCTCTTCGTCCTGGTTAAGACCTCTTGGGTTCAGAGTCCTGAATCTATGTGCTTTGATTCTTTTTGTCGCAGGAGCCTTTCACGGTTACCACCTCTTTCTGATTGTGGGACTTGTTCAATGGCGTAGAATCTTAAATCCTCCCATTTGCTGTTGTGGGTCTTTTCCATATGCTTGGCTATGGGATTCGAGCGATCGTTGTTTTTTGTCGCTCGTATATGTTCTAAGATTCTTTTCCGTACTTCACAAGTTGTACTGCCGATGTATTTTAGTTTGCAGGGACATTCCACAATGTAAACGACAAATTTACTCTTGCAGGTGATGTGTTGCTGGATCTTCCACTTTGTTCCTTTCTTGATGTCAATTTCCTGTCGTTGTATCGCAATCTTGCATGCCTTGCATTGTTTGCATGGCCAGAATCCTTCCCTTTTCATCCATGTCGACACTTGTGATTCCTTAAACTGACTGTGTGTTAATTTGTCCCCTATATTTGTGGCTCGTTTGTATGTAATGTTGGGGTGGTCACCAATCATTCCAGATAACACAGGATCCAATTGTAAAATTCCCCAGTGTTTTTTGATGATTTTTGTGAGGCTCTTGGTTTCGACACTGTATGTTGTTATTAGCCTTATTTTTTGGGGATCCTTCTGTTCAGTTGTTTTCGATTTCTTTTGGTTATTCAAGATTACGCTGCGTTTTTGTTTTGCCACTTTCTGCATACTTTTCTCAATAACTTTTTTGGATATTGTCTTTTTGAAATCGCAGTCGTGCAGCTTCACTGTGTTTAGTGAATTCCGTGTCTGAGGAACAATTTCTCCTTAATCTTAGAAATTCCCCATATGGGATGCTCCACTTTAGGGTTTCTTTATGAAAGCTTTCACCATGAAGAATGGCATTAGTTGCCGTCTTCTTTCTGTGTAGAGTTGTTTGTAACAAATTATTTTCTACATATATACTAGTATCCAAGAATGCCACTTTTTTGGAACAGATCTCATAGGTGAATTTTAACTTTGCGTCGGTGTTGTTGAGTTTTTCAAAATATGTTGCAAACTCTGTCTCTGTGCCATCCCATATGATTAGGAGATCATCTATGAATTGGAGCCCTAAAATCGTTTTCTCCATAAATTGGTCATGCTCAGGTGCCCATGCTATTTTCTGTTCAAACCACCCCATTACTAAGTTGGCATAATTGGGGGGAAAAGAAAAGCCCATAGCACAGCCTTTCGTTTGTTTAAAGATTTGTTTGTTGAACAAAAAGATGTTGTTATATAAGCATAGTGTAATCATTTCGATTAACATGTCATTATGATGTTGATACTGGATGTTCCTTTTCCCTAAGAAGTATTTGCATGCTTGAATTCCTATCGAGTGTTCGATGTTAGTATATAAGGAAATCACGTCCATGGTGACGAGTTTGAAATTTGGCTGCCATGAGATTCCTTCTAGTTTTTGAAGAAGGTCTGTAGTGTCACGCAGGTATGAACTTAGGTCTTGAACCAAGGGAGCAAGGAAATGATCAATGTAACTGGAGACTGGTTCTAGTAGATAGCCATTCGCAGAGACAATTGGTCTCCGAGGAGGATTTACTTTGGTCTTATGTATTTTTGGTAAGAAGTAAATCGTAGCAAAACCAAAGGGGATGATGGACGGAGTGTTGAACATTGCAAGCACTCACCCCCAGTCAACTGATCTGGGTTTAATCCATCATCATTCTTTAGCTCACTCCGCCACCCCAGTTCAGACATGGCCATATGCAAATCAGTCTGACCCTGTGCCTCATGGGAACAGTCCAGCCCGAACTGCCAAGCCATGTCTTCCCTGGACCGGAAACAAGCATCCTGGGACCGGTTTCGGGCTCACAGCCCTCATCAGCCAGGCTATCTTGAATCCAGTGGCAAAGTGAGCAAGGGACCCACGTCTGGGTATACCCTGCCAACTTAGGGCGAACAATGCAAAACCAAAGGGGATGATGGACGGAGTGTTGAACATTGCAAGCACTCACCGCCAGTCAACTGATCTGGGTTTAATCCATCATCATTCTTTAGCTCACTCCGCCACCCCAGTTCAGACATGCCATATGCAAATCAGTCTGACCCTGTGCCTCATGGGAACAGTACAGCCCGAACTGCCAAGCCATGTCTTCCCTGGACCGGAAACAAGCATCCTGGGACCGGTTTCGGGCTCACAGCCCTCATCAGCCAGGCTATCTTGAATCCAGTGGCAAAGTGAGCAAGGGATCCACGTCCGGGCATACCCTGCCAACTTAGGGCAAACAATGCAAAACCAAAGGGGATGATGGACGGAGAGTTGAACATTGCAAGCACTCACCCCCAGTCGACTGATCTGGGTTTAATCCATCATCATTCTTTAGCTCACTCCGCCACCCCAGTTCAGACATGGCCATATGCAAATCAGTCTGACCCTGTGCCTCATGGGAACAGTCCAGCCCGAACTGCCAAGCCATGTCTTCCCTGGACCGGAAACAAGCATCCTGGGACCGGTTTCGGGCTCACAGCCCTCATCAGCCAGGTTATCTTGAATCCAGTGGCAAAGTGAGCAAGGGACCCACGTCTGGGCATACCCTGCCAACTTAGGGCGAACAATGCAAAACCAAAGGGGATGATGGACGGAGTATTGAACATTGCAAGCACTCACCCCCGGTCAACTGATCTGGGTTTAATCCATCATCATTCTTTAGCTCACTCCGCCACCCCAGTTCAGACATGGCCATATGCAAATCAGTCTGACCCTGTGCCTCATGGGAACAGTCCAGCCCGAACTGCCAAGCCATGTCTTCCCTGGACCGGAAACAAGCATCCTGGGACCGGTTTCGGGCTCACAGCCCTCATCAGCCAGGCTATCTTGAATCCAGTGGCAAAGTGAGCAAGGGACCCACGTCTGGGTATACCCTGCCAACTTAGGGCGAACAATGCAAAACCAAAGGGGATGATGGACGGAGTGTTGAACATTGCAAGCACTCACCCCCAGTCAACTGATCTGGGTTTAATCCATCATCATTCTTTAGCTCACTCCGCCACCCCAGTTCAGACATGGCCATATGCAAATCAGTCTGACCCTGTGCCTCATGGGAACAGTCCAGCCCGAACTGCCAAGCCATGTCTTCCCTGGACCGGAAACAAGCATCCTGGGACCGGTTTCGGGCTCACAGCCCTCATCAGCCAGGCTATCTTGAATCCAGTGGCAAAGTGAGCAAGGGACCCACGTCTGGGCATACCCTGCCAACTTAGGGCGAACAATGCAAAACCCTGATCAGTTGACCGGGGGTGAGTGCTTGCAATGTTCAACACTCCGTCCATCATCCCCTTTGGTTTTGCATTGTTCGCCCTAAGTTGGCAGGGTATGCCCAGACGTGGGTCCCTTGCTCACTTTGCCACTGGATTCAAGATAGCCTAGCTGATGACGGCTGTAAGCCAGAAACCGGTCCCAGGATGCTTGTTTCCGGTCCAGGGAAGACATTGCTTGGCAATTCGGGCTGGACTGTTCCCATGAGGCACAGGGTCAGACTCATTTGCATATGGCCATGTCTGAACTGGGGTGGCGGAGTGAGCTAAAGAAAGATGATGGATTAAACCCAGATCAGTTGACTGGGGGGTGAGTGCTTGCAAGTGGGGAAAAATCTTGAATTTGAAAAAGAAACTTATTCGAACAGAAATGCATGCCGAGTTTTTAATTGAATATGTAAAGACCGGTGTTATCCCCGTTGGGTTACAGATTAGAAATGAACCCGGGCTTTTTATAGAACACAGAAAATTTCTAGAAACATGGACCCACATTGCAAATAGGTGTAGTAGAGATTGGCTTTTACTTATCATTGAGACGGCACATGAGGTGATCATTCTGGAGAAACAGGAAATAGAACGATTGATATTAGAAATTTAGAATAATTCCGTGATAGAGGAGGTGAAGAAAAAACTAGAAGAGTTTGATTCCGAAATAAATGGATATAGGGATTACCTCATTAATAAGAAAACTAAAAACTCAGAAAAGATATAGAAAAATATAGTGTTGAAGGAAATTATCCGTATTTAGAAAAAGATTATTACCAACAGCAGAAAGAACAAGGGTGGGATAGGCCCTACCACCAAAAACCTGTTTACAATAGAGGAGGCAGTAAGCGCATCACATTTTCCGAATCATCAGGCTCAGGGAGTGATGGGGAGACAAACATGAGAGGGGATCAAGGGAGAAATTATCCTACGGGTGAGTATGGACCTGGGGCATCCGGATTCTCGGGACCTCCTTCTTTTCCCTCGTCTTCTTTTTTAGACCAGCACCCAAGGAGGGGACAGAGAATAAATCGGGGGTTCGGGAGAGGCCAGAATGTGAGGCATCAACCTCTGGAGGAATATCTCCAAACAAGGAACCGGAAATATTGGAGGTAATGACTAATAAATTCCCTATCATTAATCTCTCAAAACGTATATTCAATTCCACCGAATTACAAGTTTTAGAGAAGGGTTTTAGTTTTGCCCCCACCACTCAGGTGAATAAATTTTTATTGGAAAAAGACCTTAAGTCTTTCTTTCGAAAAATTAGATTAGCAAGGTTTTTTGAGAATAAAGAATATGAGGAAGAAACTAATATTTCCGGTTTGAAATCTAAATCAACATTCACGCCCCACATTAGTCAAGTGGATAAAAAAATTGAAGTTTTCGAACAGGTGGTGGAAGCCAAAATTCGAAACTTATGGGAGAATCAACCGCCCATTGCCCACAATATAAGCAAACGACATAAGGAAGCTATTTTTAGTCTTAAAAATGATTTTAATATAACTATCAAACCCGCCGATAAGGGGGTGGGGTTGTTATATTTGAGACGGCAGATTATGAGAGGAGAATTATGGAATTATTAAATGTAAAGGAACATTACCGTAAGGTACCCATGAGTCAGTGGCTTAGCTTGAAAAATGAGATCCTAACTTTGCTAGCCTTAGCCAAAGATAATGAATGGATTACGGACAAAGAATATAGATTTTTACATAATGAGAGAGCCATTATTCCTGCCATTTATGGCCTCCCAAAAGTGCACAAAGATGTTGGGAATCCACCCCTTAGACCTATTGTTAGTTGTATTAACTCGCCCCTTGAGTAAGTACGTGGACAGTTTCCTAAAACCTTTAGTCCAGAGACAAAAATCTTACATCAAGGATTCTGCCCATATGATCAGTACCATTGAAGGTCAGAGCTTTAATTCTGAAACCCAAATTTTGGTTACACTCGATATTGAAGCTCTGTATACCAACATACCCCAGGATGCAACTTTAACCACCATTAGAAGCATCCTGGGTCCTGCGGAGTGCAGAGGTGCCAATGTTGAGTTTATCATGGCATGTATTAATCTTGTTCTGAAACATAACTTGTTTCTTTTTAGAGATGACCTGTACCTCCAGTGCAAAGGGACCAGTATGGGGGCCACTTGTGCCCCAGTCTGGCATGCCTCTATGTGGGGCATTTTGAAGATATACATGTCTTCAATGAATCTGCCCCTTTTTTTGAGAATGTTGTCTCATGGAGCAGATTCATTGACGACATTCTCTTTATATGGGAAGGAACGGTGGAACTTTTAAATGAATTTTTAGAATGGCTCAACTTGGGTGATGTAAACCTTAAGTTTACTTCAGAATATAGTAGGAATAGTGTCAACTTTTTAGATTTAAGTATTAAGAATATAAATGGCAAATTATAAGTAGAACTTTATTCTAAACCTACTGACAAAAATACTTTGTTACACTATTCTAGTTTCCATCCAAGGGCTCAAAAAGATAATATCCCTTTTGGACAGTTCCTCCGTCTTCGGAGGAACTGTTCATCCTTGGAAGACTTTTATAGGCATTCGGACAATTTGAAGGTAAAACTGAAGGACAGGGGATATCCCAAGAAGTTGATTTCACATTCTTTTAAACGTGCCCGGTTTTATGATCGAGACAGTATGCTTACCAATAGAACAGAGAAGAAACGAGAAAAAGTGAGGGACAGAGGATAGTCTTTGTTAGCCAATACTCCAATATTAGCAATAAAATTAAGAATGTAGTCAACTCTACTTGGAGTATCCTTAATGATAATCAACCGGTGGCTCTTGCAAAACCACTGTTTGCATTTAAAAGAAATAACAACTTGAAGAGGGAATTGGTACATACCTACAGAGAAGGGCCCAAAGTAAATCAACGTACCATTATGGGTACTCCTAGCCATGGGGAACAATAGATGTAGTAGTTGCCTTATGTGCAATCAATGTATAGTAGGGAAAGAATTGACTTATAATAAACATACCTTAACCTCCAAAACATTGAACAATTGCAGAAGTAAAAATGTGGTGTATTTAATTTTATGCCCATGCAATTTAGGGTATGTTGGCGAAACAGCGAGAGAAGTTCGGATTCACCTTTTGGAACATAGATCAGCCATTAAGAATAAAAAAAATCAATGCCCCATTGGTTGACCATTTCAATGAAAAGAGCCATACATGTACTGATTTCAAATGGTTTATCATAGAACGAATTAGGGTAATTTGAGAGGTGGTGATCTAACATTGAAAAGAAAAAATCGCGAGCAGTGGTATATTTCAATTTTAGACACCATCAGAGTAGGTTTGAATACGAAGGAGGACTGGATGAGACTTATAGAATAATGAAGAATGTCCTTCGGTACTGTGTTTTTGGGATGAGGTTGTTATCTGGGAGATTTTGTGTCCATACTGGCTGCCTGAGTTTCAGTGGGATATGTACCGGCCGTATCTCGCTGTACTGGGGCATCTAGGTTGGGCTGAAATACTCCTTGTAGTTAGAATTATTTGGTTTTCAAAAATATAGATCGGCCTTTCTAGCAGACTGGCATATCTCTATGAAATGCATTTAGGCGGGAAGATGCAGTAAGGTTTTGGGCTATATCAATCTTTGGTGAATTTAGTACAACAGCTACTTTTTGCAGTGCATAGAGGAGTGGTTTGTTCAATAATTTCTCCCTATTACGATTTGTGCCATTTCCCTTTTTATTAACATAGGGAAGTGGTGGGGCCCATTGGTCTCCGCACATAAGGCCTGGCTGATTTAAGATCGTTCGGCATTGACCCGTCGCGATAGGAATGACGTAGTCTTATCAGGTGTTTTATTTTAAGGAGGGTGTTTAAATAGCGGTGTTTGAACACCGTACTCCATCCGATTGCTGACTGTAGGGGCGACGGTACGGAGGATACCTCTTACGAACTCCAAGGTAAGTTTGGGGAGAAACACAGATTGTTACTATAGGTGGAATAGAGTTGAGGGGACGTTATTAGATATTTTATTCTTTAAATATTGCCAGTCCTCTAAGGCAATATGCGCTTTATAGTATTTGATGAGGGGATTATATCCTCATGATGTGAGTTGGCTAGTGACTCCTTCCATTGACTGTGGGTGCTGGAAAGGAACCGGCGCCGTTTGGCCATAATGAATAGCCGATTCGTATAGTGTTATTACATATAAATGACCCGAAGTTGCAGTTTACGAACTTGTGAAATAATCGGCGCTATTGGGTCATAGTGATTAGTTGATCTGTGTAGTGTGTTACTACATATAGATGACCCGTGTAACTTATGAACCCGTTAAATAATATATGGGCTTGACTCATGCGGGAGATTTAGATTGACCTGGGATCAGGTCAGTAGGTCATGAATAATATCTGATAAATGGGGGTTTCATTTTAGTTCAATCTTTATTTATTGCTTCCCCTGGGGGTTTTTTAGGCTTATTTGCCGCTATTCCAGATCCTGGTCTGTGGTTGTTTTTCCTTACACTGGAGGATCAAGTATTATTACGAGCACATCAAAAGGTGGAATACTTTCACGGGAGTGAGATACCCCTATAAAACCACATGTGGTGAGTGTATTTTATGTATTGACATATCAACAATAAGAACAAGATAGTTGAGGGTCACTGCAGGGAATGATCGATTATATCTATATTTTCCCTACACAGGCATCTTTTCCATTAACAAGAGCAAGGATATCATTCTAATTGCAAATTATCTATACTGAGGTGCTCCTTAGAGTTCAGGATTAATGGATTTTCAGTAAGGTATGAAACTTGGTTTCGTGTGTTGTATATTATGTAAAATCACTAAGACCTTTTTGACCTTAAGGGTCTGTTTTAAACTTGTACCCTATAGAGGCAGTGATAACAATTTATTTTTGCTTCATAATAGATACCAGTGGAAGTGTTTGGGACTCCTTTTGGTCTTATGTGATTGTAAAGTGACCTTGGATAGTCATAGAACACATTCCGCATGGAGTAGGTAGGTATGATGGGGTGTGGATTTGCTCGTATGTATGTTGAGGTATATGGGGTTTAGTAACATCAGAATAGTGTTCCTAGAGTGTGAGTTCCGATGAGGTCGGTGTGTGTTAGACTGATTTTTGAAGAAATGGACCCTATTTACAATTATCTTTAACACTTTGACTTAATGAAGCAATGTAATTTAGAATTATGTGTTTTTGTAATGAAAAAATAATTTTCTTGAATGTGTTGTATGATATTTATGGATTGTGATATGTTGTGTTTTTATGTTTTTATTAGGTTTTAAATCATGTTTATATATTGAATGAGAGACAAAGATTAATTGTGTCCTGAGGAAGGTGGCTTTTATCAAATTAATACCACCGAAACGCGTCAACGCCTTTGTTCAAGCTAACGGTTATATCCAAGGAACTCACTCGTGTCTAATATAGGATTTGATTAAATGGACACTGAATGGATTTATGGATTGGATTCTATTTGGAATAACCTGACCATGATGTTATGATTTTGTTCACATTTTTACTTTTTTGTCTCTTGTGGAATTTATATGTGATATATTGTTGTATTTATGTGATTGTGATTTTAATTAATTTGTAAAGATTTTTTAAATCATAGGAAAATAAGGAAAACATATTTTTAATAAAAGTATCCTATGTTATAAATTCTGGTTTTTCATCATTGTGTATATTATAATTGTTTGATAGGGTCCATCATTATTTGGTGTGTTTGATTTGCTTTATTATTATATGATTGGGTGGTTGTGATGTATATATGACTGTAGGTAATCTGAGATAACCTGGTAATCCCAAGAGAGTTTTTACTTTTATTCATTTGTGGTACCCTGTCTCTTGGGTAGTGGGGTCGCTCCCTTTTTTTTACAAAAAAAACTCTTTTTACTTCTACATATTTCCTTAGTGTGATTAGCTCCCACCATTTATTTATTTCTTTTTTTGAGAGTCTTTCCCAGTGTCTTAGAGCTTGCTTGTTGTTGCTTGCTGTTACTGTTTGTCCTCTTTCCCTTCTGTTAAAACCATTTGGATTTATTTTAAAAAAATTGTGATATTTCAGCATTTTGTTTTGCCTCTCTTCTTTCCATGACAGCTGATGTTGTTGTTTCTTTTGACTTGTCGATCTTCCTGCCAAATTCCGAGCCCCAAAACAACCGTTTATTGATGAATGTTCTTCATGGTGAAAGCTTTCATAAAGAAACCCTAAAGTGGAGCATCCCATATGGGGAATTTCTAAGATTAAGGAGAAATTGTTCCTCAGACACGGAATTCACTAAACACAGTGAAGCTGCACGACTGCGATTTCAAAAAAGACAATATCCAAAAAAAGTTATTGAGAAAAGTATGCAGAAAGTGGCAAAACAAAAATGCAGCGTAATCTTGAATAACCAAAAGAAATCAAAAACAACTGAACAGAAGGATCCCCAAAAAATAAGGCTAATAACAACATACAGTGTCGAAACCAAGAGCCTCACGAAAATCATCAAAAAACACTGGGGAATTTTACAATTGGATCCTGTGTTATCTGGAATAATAGGTGACCACCCCAACATTACATACAAACGAGCCACAAATATAGGGGACAAATTAACACACAGTCACTTTAAGGAATCACAAGTGTCGACATGGATGAAAAGGGAAGGATTCTGGCCATGCAAACAATGCAAGGCATGCAAGATTGCGATACAACGACAGGAAAATATCGGGGAGGGGGGTCTAATTCTTCCAGCAATAGGCAGAGTGGAGATGAAGGGATGGAAAAGCAACAAAGCCTTGTTAACACGTAAATGGTGAAGTGTGCGGCTGCGATAAGCTCAAAAACTGTCTGTGTGTGTGCCCGGGAAGCTGTCTCAGCCCGGACTGACACACACGACGGGGGGGGGGGGGTTAGCCCTTTGAGCCCTATGGGCGCTGCGCGCCTGGGTCAGACACCCCCCATCCCCCTTGGGTGTCCTAGGAGGATAATACGTCGGAGGGAGGGGTGGGGACCGCCAGTGTAAGGGGAAAGGCGCCGAGCAACTAAGAGGGGCGTTGGTTTTGGGCATAGGGACCAAGGGGGCCGTGGCTGTACAGATGAGGGGGGCTGGGGGTACCCCATAACATAGCAGCCTAGGTCAAAGGAGACCTGCACTATAGGCAAGGACGGTTGGGGGGTAGGATGCACTGACTAGAGAGTAAAGACAGCTGCCAGTGTAGAGCAGAGGGCACCCTCGGTGTGGGAAACAAGAAACCACCTGTCAGGGTCGGGTGTGAGCGTGAAACTTGGGACGCTGCTGCTCCCCTCGGAGATGGACCCTCGCTTGCAGCCCTCCCTCTCCCACCCCCGGTGAGGTGAGGTGGGCTGCTCCCTCCTTGGCTCCGTTAGTACAATTGGCTTATAGAAAGCTGCCCTTCTCCTCTCAGCGCACCTCGCGCGGCGAGCCTGTGACCAGCTGAGATGGGAAATCTCTTCACAAAAAGAGTAACTAAACTCGGTAAAAATGTGGGACCTCGAGTGTGCATCCAGCTCCAGTCCTGACCCCTCTGAACCAGACTGGATAACAGAGATGCATTCTCTCTTTTTTCCACAATTTGCACCTCACGAGTTGAAGGTCTCCCACCTTTGCCACAGAGATGCACCTAGAAACAAGTTGCCTGAATTTGAGCCCTCTGTACACAATGTATTGGCCAGGTGGACATTTGTGAAACTATTAAAATTACATTAGTTGTAAACTTTTAATAATAACAAACGAACAGACTTTGTGCCTATACACTCAGGGCCATATTTATGACCCGGTTTGCGTCGCAACGTGGTGCAAGCCCGACACAAACCGTAAGTCAGATTTTTGAAGCCACGCAAACCCACTTTGTGTGCCTCTGAGCAGCTCCAAAAATCTGGAGTAACACAACGCAGTGCAAATCGATGTGTGCGCTACTCTGCCCTGGAAAGGCGTTCCATTGGCGTAGCGTGGGTGTTCCCACACAAATCTTATGGTTTGTGACGCATTCCCAGATTTAAAAGACCATGTAAACCTGGGAATGCGCCAAAATGATACGACTCCCCAGGAGAGGTGTAACAAGGAGAAATATCTTTATTTCTCTTCGGTACTTCCTCTTGCTATGTGAGCTGCATTCTTCAGCACACATAGAAAGAGGAATATGCCGCTCGCGATTGTTTTTGTGCAGGAAGGTGTCCCTTCCTGCACAAAAACAATCCTGCATGCAACGCAGGCACTCTCACACCATGGTGCAAGGGTACCTGCGTTGGCACTAGGCAGCCATTGTGCACCAGCGCAGGGGGAAAAGTTTGGAATGTGCCGTATTCCTTAAATGCAGCGCATTCCTGCCCTTTCCAGTGACGCAGTGCAGGCAGCAAGATGACTTGTTGTGCTGCACTGCGCCACTTTTTCATAACTATGCCCCTGAGTGTATTGGTCTGATAGGAATGCTTCGTTTAGTTCCATTTCTGCAAGCGGGATGCACATTTTATTTAAACAATTTTTTATTACGTTTTTCAAAGAAACAAGACATTTTTGCCATAAGATATGTTCACAATATCAATGAGGGAACCGAGCAAACTGGTATGGTCCGCTAAAGAAGGGTTACAGAGGGTACGACTTAATACATCACATATTAGACCTTTAGTTTCAGATTTACCCCTCATAGTCCACATATCAGTAAACCCCCTCCCCACGCCCCAGCTTCTGTCTTCTCCAACCGCAGAAGATTAACTACATCCTGTGCACCCATTGAAAGGCATATAGGCCTTATGAATCATTCTCTGGCCCCAGGTATCCCTCCCAGATCCATCCCTGGTCCCATTTTCTGCCGCAGTGAGAAGAAGGAGTTCCCCTCCAGACTGATTAATCAAAAAGATCTAGGTCCTTATAGTGTGGGGGAAGTGCTAGGCTTGGCGGTCCTCCGCTTACGCGCTGTACCAACGGTCGCCATTTAGCTTCAAAAGCCAGATGGGACCCCTGTATGTTGCTAAGCAGATGCTCCATTACTAGAATGGCCCAGAGCTGCTGGTGCCACTGTACGCCTTGAGGGCAGTGTGTTTTTTTTTCTTCCAGTGGTGAGCTATAATACTTTTTGCTGCGAGCATGAACTGTAGGCCCATATGCCATTAGTTTCTGGATATCTGAGCTGTTAAGAGGTTTCAAACCCAAGATGATCCCATCTGGTGTCGCAGGGATCAGGAAGGTGAGGGCTTTTTGAAGAAGTTTGGAGACCTCCTCCTAGAATGGGCGA
Source organism: Calotriton arnoldi (assembly GCA_963921515.1). Lineage (NCBI taxonomy): Eukaryota > Metazoa > Chordata > Amphibia > Caudata > Salamandridae > Calotriton > Calotriton arnoldi. The sequence goes on along the minus strand of CAWUFW010000682.1, from coordinate 179,622 downwards.
ATTATTGGACAGTCCCACCATATGTGTAGTGCATCACCTAGTGCTCCACACCCTCTCCAACATCTCGGGGAGGTGTTGGGATATTTGTGGTGTAGTTTACGGAGATGGTGTGCCATCCGAACCATACTTTGTAGTGTATTTCCCGCCCCAGGGATGAGATAGACGAGGAGTTTATATCTCTATGTAGCATGTTCCATCTCTTTGGTCACCTGCGTCCCCAAGGTGCACTCCTGTTGTGCCACCATGAGGGTGGGGTGTTGAGTGTCATGAAAAGTTTATACAATGCTGAGATGGTACCTTGTGTGCCAGTCAATTTGGGATAGTGCTGTTCAAATGGGATTTTTTTTTTGGTGGCCCAAGCGTGGGTAAGGGGTTGGGTCACCCAGTGCCAAAGCTGGGCGTAGCGTAAACACTTGGTGTCCGGCAGTCCATAACTATCCTTACATTGCTGGAATGACTTTGGAGTCAGGGCCTCATACATGTCCACGACCATTGTGCACCCATTTCCCTCCAGTTAAGGAAGGCGTGGCTATCCGTGGCAGGCGCAAACTCTGGGTTGTAATGAATCAGTGTATATGGAGAAGGATAGGTCACCAGCCCCCCGTGCCCATATATTTATCCCACACCTTTAATGTTGTGGCTACCGGTATACTAAGATATGCGCTAAGCAGCCTATGGCGCCTATCCAGCCACACCTAATCCCACAGGGGCGGCAGACTACAGCATGACCCATCTGTTGCCAATTTTTCTCTGAGAGTGTGGGAGGACTAGTCCGTCACCGGCCTCAGTTTTGCAGCCGTGCAGTAATGTGGGATGCTGGGAACAGCCATTCCCCTGTCGACTGCAAGTGAGTCATCAGCGTCTGTTGGTGTCTGGGAGCCCCCCCCTTCAATATGAACACCATCAGTTTTCGCTGGATATGTTTCAGGTGCGCAGGATCAAGCCAGATTGGAAGAGCCTGGAAAATATAGAGCAGTTGCGGGAGCACCTTTGGTTTGACGGCATTAATGCAACCAAACCATGACAGCATCAGAGTGCTCCAAATGAGGAGATCTTTGGCAATAGCAGTGAGCAAGAGGGGATAATTGGCAGGGAGAGGTCCTCAATGGACCGCTTAAGGTGCACTCCCAGGTAGTGGATCGAGGTTGTGGCCCTCCAGAATTGAAAATGGGATGCCAACCCCGCTGCCTCTTCCACAGTGAGACTCAAGTTGAAAATTTTGGATTTATCATAGTTAATCTTATATACGATTGCTCTCCTAAACGCACCCAGGAGTTTAACCACTGCGGGAATCGAAATAGCCAGTGTGTTCAGAGTCAAGAGCACAAAGTCTGCGTTAAGGGAAATTTTGTATTTCCTCGGCCCGAACTGGATCCTCATGACAGCGGATGTTTGGCTGATTAGGCAGGCCAGGGGCTCAATACACAGAGGAAACAGGAGCTGTGAGAGGGGGCACCCTTGCCTGGTGCTCTGGTACAGTCAAAATGGTGTGGAGAGATAACCATTGAGGGTGACCCTGGCGACAGGGTTGGCCTAGTTAGAAATAATCACCTGTAGGCCCATTTTCTGAAGCATAAGACATAAGAAAGTCCAATCCTACCAATCGAAAGCCTTCTCAGCGTCAAGAGAGAGAAAGACTGTCTGTACCTTTTTTAAGGGAGGCCTTCTCTATCAGGTGGGTGGCTGTTCTGATGTTGTCGTGGGTTTGGTGTCCCTGAACAAAGCCGCCCTGGTCTGGGTGCACCAAAGCGTTTAGCACTGAATTGAGCTGGGTCGCGAGAATTTTCGTGCACAACTTAGCATCGATGTTTAGTAAGGCAATAGGTCGGTAGGAGGCGCAATGACGAATATCTTTGTGAGGTTTTGGGATGACTGTTACCACCACTTCCCCCATTGGTCGGCTGAAAGTACCTCCTCAGGGAAGACAGGGCCCTCCAACGAGTTCCTTTCAGCGTCTGTGAGAGTGGCCAGTTGGATTAGCTCCAGGAAGCTTCTTTGTCCCCTGGGGAAGGAGAAGTTACTCTGTACAGTCACTCGTAAAAAGCACAACATTCATCAACTTTCCTTTTGTTGTCCTGCAGTCGGGCCCCAGAGGGGCCTACAATTTCTTTTACGTATTCCTTTTCCATATTGCCTCTTAGGAGCCTGTTCACGGGTGCCCCCACTTTGTCACCTGCAACATACGCTAGATTTTTAAGGTGGAGCAGGGAGAGCTCCGCTCTATTGGAGTAGTGCATTTGTAATTGACTTCTGGCTGTTGTGAGTGCTCGCTTGAGGTGGAGTGAAGGCTGCTGCTGCCGATCCCGTTCAAGCTCCCGAATCTTTCCTCCTCGAGTTGTGCTTTGAGTCTACGTAGCTGTGCTCGTTTGGCGGCTACCGCTATGAAGTGTCCCCCGGACCACCACTTTAAACGCATCCCATATTTCAGGGATAGATACCTCCACGGCCTCATTGTTGTGAAAGTATGCCGCTATTCGTTGACCTATCTCTCTTCTAGTAACTGGGTCTCTAAGCAGGGATGGGTTCAACCTCTAGTTTCCTCACTGTCTTCTGTTCCCTAGGTTTAGCTTTATCCAGAAGGGGTCATGGTTGGAGATGGATATTGGGCAGATGTCTGCGGTGCAGGTGCATCCCATAAGAGAGTTGCTCAGTAAGATATAATCAATTCTCAAGTGGGTTGAAAGTGTAGACCTTGTGTACTGGATTGAGCTCCCGCCAGGCATCACGCAAGCCCAGGTACTAAATGAACTTTCTCAGCTTCCTTGAGAAGGCTCCAACATGGGCGCTATGTCCCCCTCCCAGTCAATGTGTGTATTCCAGACCATATTCAGGTCCCCGGTCATGATGATATCCCCGAGCCACCCCCGCCAGCTTCCCCAGGAAGTCAATCAATAATGTGTCTTGGGCAGTGTTCAGGGCATTTACTGTAGCCACCGTAAGCGATGAAGTGTCCCTACGAGAATACGATATCTGCCCGCTTTATCTGCATAGGTATCTGTATTGCAAACTTGGAGGTTACGCCTAAAATATATTGCCAAACCTCTCTGTTTGGTATGGGAAAATGTATAACAATGGGTGATTTGAAGAGGGACAGATGGTCTGGCAGACTGAGGAACACAGACACCACTGCTAAATATCTCTGGCAGTGCCAATTGCACAACCTCTATGGGCAAGCGAAAGTGCAAATTGTAGGATCTGTGATAATATGGCCTGCAAAGGATCTCTGTTGTAGTCCATGCACCATGCAACAAAGCTATTCCATCTGCCAAAGTAAACTGATTTTGTAGAGGGGTGACACGTCAAAAGAATGACATCAACCACCTCCTGTGGCAGCTGAAAGGAACTCAGATGTTCCCACTCAATCTCCATGCATACACGTAGAGTCCTCGGAGACTGGAGACACTTACAGTGAACCAGGAGAAGACCAAGATAGTTATTTTTGGGAAGTACCCTCAAAGAAAACTGCCCAATGGCGTCATGGCGATCAGCAAATAAAAACATGCACAAGCTACAACTACCTTGGCGTCAGGCTATCAGACGGGGCAACACCAACGGCCCACTTAAAACATCTAAGAAGTAAGAGGGCCGGCATCATTTATAGCTTAAAGCGCCGAAATCAGCTGCTACACAGTCCCACCCCAGATCCCATTCTGAAAGTCCTGAGTGCCAAACTCGTTCCCTCTATGAACTACGTTCACCTCGCATTCCCCGGCGTATTCAACAGATTTCTCATGCATTTTCATATTTCAGCCTATAAAAAGGTTCTAACACTCCCTCGACAGGCTAGGAGATCCAGAGTCAGACTGGAGCTGGGACTCGCCTGCCCGGACGCCATATATAATACAAACCTTTTTTCCTTCTGCTATCATTCCAAATCCAAATAACTGACTAACCTATCCACCACTTAAAATGTACTTGCATGTTTCACTATACTAATTCAACACTAATCCTCTATGGGTCCCGGAGTAGCGTGCTACTCGCCGAAAAAGCGCTTCAACGCCTCGTATGGGGTAGTAAGAGCTATATAAATGCAATTACAATACAATTTCAATATGTTCAAGGGACAAAATTAAATACTACATCAGCACCTTGCGTGTCCCAGCACTTTCACTGAAAGCCCAAATCAAATTTTTGTTTGAAGTGGCTGGCTCCCAATGGCAGGCCCAGTTGGCAGATGCCCTAAACCTACTTGAAATAGAAGTTCAAAACCTGCATCAGTGAACGCACAGGTTAAGAAAATTTCACTCGAAAGAGATCTTGAAAGCCTACGCCGCCAACTCAACTTCTGTAGACTGGACGCCTCCTATATCCTGGGCAAACCCCAGCCTTACTTCGAGCAAGCCTTGACAGTTCAAACCTGGAAGAAAATTTCGTATATGAGGCTTCTTGCACTACCAGTCGCGGACTTCAATCCATTTTGGGCCCGGCGGGACAACTTAATCGCTTGCTGACTATGTAGCTAGCAACGCATATCCTGGTTTCACCTCTTGTGTTGCTGTCCAAAGTTGGCCAGTGAGCGACATCGTCTGGTAGTCCCCATTTGCTGGACCCATGGTCTTAGACATTGCAGAGAAATCTCAGACCTGTGTTTTTCTGTCAAAACAGTACAAATCACAGCCAGATTAGGGAAATTCAGATGCAATCCGGGTCGTCCTCACAAATACAACCAAAGCCACCAGCAGCAATAAGCTGGCCATCTAGCCAGAACCACAGCGACTCCACGGCTTACACAGCGAAGAAGGAAATACAATCAACCAAGTTTAGAAGCTCAATCGTGCACATCAGACCATCCAAATCCATAGAACTGAGGTTAATATCTATAAACGCCGGCTTTTTCCATTGACACTCTTAATCGAAGGTTGAAAAAGTTAAAGGTGGGCATTAAAACGAACACTAATCCACCGCGTTAAAGAGCCTGTCTAAGTTATAAAGGAACTATAGACGCAGCTGCTATTTCAATGCACTAGCATTTCAGATTCAGCCTGGGCTGCTGTGTTAACGATTTTATCAACCTTAGCGAATCCAGACATTTTAGGTGGAATCCGCATGATGGTATGCATTTTAGAACTGTATTTTTGTTATCCTTTCTTCCTTTTTTATCCTCCTTTTCTCTTTCACTCTACATACGAAAATGCAGCAGATTGTAACAATTTTAATTAATTGAACAATAAAGAGTCTCGACTGGGGTGCAGTACCACCCCCTCCGACTGGTAGAGAAAGTCTGGTCTGAACAGCAGTTTGAGTGGGGGACATGTGGAGAAGCGAAGACAACACCCTCATTTGGACAATCCGAGGCAACGAGAATGACTTGAGCCTGGACTTGGCATATCTTGTTCAGAATCCGGAGAATCAAGGGTATGGGGGAAACACATAGTGCAGCAGAAAATTCAATTTCAACTCAAACACGTCACCCAATGCTCCCTTCAACGGTTCAACGGATACAGGAGGGCACAGAACCGCTGGCATTGAGCATTGTTCGAGACGGCAAACAGGACCACCTGAGGAGTGCCGCACTGGGCGAAGATGTTTGTTCTGCACTCCCTCTAGCAGAAGTCCTACTCATGATCGGCAAGATAACGCTGAATCAGGCTGTCGGCTCTGACATTCAGAGACCCCAGTAAGTGATTGGCGGTTAACCAGGTCCCTTGGTGGTGTGCCCAAGACCACAGTCTCAAAGCATCCAGACAAAGTAGGTGAGACCCTACTCCCCCTTGCATGTGTACATACTACATCACTGTCATACTGTCCATCAAGCTCTGGTCGGACTGACCATGAATGGAGGGGAGTAGGGCCTTGACCACCAGCCAAATAGTCTACAGTTCTAACAAGGTGCATGACTAGGAGAATGCTGGAAGCTAGCAGACCTTGGAATCTCAGGATCCTCAGAACTGGAAAACTCAAGCCTTGTTGAAAAGATGGTACCAATTCCTAGATGTCAGCAATCCTCTGAGGTGGAGGAAAGAGCAGAGAAGGGTGGTGTCCAGTACTGACCCTGTGAACTGGAGTCATTGGGAGGGCCTCACATGGGATTTGGGCCATTGATCGACAAGCCCTAGTCAAACAACAAGGATACTGTTGAATGCAGTTGGTGAGACACCACCTCCGACGACCTGGCTTTGATGAGGCAGTCGTCCAGGTACGGAAAAGTAGGAATGCCCGACCTTCTGAGATGGGCCGCAACTACTGCCAACAACTTGGTGAAGACTCGAGGAGCCAATATTAAGCCAAAGAGGAGTACTGCAAACTGGTAATGCATAGAACCCACAACAAAGCACAAGTGGTTCCAATGCAACCCTATGATGGGAATTTGAAAATAATTGCATCCTGTAGTTTGAGTGACAAAATCTAGTCTCCAGCTTCCAATGCCACTTCCAACTTGGGTTAGGGTCAGTATCTTGAACTCCTTTTTGAGGAAGATGGTGAGGGCGCGGCGGGGTTGGGGGATGCGAGATGGCAGGTCACCAGGCATCATCCTCTTTGATCTGGCCTGCCATCTTGCTTCTGTTGCCTGCGTTGCATTGTGGTTCTTGTGGGGGCTAGAGGTGGCGGGGTCGCAGCAGCCCTTCTTTACAAAAGGGTTGCGAGGCAGAGCAGGGTCTCTTTGTTCCTGCCTTTCCTCGCTGTGCTGTTGCCTCTAGCGAGCTCACAGCCCCTGCTGCAGAAGCTGCAAGGAGGAGCCTGCTTGTGCTGTCGAGCATTTGCTCCCACAGCCCTTTCTTCCCAGCAGATCCAAGGGCGGTGGGGAAAGTTTTTACTGTGTGTGGTCACAGGGGACCAAAAGGCAGAGATTTCGTATGCACCATCCAGGGTACTTAAAGGAGGACTTTCACGGCCTGCCTGCTTCTTGGGTTGGCGCTACTGTGCCGTTGCATGTGTGGGTCATGCTACAGCACATTTTACTCAAACGTAATCTAATGGTGGCACTTTGGGAAACAGCGCCCCCTTGTTAATCTAGCAAATACAGGCTGCATTGTTTGCTTTACTACAATGCAGAGTTTGAGTAACCTGAAACTCTATTTAGCTACAGCTGAAGTGAGATTTATTTATAATAAGTGTTTTGCTGCACGACAACATGGCACTGGGGGGTTTCCGGTGATTTTCTTTGACCCCTTATTAAATTCGCTCAATTTCAAGCCTCACTTACCTCTTCCTGGGGCTGCGCCTCGCGGGGCTGCAATTTGAAACCCAGGATGGGCACCGTTGATTTTTTGTTCTCCTGCAAGCCCCCAGCAAGCGCCTGGATGAAAGAGGTTAGGAGATAGGTTGGCTGGAAAGTAGGAGTTTTGCGTTGTTTCGCGCTTGTCTTGCATTATAAACATTTGTGTTTTTAACAGTGGCAGCTCCTCCGCTGAGGCGGATGAGCGTCACCCCACTGCTTTTAGCAGTGGAAATGAAGGACAAATAAAATGATAATAACTGGACGTTATTATCATTGTATTTGTTCCTGCGTCTTTACGGGGTGGCTTTGCTCTCAGAGCGGGGGAAGGAGTGGTGGCACTCTGTAAAGTGCGCATGAATGTTTGCCCAGTCCTCTCGGGTCGGCCAAACAGTCATGCAAACTTTGCATGTTCTCTATGCAGGCTGCATTACATGGAGAACATGCCCAGGCCCCCCATTACCCATCTGATCGCCAAACCACGGAGCTCAGACCAGTCACAACGCTGCATTGCAGCATTGTGATTGGTCAGGGGACCCTGGCTGCTTCCTCTTTCGGCTGGAGCGGAGGGACGACGACGACGACAAGGGACGACGTGGAGAGATGGGAGGGGGTAAGTTTTCTTTTTTTTATCTTTACGGCTGCCCAGCCACCCCCGATCCGTGCCAGCCGCTACTGGTTTTTAAAGGTTTTGTGAACCTGGGACAATTAAACATTTGTGGTACTTACAATTTGTAGGAAGGGTAGTGTTTAGTTTAATCCCCTATTTGATGGTTCATTGATTACTGCTTCATGGGTGGAACTTAACTATATTTTAAGTGTTAACCCGGGCAACAGGATGCCTTCCAGGGCAACCAAAAGGGCAGTGAGCCGCACCTGTAGGGATCAGGATATGGAGAGAGTCATGGACAGGTTGGACTCAAGCAAGGAACTGTTGGCACTATTAAGGCCTATAATTCTTGCCAGGGGGGAAAGGAGTGCTCAGCCCATTACTGAGGAAGAGGCATAGTGGCCTAGAAGGACTTTTGAGCCCTTAAAGGCTGCTTTTCCGCATTATAAACCTTTGTGTTTTTAACAGTGGCGGCTCCTCCGCTGAGGCAGAGGAGCATTGCCCCACTGCTTTTAACAGTGGAAATGAAGGAAAAATAAAATCATAATAACTGAACGTTATTATTATTTTATTTGTTCCTGAGTCTTTGCGGGGCGGCTCTGCTCTCAGAGCAGGGGAAGGAGTGGTGACACTCTGTAAAGTGCGCATAAATGTTTGCCTGGCCCTCTCGGGTCGGCCAAACAGTCATGCGTACTTTGCATGTTCTCCATGCAGGCTGAGAACATGCCCAGGCCCCCATTACCCATCTGAGCACCGAACCACGGCACTCAGACCAGTCACAAAGCTGTATTGCAGCATTGTGATTGGTCAGGGGAGCCTGGCTGCCTCCTCTTCCGGCTGGAGCGGAGGGACGACGACGACGAGGGACGACGCAGAGAGACGCGAGGAGGTAAGTTTTCTTTTTTCTTTTTTTTATCTTTACCCCCGCCTGCCCCGCCACCCCCAATCCGTGCCAGCCGCTACTGGTTTTTAAAGGTTTTGTGAACCTGGGACAATGAAACATTTGTGGTGCTCACAATTTGTAGGAAAGGTAGTGTTTAGTTTAATCCCCTATTTGATGGATCATTGATTACTGCTTTGTGGGTGCTCCGCCCACTACTGCGGAAGGACTTTCGAGCCCCTGAAAGCTGCTTTTCCGTATTTAGCTAGGAAGGGGGCAGGTTCGGTGGAGATGGGTGGTCGCATTAGCTCTACCGAGCCTGCCTTAAGGGATGTGCCACGTAATGCCAACATAATAGCCAAAAGGGAGCACAGTATTAAGGTTTCGGCCTCGGCATTGGCAGCACCTTTTTCTGTGGTCAACACTGAAGGTACATCCACTAACCAAAGCATTGTCCAGAGTGGCAACAACTGCCTGGCATTGAATAACCCCTGTTATAGGGGTAGTACACTGTGGCAGTGATCAGCAAGTGGTGGCGCCTTTGGCACCCCAGCATGATTTGTTATCAAGCTTGGCAAATGCTCTGCCATGACTTTCTGAGGTGGGTGGGCTTTCGGCTGCCCTTGTGGCTGACGTGTCCTCAGAGATGATTCAAGAAGACAGCAAATGCTAAGAGATAGGTGTCCCTTTTGGGTAATGGGGAACAGGGACCAGAGGCAGAAGTGCAGTAGGGGCTCCAGGTGCGTGCTTGATGCCCGGGACTCGGCTTACGGCTGGAGCAGCTCCTGATGAGGCTTTGCATGTACTAGTGGCAGGCTCGGGCCTGTTCAACTGCGCAGGCAGCTCCTGGGTCAGCAGAAGCCCAGAAGTCTGTGGCCAAGGATACAGGTGCTAAGAGTATTGAAACTCCTGTGCCTGGCATGGGCCTAGCCTCTATACAATCTAAGCAGGATCAGTTGGGAGTGCATTTGCATGTGGAAGTGAAATATAAAATTATTGAGGGTTCCTTTGCTCAGATTTTTCACATGATGTTGAAGTTGTCACGGGGGAGGAGGCAAAGCATAGTAAGGACTGCTCACACTTTAAGGACTGCTCTCACAGACAGCGATAACCCAGGGAAGATGAAACCTTAGCGAATTGGGTAAAAGGTTTTGCGATCTGTCAGGTGCTACCGGTAGAGAGGTTCCCTGATGTGGGGCCACAGGTGGCTTGTTATCAAAGCAAAACTGCATGTGCATATGAGGAATTCGGGAGGGGGCAATTGTTGGAAGGAGTACGAGAGGGCCTTTAGGAAAAAATAAGGCCACTTGTCAGAGTTTGTTTTGGGATCACACTGATGTGCTTACCTATGTGCACCATATGATGTTGAAGAAACCGGTGAGATCCACCCACCAGTCCCTTTTCCCTTCACTAAAGAGAGGGGCAAATAGACATGCAGAAGGCACCTAGATACTTGCAAAATTCAAGCACAATTGTTGCTTTTACGGGATACCTTCACACCTCTAACGTAAATGTTTCAAGAAGGGAAGAGGTAATGGTTCCTAAAAGCAGTGAGGGCAACTCTTGTTGGAGAACGCTCCCTCTCCAGTCAACTTACAGGCTTTGATCCCCTGGTTGAGTAAATACAGCAATGTTCGGGCGGCACAGTTGCTATATGATCATTTTAGATTTGGCTTTAGGATTGGTCAGGGTATTGCTGTGCAAGACCCAGCAGTCTTTAAGGGCCAATATGGAAGTTGCCAGTAGAAAAATCTGAAAGGAAATTGGCCTGTGGCAGGTATCAGGCCCTTTTAGAACCGTACTGCTAGGCAAATTTGTATGTTCTCCTCTAGGAGCTGTGCCTGAGAAGGAACATGCTAAATTTTGCCTGATTCACAAACCTTCTGCCCTGTGTGGCAACTCTGTTAAGATAAAACCCTGTCCTTTGTGAGCTATGCTTTGCTTGAGCAGGCAGTTTTCATGCTGCAGTCTTTGGGGCCAGACACATTGTTGGCTGAGGCTGAAATAGAATCTTTAAGGTTATTGCCAGTCAACGCCAGATGATTTCCACCTTCTGGGTTTCCAGTTTGAGGGGTTGTTTACTTTGACAAGTGCATTCTGATGGGCTGTTCTGTAGCCTGTTCCTATTTTGAGATGGTCAAAACATCTCAAACGAAACATGCCATTAACCACCCCACGCCCCAACTATCCCACCCCCTCTTTCTAAACTCGACAGACAGCAGAATTGCAGAATAAAACTTGTCACACCCAGTGTTCCTGGTTGATCCACTCCCATCCATTACCAGCTCTGAGATTAAGGGTGCCCATTTACTCCACGTAGGTGTGCAAATTCCCACGATGACTCTAATCAGCGGCCCAGCTACCCCGTCCAAACCCTCACGATCATGGGGACCCCCAGGGACCTCTCTCTGGGGATCATCGCCCCTCAACCACAGTACTCCATATTCTGCCTGGGGTTCTAGATCCGTTCAAACGTACGAGGACAGCCCCTGTGTAGGACGCAGGCTTAGTATATGGTGCACACTTCTTTAAGTGAAGCACCCTGCACTACTCCAGACAACCCATATGGTGATTTTAGTGGTCTTAGACAACCATAGAAAGCTCTCTAAGTGGTAGCTGTGGAGAGCAGCCTTCAGGCTTAGTCCAGAAGGAGTGTTAAGCAGCTGTTTTACCAGAATTAATAGTATAGTGTAGGTTAAACGAAAAGAACCACACAGTGTAGTTATAAAAATAGTTATATTTATTATACACACTCACTAACACATTGGTATATCTCCTACCCAATGATATCAACACAATACACACAATATTTCGAAAATGAAACAGGTAAGTAAGCACAAATACACAGTGGGCTCCAGGGGGAGACCAAATCGTATACTAAGAAAGTGGAATGCGAACTGCAACTGAAGTCAAGACTGGATCCAGAAGACTCAGAAGAGCTGAGGACCCAAGGAACCACCCGAGGTAAGTACCCGGGAACCCCACGGAGGGTGTGTGCAGAGTGTAAACACAGCTGCGTACTCAATGCAAGTCAATGGGAAAGTCGCTGTTGCAGTTTTGAAGAAGGACCCTTCCAAGAGGACCCAGAAGAAACCCAGTGGAAGATGGAAGGTTGGAGAGTCACCCCACCTGTGGATACCCCAGGAACCAGGATACCTACAGCAGGGGACCCGGGTGCATAGATGCGAAGTGATGTCGGAAACTGCAGTAGACCACAATGGAGGACTTCAGTAAAGATGCCACTGGCGAAGAAGTCGAAAGAGTCCGGTGGAATCCAAAGATGGATTCTTGAAGAGGAGTACCCGCAAGCAGAGGGGACAGAGTCTATGCCACTCAGGAGTGACCAGGAGTCACGGAAGACCAATGACCACCGATAACAGAAGATGCAGGAGAGTTGACGGTGACCATGTCGCTGCAGCTGTGGAAGACCAGACGATGCTGTGGAAGACCAGGAGCTGTTCACGAGCTGTTCCACGTTGGAAGTCGAGAACCAGGAGGTGGGTGTCCGGCGGGAGCACAAACAAGCCTTGGCAGCAGCAACAGACGTGGAAAACGAAGAAGGTGCAGTGTTGGGACCAGCAAGGTCCAAGGGACTCACCAAATGCAGGAGAGTCAGAGCAGGCCCCGAGCAAGAAGGGGAGCCCACTGAAGCCAAAGAAGACCCTCAAGAGGACCCACAGGCCAAAGGCACAGGAGTCGCCAGAGGACCTTGAGCAGCTCACCAAAGATGCAGGCCCACGATGCAGAGGATGCGGTGAGGACGAGGACCTTGGTAGGGAAAGATGCTGGAGGCTGGAGCTTCTTGTAGCCCGAAGATCTCTGGAGGAAAGAGTCAACAAGCCTTGGCAATGGCAAGTCAACGAGGTGCACAGGGATTCTGTTCCAGCGGTTCCGACAAGGGATAATGGTCTCAAACTTGGTGAGAAGACAATGCAGGCCTCAAGGGAGTTGCAGAACCACCACCTGTGTTGCTGAGCCTTTTGGAGTCCATGGGAGCTCAGGAGCAGCAGACTAGTTACCTACGTTGCGGTGCCTGCAGATGCAGGGGAGTGACTCATTCACTCCAAGGGAGATTACTTTGGGTGTCTTTGATGCCCACAGGCCTGGAGAAGAACCTGGGGGAAGCACAGGCATAGACGACGCAGAAGACTAGCAGGACGACGAGACCAGGAGCAGCAGGATTCTTCCTTGATGCAGTCTTGGTTCCAGGTGAAGTCCAAGGCGCCCAGACGGTTGAAGTGGAAGTGGTTTAGGATCTGAATCTTGTCCCACGACGAATCTGAAGAGCCACCCATAGGTAAGCCCTTAAGTACCCTAAGGACAGGGTTAGGACGATTCAGGGGTCCCTCCCAGAGGAGGGGCTGGACAGAGGGGAGGATACTCCCATGTCCTTTGTCCAGTTTCGCACCAGAGCGGGAGCCAACGGCTACCTAAACTGGTTTCAACTGGAGTATGCAAGGAGGGCACTAAATGTGCCCTTCAAAGCAGTCTGGTGGCGCTGGCAAGCGCCCCCACCCCAGCACAATACACCAAGTCCTGTCTGGGAGGTGGTCACACCTCCCTGTGACAGGAACCCTATTGTTCTACCTTCCCCTGCTCGAGCCTGGCTGAGCAGCAGGAGGGCAGAATCATGTCTGTGGTCGGCAGCAGCACTAGCTTGCTCTTAGACCCTGAAAGGCTGTTACCAGGAATACAGGGGGGCCCCCTAGGGGAGCCCCCCAGTACATGAGATCCAACATCCAACACTGGAATCGGTGTTGGGGTAGGATTCCAACATGTTTGAAACCAAACATGACCGCTTTCGGTGCAGCAAATATATAGTGAGACATCTCGTAATTGACTTGATGTCCACTATATGTATTAAATGGCTGACCACACTTACAAAGCCTGGAGAATCGACTCCGGGGTTTGTAGGGAGTGTCCAGCTCATGCAGGGCACCCTCACACTTATAACCTAGCACCCTGCCTTCCGGATTGAAAGGCCTGCCTTGGGAGTGACTTATAGGTTTTAAGTGCAGTGACCTCAGATATAAGAAAACATATCTGCTGTGAGTGGTGCTACCACCAATTCACACAGGCTGAAATGGCAGGCCTGTAGTCAGTTTGAGTGATCTCTCATGGGTGGCACAATACATGCTGCAGCCCATTGGGAGACCCCTGGTGTACCTATGCCCTGGGTACCTAAGTACCATATACTAGGGACCTAGAGGGGTACACCCGTAGCCAATTAGGAAGGTACCAAAGTACTTACCATTGTCAAACATAGGGAGAAAGCTCAGTGACTGGGACCTGATTAGCAGGATCCCAGTCAGACTAGCCCAAAACACACTGACACCGGGCAAAAAGTGGGGATAACCATGCCAGAAAGATCCTACCTTTCTACACTCTGAATCTATAAACCTGCTCCTCCGCTCTCATGCAACAACTGAGATTCGATTCCCATTCCCACAGGGTTGGTTGGACTGGGCTTCCCCAGTACCTGACTATGTCTCTCCTCGCTACCGCCAGGGCCACGTTGCAGAAGAGCAAGTATTATCTCTCTAAAGGTCTGCTTCCCCTTACACCCAACGTCACCAGCTGGGGCATAAGTTGAATACGGGTCTCCACCACCTCCATCAGGTGCAACTCTACTCGCTTTCAGTATTTCTGTAAAAGCGGGCATTCCCACAGTGTATGGAGCAGTGTTCCTCTCAGACCACATCCTCTCAGACATAGATCAGAGTCGCTTCTACCTAGTCTACGTAGTTGGCCCCTCGTGAAGTATACTCTATGAAAGGGTTTCAGTTGGATCAGGCATAACCTGGCCATTATTGCCATCTCTTGTGTGTATCGACAGGCCTCACCCCAGGCTTCGTTCTCCAATATTCCCAGCGGTCCCTCAGAGTGGACAGGTCGGGGAGACAATGAGTCAGCAAAGTGGTATACACTAATGAGACAGCATGGGTGTGCAGGGAGGATAAAAGTACCCTGCATTCCAGTGAAGATTCCTCTGGCGAGTCTTCCAGCAGGGAACTGTAGCCTTTAAGGATATGTTGCAACTGTAAATATCGGAGATACTGGCTACCCGAACATCTCATACTCGGCCTACAGTTCCTGAAAGATAATCAGCCTGCCCTCCCTCCAGACATCTCCCACTACCAAGATTCCCAGCACGTCCCACTTCTTGTGACCTTCGATGTTCCTGAGGACCTTCAGAGCATGCGCCTCCAACCCATGAGCTTCTCGGCCTTTCGCCATATCTCAAGTACCTGCGCCATCTGTGCCAGGAATCCTTAAGACTTCTTCCCCCCATACAAGTAGCGCAAGTGTCCCACTGGGACCATCGCTCTCCTGTCAGCCCATAAAGAGGGCTCATCCTGATCAGAGAAAACCCAGTCATTCACCACTACCAGGTGTGCTGCCTCAGATTCGGTAAGGCAATGCCCCCATCCCAGGCTTTCCTGGTAAGCGTTGTTAGAGCTATCTGAGGGGACCCCCCCATTCCAAAGTAGCTTTCTTGTGACTTTGTCTACCTGCCTGAAGAACCTGTCTGGCACTGAATAGGGGTATTTTGGAGGACCTATAGGAACTTCGGGAGGTATAACAATTTAAACAACGCTGCCCTGCCTAACAAGGACATGGGATATTGCGCCAGTGGCCCACATCCTGGTTGTACGCCTCCAGGATCCTACCCGAATTGGCTTGAAAGAAGCGCTTGAGGTCGGACATGACATGGACACCTAAGTACCTAAACCCCTCTGGTTCACACTGGAGTGGGAGGCCCTTCGCAGAGGGCACCTTTCCGTTACGGGGTATGCCACCGATTTCCCCCAGTTGATGCTCAACCCGGTATACTCCCTGTAGATCCACAGTATTTATCCAGTACTCATCACAGCGATCGGGCAGGCTCAGCTAGAAACAACAAAATAACGTCTGCATAAAGGGATATCACGTCCTCCCAGCACAAAGCCCTGATCTGGGCATCTCTCCGGATCCAGCTCGCCAGCGGCTCTAGAGCCACTGCAAACGGGGATAGCAAACACACCTGCCTTGTGTCTCTCCTGGTCTTTATATCCCCAGACATCATTGCATTTACCCTCCCTCAGGCCACAGGGTCATGGTACAGTAGTTTTACTTATCCCAGAAAAGGACCCCCAACTCCCATCATTTCCAGGACCGCCCACAGGTACGCCCATTCCAGGGAATCGAACGCTTTCTCTGCGCCTAAGGACAATATTGTTGCAGGCTCCCGGATTTGCTCCTTTCGCACCCAGCAACCAAACACCCACTGAAGACTATGGTGCATTGCCCTATGCAGCATGAACCCCAACTGGTCAGCCTTTACCAGGGTACCCACCAGCCGCAACATTCAGTCGGCTAGTACCTTTGTAAATATCTTTGCTTCTACATTGATCAGGGATATCGGGCGATATGACGCACACACCTCCCTCGGTTTCCCTTCCTTGTAGATTGGGACAAATTAGTGTGTGAAGCAGGTCCTCCGGCAGTGCCTCCTCCTGCCTGGCACTCCTATAGAATTTCCCCAACTGGAGTACCACCTGCGTCCGAAGGCACATTAAAAATTTGTGGGTAAGCCGTTTGGGCCCGGGGCGCACCTTTTCTCTTGTGGGCGAGGGTCTCTGCAATCTCAGGGTCTGAGATCTCCGCATCTAGGACTTCCCGATCCTTCTCCATGAGCATTGGCGTCGGGAGGTCTTGGACAAAGGTCGAAAGACCCTCTGCATCCCTGGGGGTTTGGAAGCTGTACACTGCACTGATGAGTAACGCCAGCATCCTGGTAATGGCCAACCGTGTCTCCACCAGATTCCCATCCTCAACTTTTAGACCTCTTATCCATCGCTGTCCCTCCTCCCACTTCGCAATCCAGGCCAACAAGTTTCCAGCCTCATTGGCAAACTCATATTTTCACTCCGGCTTGGCCCAGAAACGGGTTCTGACTTTCTGGTGTGCCAATACACTGTACTCCTCAAGAGTCTTCTCGACCTCTGCCGCCAGCTCTGGCTGTGAGTTTGCAATAAATGCTTCCTCTAATTCGACTAGTTTATTCTCAAGGGTCACACAGTCTATCTCCCTCTCCCTCTCCTTGCCAGCAGTAATGGAAATCAGATGACCCTTCAACACTGTCTTGTAGGCCTCCCACAGTACCACACTTGAGGACACCAAGCCTTTATTTTCCTCTAAATACTTTGTGGTTTCTGTGGCCAACTGCTTCCTGGTGTACCAGTCCGTTAGCTCCCAGGAGATCTAGTCTCCATCTCCCTCGCTGTGACCCACCTGATCCCCGGCACATCACCAGCAACTGGGAGTGGTCGGAGATCCCTTGTTGCAGGTAGAACACTTCTCACCACCGGCCCTTCTGATGCCCAGGGTCCAACAGGTAGTCTAGTTTGGAGAGGGACTTCTGAGCACTGGCAGTGAAGGAAAACTGGTTTATGGTCTGGGTGTTGCTCGTGCCACAGGTCCACCAAGCCCATTGACCCCGTAAACGTCACAAGGCATGTTATCCGGGACTGCTTCACCCTGTCCATCTGCTCACTTACGGTCAAACTGAGGCCCCCCAACCAAGGATCGCGAGTGCGTTCGGTGCAGCTATCAACCAGTCCCCCATATGTGTCAAGCCATCGGACTACAGACCAGGTGGGAGATACCAGGAGACCACAGTAAGGGGAGCCCATTCCATGTTCCAGGAGCCACTGCCCTGCACCCGTCTTGGGAAGCCCATGTCTTTACCACATGAAACACGACTGGGCTATGGACCAGTATCCCTACACCCCTGGAACTCCTTGTGAATCCTGCATGTGCCACTAGGCAAAAGAGCCCCCTACTGAAGAACCCACATCTGTTCCCAACTAGGTGGGTTTCTTGCAGTAATTCTTTATCTGGGGCATGTCTATATAGGAATTTTGTTACCACTCCCCTCCTGATACTGCTCCCCAGACTACTGACATTCCATGAAAGGACTCTCAGGCCCGCCTCTTTCCAATTCCAGAAGTCATACCCTACCTGTCCTTGTGCCACACCCTCAGGCATTACATTATTTAGAATGGAACTTTGCCTCCATTGCTGCTGTCAAACTATTTAACAACCCTCCCCCCTTCTCCACATCCTCTTGCGGTGAGCTCAAATCTACCCATCCCCCAATGCTCGTGGTGCCTGTCGCCCTCTCCCCCATTAGTCGCTGAATAGTCCTGTCAAGCGAATGCAGAACTGAGATTGATCTTGGGGTGGCAGCGATCCGCGGCCCATAATATGAAATCCGAAATCCCACAACCAAATCAGCTGTCATGGGGGTCACGACAGGGAGCCCCCCCCTGATTAAAGTCTCCCACTTTGGCCGAAGTTTCTCGGCATCCTTGCCCACCTCCAGAGGTGACCACTGGGTTGCTAATGACCAAGCATGACCACCCTGTATTTCAGGCACCACTTTCACCCTGTCTGTCTCTGCTTGGGTTTTGGTGGGGGAGGTCTCTGGCCTACAGCGCCTACCCCGTTGTTGCCTCAGTGTCTTCCCAGTGCCCCTGTCTTCGGGCCCTGGGTGATCCTGCATTTGGCAACCTTTCGCCTCTAGCCAGTCCCAGGCCTCTGCTGCCGAACCGAAGAAATGGGAACCCTCTGAGTTTGTGACACGGAGCTTAGCAAGGAACAACAAAGTTAATTTAAGGCCCATGGATCTCAGCTGTTTCTTAATTTTGAAGTAAGACTCCCTCTGCCTCTGAACCTTGGTAGTAAAATCTGGATAAATATTAACCGATCTGCCATCCAGCTGCCAGGGACCCTAGCCACCTGCAGTATATGGTCCTGGTATCGGAAGATCAGGAGTCGCGGCACAATGGCCCTCTGGGGGGCTCCTGGGACCGGGGGCCTTCCTGGTACTCTGTGCACTCTTTGAGGAGTAAACAGTAGAGACGGCTTCCCCTCCACCATGCTCAGCCAGTCCTCAACATAGAGCTAAGTCAAAGGTCCCTCCGCCCGTTCTGTGACCCCCACCAGGTGAATATTGTTTCAGTGGAAGTAACCCTCCAAGTCGTCCAGTTGCGCCGCCATGATGGCGTTGTCCGCCTCTAGCTTGTCCAGGCGAATTTGAGTCAACCCCAGTGTTGGAGTAATCTGCTTGAGGGTGCTCTCCTTCGCACCTACTCTTCCCACCAATTTCCGGTGATCGGCCCGCAGTAGCCCCATATCCTGGGCAACCGTATCGATCTTAAGCTCTAGAGTGGACTTTGTTTCCTTGATTGCCGCCATGATGGCCGCCGTGTGAGCCCCCGGATTCCGGTCCGTTTCTGCTAGGGGGCAATCCCCGTGTCATGTACTAGGCGCCCTTGATCCTCTTGGCGGTTCTGTTTGGGCCCCTTCACCTGGCCCATATTAGAAACAGTCCAGGCATTGGTCTCCTGGGAGAGACCCACTATCCGGGGGGTCCGAGCACCACTACACCAGCCAGCCGGAGACCAATTGCCTGTGCCCCATGCAGCAGCCACAAGCTCTCCTGTTCATGGGCAGGGCAGACCAAGGCTGCCCTGCAGACAGCGCACCACAGCCCTCCCCCCAAAAATCAGTCGCTCGCCCCCTGGCAGGCAGCAGCCAGCACCCCAGCCACGTCCCCGGGGATGCAACAAAAGGGGGCGCACACCAGCCCCCATCAAGGCGCCACAGCCACCGTTTCCACGAGTACCCCAGCCCAACTACCCCACCGACAGGAATGCCACTCCCCAGTGGTCGGCTCCAAATCACTCCAGAGGGAACCCCTCTCGTCACTGCTGCTGGGTGTCAACCCCACTGCTCACCATTGCGCCTCTGCTCAAGCTGGCGCTTCTCCTTCACCCCAGGCGTGGGGGCCGGTGCCTCCAATTCGTGGCACTGACTACCACACCATATCTATGGCTCCAGCACATGCCGCTCCAGATGTCGTTGTCTTGCACCCCACAATCGCAGTAGGGCTCTAGTCGACTCTCACACCCCTGCCACCGATCACTTCCTTACTTCCCAGGTTTGGGAGGTGTCAGCCGGTAGGCCCCAAGCCCTACCATCATAGATTAGGAGCAGGCACCGCCGGGCCACACTGGGAAGCAGCCCTATGTGTCTGTTTTTGGGCAGCTCAATGTCCTCTAGAGGGCCACCACTCCTCGGGCCTCCCGTACCACTCTCTGCTGCCCCTGCGATGCTGATTGGCTGTCCCTGCTGCAGCCACGGAGGATCAGCTCACGGTTGCCGCCGCCATCTTGCATCTGGAGCTCAGCACCACCGTCAGTGTTTTTGGCAAGTGAAGCCCTGCTCCTGCAGCTCCCCCAGTTTGGGCACCTCTCGGGGGTAATTGGGGTCCATCGGCAGGATCCTCGGTGAAGGATGACTGTTCTTGCGGGCTGCAGCGCATGGACCTCCACCAAAACCCGTGAGGCTCAATGCAGCTCCTGGCCACGACCACCACTGGGAGTTTTCTTGAAGGTTGTAATGGATCGGTGGTCTGTCTGTGCCCACTTAAGTCCATCCAAGAGTTGGGCCTGTTCACTGATGCTGCAGGAAGCCTGGGTTTTGAACCAATTCTGGGGCAAGAACGGTATGCACAAATGGCCTGAGGGCTGGTTTGTTTGGTGACTAATGCAGCTTTCCTTTAATTGTTTCCTATCCTGTTAGCCTTGATGGTATAGTTTGGTCACTTCCCCAATCAGTCAGTGATTTTTTGATCGGATAACATGACTGTGGTGGAGTCCATTAACCATCAGTGAGGCGGAAGATGGTGCTTAGGTTCATGAAAGTAATCATTTTTTTGTGTTTAGAGAATAATGTGACATTTAAGGCTAAGCATGTACCACGGGTGATGAATAATGCTGCTGATATTCTATCTTATTTCAAGTTGCAAGAATTCAGACATTTCCACCCGGAGGGAGCAGAAGTACCTGCACTCTCTCCAGACCAACTATGGAGGTTTGGTACCCTGTCTTATCAGACCTCGTGGCAGGCAGTTTTGTGCCTAAATCAATATGGTATAAGCAGGTGAGGCGGAGTTTCTGGGTTGCTTTTCCCTAATTTCTGAAGCAGGAGGGCAGATCAACTGCTTATGCAAGAAGATACTTGTTGGCAATGTCCTTTTTTGCGAAGTTGATGGAGGCAGGGACTTGGCCAATTCCTTTTTCATTAAGAACGTTTGGAGGGAGGGGCGGTTCTGAAGGCAGCATACAAAACTAACCCCGACATACTCATGCTCCAGGAGACACATCTCATGGGAAACCACGGCCCCTTCCTGATGCGCAGGGGGTTTTCGAGGTTGTTCCACTCAGGGTTCCATTGTGGCTTGAGGAGTGTCGCCATTCTGATCCACTGACACATCCCCCTGCTGATGTCCAGGGTATGGCATGGCACTGAGGGACATTATGTGATGGTATCTGGTACTCTACAGGGGTCCCGCTATCCCTAATTCGCGTCTATGATCCCCCACCCCTTACATCAGAGTTTGTAAGGACATTGAGTCGTCTTCTCATGGAACTCGATGCGGCCCCATGGGTCATGGTTAGTGATCCCAATGGGGTTTGCGACCCTAGCTTAGATCGTTTTTCCACTTCAACCATGTTAGGGGCTGGTCCGACATTACATACCACTTTCTTGCATAACATGTCCCTTATTGACGTGTGGTTGGTACACCATCCGGTTGCGCACTGCTACACTTTCTACTTCAGTGCACATCGATCTCTCTCCCGTCTCGACTATTTTCTTCTCCCTAAACAGGAGGGGCATAGAGTGCTAACCATTCAGACCTTGGCGAGGGGTTTGTCTGACCACTCGTCAATGCTGCTTGACCATGCCTGGGGGCCCGATCAACCAGCTGCGGTGTGGTGCTTGAGCTGCTGGTGCCTTTAGACTGAGGAGTTTCATGAGGCTTGTCGCCAAATGGGTCAGAGGTTCTTGAAAGAAAATACCGAGTCAGTAGACTCCCTGGGTGTCCTTTGGGAGGACTTGAAGGCTACCTTGAGGGGCGAGATTGCGGGGCGGGCACAACAAATGGTAGTTGACTTGGAGTCCCACGTACTTGAGCTGGAGCAGCGTTACATAGCTACAGCGAAAGACTCGATCCTGCACGATTCCCTCCATGCACCATCACTTTTACGACAAGAACATATGCAGGAAGCCCATGAGGCTTGGATGGCTATGCGTAGCCGCATTTATCAATGGAGGGACAAGGCAAGTAAGACACTGCATTGGCTGTGCATGCCTCGCGCCTCTGGAGACACCATAGCCTACATTGAAATTGATGCAGGCTTGCATATGACCAGCAGCGAGGCAATTGCAGGAGCCTTTGCTGCATATTACAAACAGCTCTACAGCCCTAACCAGGAGACAGAACGCACTGACCTACCACAATTTGTGGCAGAACTCCCAGTGGCCCACCTGACCCCAGCAGATTAGGACCTTTTAGAGGCGGATGTTACACTTGAGGAATTGGGGGAGGCCCTTACGCAGCTTCAATGCAGCAAGGCGCTGGAGCCTAATGGCTTACCGGTGGAAATTCTGGAGGCTCCTATGGCCTCAGGCGCTTCTGTTGAAAACCTTTCGTGAGGCCCTGCAGGTCAGTAGGTTGCCCAAAGATCTCAGAGCAGCAAACATAGTGGTGATACTGAAGCAGGGCGTGTGTGGAACCCGCTGTGAGGAGTACAGACTAATATCATTACTGAACACAGAGGTCAAGGTATGGGCTGAAGTGCTTGTCAGTAGGCTGTCGGGTGCTTGGGCATCTTGTCCATCCCGATCAGTCTGGTTTCATGCCCCATGGGGCCACTAGACACAATATTAGGAGGGTCACCAATGCCATTGAGATGAGTGCTCCTCTCCACGGCCACCAGGCGTTGCTAATGGTAGACTTCCAAAAGGCGATCGACACAACTTCACTTTGGGCCCAAATTAGTCAGCTATGTCAGACTGTTATACACTGACCTTCAGGCAAAGGTGCGCGTTCAACACAGAGAGGGGCACCCGCCAGGGTTGCCCGCTCTCGCCCTTGCTCTTCGCGATACAGCCTCTGGCGGCCTGGTGAGGGTGGATGCACTGTTTCGCAGCTTCCAGTGGTCCCCGACTGTCAGCAACAGAATTTCCTTATACTCAGATGATGTCTTGTTATTCCTAGACAATCCTGCTGAAACTGGCTGTAGAACCCTGCAAATACTACATACATTTGGGACCTACTCCGGTCTCTGCATGAACAAGGCCAAGTCTACCATCTACCCCATCCCCAATTCCCAGTGGTTATGCCATGGGCCCTGGAACTGCGGGTGCTTCCAATGGGGTTCAAATATCTGGGCATGTTTATCACCAAAGACAGAGCCCTGATTCAGGGGGTCAACATTCAATTTCAGCTTGTGGGTTTGGCCAAAGATGTGAAGTTCTGGATCTCCCTCCCATTATCCCTGCTTGGTCGTTCGTCCGTTTTCAAAATGGTCACCCTCCCAAAACTCCTATATCAGCTCCAAAATTACCCCTTCCCGGTAGAAAGGGGCTTCTTTACCAGGACCAATGCCCTTATCCGAGACCTCCTGTGGGGTGGGAGTGTGCCCCGGACTGCCCTTGAAAAATGTTGCAGGCCTACCTTTGAGAGTGGCATAGCCACTCAGGATCTGCTGTTATACTACAGAGCTGCTCACCTCTTGGTGCTTAAAGACTGGTGGTTCGAGAGGTTTGGGGACACAGCCTATGCGGCGGAGAGGTGGCTCATGGGTCAGGACTGCCTCACCACACCTATTGTATGGCGGCGAAGCACAGCGGTCCCTGACCACTTCCACTTGAGCAGTGCAGTCCATTTGGATAACAGCTGCGAAGGCCATGGGTTGGGCAGACAGACTCATGTTGGAGACCCGCTGTGGAAGGGGACCAGACTCCCCCAGGTGTCTGCGCTCCACAGCTTTGCCAAATGGGATACCATAGACATATCAACCATGGGAGACATGATTCACAAAGGGTCTCTTAAGTCCTTTCAGGAGCTGCGTCCGAAACATCACATGCACCGCACTCAGTTTTTCCGGTACTTCCAGCTCCGACACGCGTTCATGCGATACTTACCAACACGTCACAATTCCGAAATACAACCCCCCAATCCTACTTACCGACATTAAAGAATAAAAAATGTCTGCCCTCTATCAGATGCTGCTGCACAATCAGCCGGATCCCATGATAAAGGTGAGGGAGGCGTGGGCTCAAGATCTGGGGCTGCTTTAGGATGAGGACTGGAATGAGGTGATGGCCGCTCCCACGGAGGCTGTGGTGGCCTCTCAGTTCCGTCTAATACAACTCAATTATTACACTCCACATACCTCACGAGAACACAGTTGTTTAAAATGGGCCTAGCTAGCTCAGGGTGTTGCCTGCCCTGCAATGATCCCACAGGGGACCTGTTACATACCTTGAGCTGCCTGGCCTTATCGGACTTCTGGTGGGGGTGGGGGGGGGAGGGTAGCCGGTGTTGGGAACTTTGTAGACGGTACTGGCCTGGAAGATCACCCGAGATCCAAAATTGATTCTACTGCCCATTGCAGAAGATGTAGGGGGCAACAGAGGTAAAAGGACACTGCTTTGGCTGGGTCGGCTGATAGCCAAACGAGACACTGCACAGGCGTGGAAGGACACTGCGTCTTCTCCCCTAGACAGATAGGCAAAGGGTATGGACCACTGCATGGGGATGAACGCCCAGAATATCAGGCCAGGTGATGCCCACAGAAACACTATAGAATGTGGGAGGACTGGCCCGTGCACCGAGGGATACGCCTTGAGCTGTGTCCACCTTGGCCATGGTCCATGAATGGCGTGATACGTTCCTCCGATGCCATATCATGTTGACTTTCCGGGGGGGGTTATTTCATACTTAAGCTCATTCTATAGTGTGTCTGAGGGGCTCATTATATTGTATTGTATTGTATTGTGATCGCAACAACTCAGTTTCATTGTGATAACTGTTTGTATCAAGCCGGGGCATGTCGAAAAGTTCAAATCTCAATAAAAAGTTGTTTTTTATTTTTTTTAAAGAAAGCTTGGAGGGGTTGGCAAAGGCTTGAGGGGGCTAGAATTGATGTAAGGTGACCCCTTGACATCTGCAAACTCAAGATCATCGTATAAGGGGCCCCAGGGGTGTGTTCATCAGAATTTGAGCTCCTTCTTTTTATGGCTGCCTGGCCTTTTACAGGGATTTTATCGGGGGAGGCAGGGGCTAGGTCAAAGTCTGACATTCATGGGGGTTTGCTATTTTGAAGTGATTAGCTGGTTAGGGGGTGATTTCTTGGTTTCCTTGCCTTTCTCTACGACTGATCAAAAAGGGCATGGTAAACAAATAATTCTCAATGGGGCCCCCTGGAAGCCTATGTTGTTCCATGCAGGCGGTGAAAGAATACATGACGGTTAGACCATCAGTAAAGGTGCTATTCCTCCATACTAACTCCCGCTTTCTAGGTTCCAATTGACAAAGGTACTGAAGTTGGTCTTCTGGAAAGTGGGGATGATTGGGCTAATTTTAGCCCACATTCTTTTTGCATTGGTACAGTTACTTAGGCAGCAGATTCTGGCTTTGATGCACAGATAGTTCAAAGGATTGGAAGGTGAAGGTTGGACTGCTTCAAGCAATATGTTCACCTTAATACGGTTTAACCTGTGGTAGCTGTGTAATCTTGCATTTTTTCCTCCCATTCCTCCCACTTTTTTGTAGATTTGAGTGTTATGCCTCTGCAGGAACCTTGGTGCTGGGATATTCTTACGTGAGGAGTGATTTTTAAATGTACTGAGCTGGTGACTTCACAGACTGGGCCACTGAAGCAGGATTCAGGATGAAGTGGTATGGACAAGGAGGCTTGTGCATCAACAGTCTGAGAACAGTCGCTGAGAAGAGTGTTCCAAGGGGGTTTTCGCCCCCGTTTTACTTATTCTCCACTTGGGAGGTAAATATTTAGTTGAGCATTGTCGCAGGGATCTGGTGGAGGTCCTAATAGCTAGGAGACCATGGTTATCTATGCGTTTTCCTCACACAGTTATAACAAGGTCCCACATAGTTCCAAGGGAGGTGTGGTATGGAAGTTTCTCTCTTTAGGCTCTGAACGAATCTGCAAAGCACCTGCACAGAATGATGTTGAGGTTCCTGAGGACACCTTGACTCCCCTACTGTTACATCAGTGGTCAGGTTTTTTCTCCCTGATGGCATGCGTCTTTCCACTCCAGGTAATGACATGTTTGTGAAAATGCTGTTTTCATTTGCTTATCAGTTCATATTGCAACTAGAGGGGAAGCCAGATGGTAGGCGAACCATGCTGGCTTGTGACGGGGTGAATTTATGGTTGGCTGGAACACTTCTGGTCACCTTGGCATCTAATAAGAAATAAGGCACATAGAATACCAGATTCACATGGACCTCGAAGGGATCGTTTGGAACACTACAAAATCTTTTACTGGGTTTTAAGTCAGTCACTTAAGCAGCCCTCACCGGCCTTCCATTCCTGGTGGTTGATCAAATTGTTGGCAACCCTTTCGGGTGACAGAGGATGTTGTCTGCATCGGAGGACCAAAGTTGTGGCCTGGTTGCCCAGCCCATCCCTCCGGCGGATGCTGGAGGTAATCCAGCGGAGTTGCTCTGGGGGGATTGGCCTCTAGCATAAGTGCATAGAGCTTGGGTTCCCATAAGGGCGGACATCTTTTGATCTGAGGTGGGGCCCGTGATGGGCCTGGAAGGGATTAGGGCCCCGAAGGGACCAAGTGGGAAGTCAAACCATGAGTTAGCAAAAAAAATTTGATGCATGGAAAGGGACTGGATTGCAAGTAACTTGAAGAATGTGTATTGGGGAAAATCATTTTCTAAAATCTTGTAAATAAGCGGGCCTATCCGAATTTTGTTGAGTTATGTTTTAGTAAATTAATAAGGCCTGAGAATTTTATTCACTAACTGAGAAAGTGCCCTCTTTCTGCATGGTTGCCCCCACTTTTTGCTGAACTGCTGATTTACTTTGACTGAGTGTGCCCTGGGCTCCTGCCAATCAGGTACCCAGGGCCTATGTTCTTTCCCTAAAACTGCATTGAAGACCAAACCCAATTGGCACTCTCTGGCCACAGGTCAGCCCCTGGTAAATGGTACCACAGGTACCCAGGGCACAGTGACAAGGGAAGGCCTCTAAGGGCTGCAGCCCTTATTGTACCACCCTTAGAGGCCCTGTACCTTTACACTCACACACTGCCTTTGCAGGCTGCGTGTTTTGGTGCAGAACAAAGTGAAGAGTCGACATGGCACACATCCCTTTGTGCCGTGCCTACAACCCACTGCCCTGACATAGATGAGCCACCCCTCTAGCTGGGTGCACTATACCAGTGGTGAGGGTACAGGTGCATGAGCCCTGTACCCCTACAGTGTCTAAGCCAATTCTTAGACATTGTAAGTGCAGTACTGACATTAAGAGTATATGGTGCTGGGAGTTTGTCATTACGAACTCCACAGTACCATAATGGCTTTACTGAAAACTGAGAAATTTGGTATCAAACTTCTCAGCACATTAAACCCACACTGATGCCAGTGTGGGATTTAATGAAAAATGCACACAGAGGGCATCTTAGAGATGCTCCCTGAAAAATGACCTAACACTAGTGTCCAGGCTGAGTGGCTGCTCCCCAGCTGCCACCACCAGACATGTTTCTGGAACCCTGGGTCGAGAGCCTGCTGCTCTCGGGGGCCTGAAACAATGCACATCCTGGGACGAGGTGCCAAGACTCCTCCCCCAGGATGCGCAGGGTCCATGAAGGGGAAGCTTCAAAGGCTTACCACCTTTGTGAGCTTCCCCAGGCCTTTTGCTGCTTCCAGCAACTGGTCCCCACCGGTTCTGACCCCCACTTTGGGCAGGAGAACCAGCGGGAAAACCAAGTGAGAAAGGGAGGTGTGCCCACCTTTGCCAACTCCACCTCTCAGGTGGGGGAGGCGAGGTGAAGCACAACTCTCAGTCCCCACTATCTTGCAGATGGGGGGACCCAGCCAACCAGAGTGAGGAAAATGCCCCCCTCCCACTGGAGGGTGGCATAATAGGGGGTGTACCCACCCCAAGGAAGGGACCCATTGGTCCCAACCTTTTACTTACCTGTAACGCCCCTAAATCTAATATTTAGGGGCACCCCTGAACTTTGCCTCCTCAGACAAGAAACGACTAAAAGAAGAAGAAGGACCGAACAGCCGTGCCGAAGCTAAGAAGAGGAGGACGCCTACTGAATTGGCCCCAGCCCTACCGGCCTGTCCCCACCTCGAATCTGCAGAAGCGAAACTCCGGTGTGTTCTGCAGCCAGCAACCTCAAGAACCCCAAGGACCTGCCCTGGCTTCCAAAGAAAAGACTTTGTCTCCCGTGATCACCGGATTTGCTCCCCCACAGACTCCAGCTCCGGCAAAATCCGCTAGTCTGCACCACTCTGCACCCATCGCCCACGGCCTGAGTTCGAGTGGCCCAACACCACGAGGAGGTCTCCCTGGCGATCCTGACCAAAGATCCAGTGATCCCTGACCTGCCTCAAGCCTCCAGCCGACTCCTTCAGCCTCAATCCGGAGGGTCCCCCCAACCGCGACCAGGAGCTGGTAAGAAGATCCGACCCAAAAAGACAACCCTGCACCCGACGCCCCACGGCCTTGGGTGGCCCAACCGACAGTGGCTAGCCAACCTCCAGCATCCCAACTTACCTCTCCAAGTGGTGGTCGCTCCCAGAAGACCTTCGTCCCCGAGCCTGCAGTGTGTTTGCAAACTGGAGAATCCCCATTGAAAGTAACAGGGCACCAGACGCCAAAACAGCACCCTGCACCCGTCCGCCCTAGTGCCGCTGAGGGTGCACCTTTGGTGCTAACTTGAACCCCCATTTGCCCTGAGCTAAAGTCCAGGGGCTTTGCTCCCACAACCTTGTGGCCTGCTCTTGAGCAGCCACCAACCGGAGGCCCCCTGTCCCCCTTTGGATAACATTGGGCCTCAGCACTCTGCACCCAGCCACCCTAGTGCCGCTGAGGGTTGCTTTGAGAGTGCATCCTCGACCCTGAGTCTAACCCCAGAAAACCAACTCCCACAACAAAGTACTTACCTGTTAACCGATAACCCTATTTCCTCCCATAGGATAACATTGACTGTTTTCTATGAAAAAGTGTGGAGTTGGAAAATCTATAAAAGTCTATACAACTGTGTACAAATAACCAAAACGCATTTCCTTACCTTTTAACAGGAAATGTCCCAGTGCAGTATCCAGGTATACTACACTGTGTAAGAAAAGTAATCTGCAAAGTAATATACATGACCTGCTATTGAAAAGTCATTATAAAGTATCTGTACAATATTTTAAGGTATTGCATTTCCAGTAATTCTACTGTAACCAAACCAAAGTATATATACAACTGAAATTCAAACTGTATTGTTACTACAAAAGTATAAATCACTTACCTGTGCCAGGCTTGCTTGGTTCTAAGAAATAAATATATCTAAATAATATTTTTAGACAAAGCAAATTGGTCTGAGTTCAGTCTTTGAGTGTATGCAATCATTTGCTGATTGAGCGTATACAACAAATGCTTAACACAACCCTCTGATAAAGCCTTACTGCTCGCCCACACTACCACAAATAGAGAGTAAGGTGCTATCTACTTTTACCTCTGCCTACCTTTGGGGTTCCACTGGACTCTGTGCACACTACACCTCATTTTGGTATAGTATATACAGAGCCAGCTTCCTACACTAACCAAAACAACAAACTGGGTTTCATGCGGTGATTCAATGACTGTACTGTATGGTTAAGGGGGCAGGTGAGTGTACCAGTGTCAAAGGGAAACCACGGGTCCCCTTCATATATTCTAAGGCTCTCCCCCAGAATGGGAAGAGCCGACGTTATGGAGGGTGTCGGGAGACCGGGGAATGCATGATGGAGGGTCAGTAAGCATCAGCCTCTTTGATCTGGCTTGCCACCTTGCTTGCGGTGCCTGTGTCATGTTGTGGTTCTCACAGGACTGGCAGCGGTGGGGATGTGATTGCACCCTTCCTTAAAAGAGGGTGGCAAGCAGCGGTGGGCGCCATAAAGAAAGGGGGGTGGGGAGGGTGGAGGGAACATGGGAGGGGTCACGCGGGGGGTTAGAAATACTATATTTTAAAAAACGTACCTTTAGCCGCCTCAAGTGTCACGCCGCCTCTCCTCTCCCTGCCTGGTCCCAGCAGCCCCAGGGATAGACTCCCATCCAATACCTGTGCTGCAGAGCCTGAGCGGGCTAGAAAAACGCCCTGCTCAGGCCAGGGAGTATGTGGGGTTTCTCCAGCCCGGCTGCTCAATGCAGCTGGGCTGGAGAAAACCTAAGTGCGCATGTGTGTTTTGGTTGGCCTGAGAGGGCAGGCCAAACACACATCAGCACTTAGGGAGTGGAGTGCACGTAGCACTCCTCCTCCCCCTCCCATGCCTCGGCCCGCCCCTCCTTACAGAGCTGGCTAAGAGCCGGCAAATGGAAAATAAAACGATGCAAGAACATCGTTTTCTTTTTCATTTACTGGCTCAGAGCCAGGCAGTGGGGCAACGCTACTCCGCCATTGCGGAGGAGCCGCCACTGGTAGCAAGGCAGGGCAAGGTCTCTTTGTTCCTGCCTTTCCTTTACCTTGGTTCACCTCCAGCCCTCATAACCTCGCACCCCTGCTGCGGAGGCTGCACTTAGGTGTCTTCTTGTGTTTCTCGCCCACCCATCCCTTGTCTTTTATAGATTGTCCTGGGTGTTTCTTGACAGTGTTATGTTTCAATAGATCTCATGCTAGATCTAGAGCAAGACCCCTGACCTTCTGGCTGGGGTTCTGCTCTCCCAGCGCACATCTCCACCGTAAGTGCATTGCCCTGCACGGCCGCTGCCCGCGGTTCATGGCTCGCTCCTGTCTCCTTCCTAGGATTGCTTAGCTGTCTTAGCCGGTTCACTCAGCTTTTGCCTGCCCGCTTCCTCTGTTCCTGGTTCCTTTTCTCTTATTTTATTTTGTCTCCTTTTTCCTAATTTTCTTTTCCCCCGCTTCTCAGCCTCCTTTCTGACTGTTCTTTTTCCCGCCGCTGCTACCCCCGTGGCCCCTCCCAAGTGTTTCCGCCCCGCCTCCGAGCTGTCCCGTCATCCCCCAACCCCTACTTAATGGTGGGCGCTGTGCGGCCGCGCGTAGCAGGCGCACCGCTGGCGCGTCAAAGGCAAGCCCATCTGCGGCCCGACTGTGACCGGCGCCAGGAACCCTGGTCCTCCCGGCACGCCAGCGCTACAACTCCTTGGCTCTCTACACACTCAACATCAGCAAAAACAACAACTGCAAGCTCTCTTCCCCTCTCGACACCCACGGACCCTTCACCTGCCGACACTGCAGACACTCTTTCACATTCGCCGAGACCCAGGACCCACCTCCACCCTCCAGCAACAACTCCATCGCACCCCAAACCATGCATCCTCCTCAACATCTGCTCCCTCCACAGACACGCAGCGGAAATCTGGGACCTCCTCGACAGCACCACACCGGATGTCGCCTTCCTTACCAAAACCTGGACGAACGCCGCCTCAGGCCCCGACATCGCGATCGCCATCCCCGAAGGCTACAAGATCACCCGGAAGGACCACCCCAACTGCCCCGGAGGAGGCATCGTCATTACTCATAAGTCCAACCTCCGTCTGAGCGCCTACACCGACGGGCCCACAGACCTGATGGAACACCTCCACCTCAAGATGCAGACCAACCTAACCACCACCCTCTGAGGCACCCTCATCTACAGACCCCCAAGAGCCCGGGCACCTTTCACCGACTCTATCACCGACATCATCACCCCGCGAGCCATCACCTCCACCGACTACACCATGCTGGGAGACCTCAACCTCCACCTCGACAACCCCCAAGACCCCAGCTCCACCTCCCTCCTGTACAACCTCCACAACATTGGACTCAAACAGATCGTACCAGAACCAACGCACTCAGCAGGAGACACCCTCGACCCCATCTTCACAGCAGGAAACTCCATCACCTTCAGCCACACCTCCGAACGCCCATGGACCAACCATCGCTGAGTCCATTTCACCTTCAAAACGAACATCACCCGCAACAGTCCTTACCAGTTCCAGCGCAGGAACTGGAACAAGATCTCCAACGATCAGCTCACGGCCTCCCTCAGCAGCTCCACTCCCACCGCCACAGATGACGACCCTACCACCGCTGCCCGTACCCTACACAACTGGATCACTGACTGCGCCAACACCATCACCCCCCTCAAGAAAACTTCCAACCCACACGCCAAGAAAGCCAGCTGGTTCTCCACCGAACTCTGAGAATCAAGATGAACTTGCAGACGCCTTGAAAAGCTATGGAGGAACTCCAAAACCACGGCAGACCTTGACAACTTCAAAGCAGCCACCACCGCCCACCACAAACCCATCAGATACTCAAGGAAGAAAGCACTCCAGGACAGAATATCCACCCACGCACACAACAGCAAGGAACTCTTTGGCATCATCCAAGAGTTTGCCCAACCCAACAGTGAGACTACCGACATCCCACCATCCCAGGACCTCTGAGATAGACTCAGCGCCTTCTTCCATCTCAAAATCAAGACCATCTATGACAACTTCGACGACAACAACCTTCATGAAGAACCCACACCCACCGTTCCCTACACCACGCAGCCGTCACTTGACAGCTGGACCGCCCTCAGCATTGAAGACACCCTGAAGACAATGAAGTCAACCCACTCCGGGGCCCCCACGGACCCCTGTCACCACCACATCTACCACAGAGCCGCAGACATCATTGCCCCCGAGCTTCGATGAATCATCAACCGCTCCTTCCCCGACGACTGGAAACACGCCGAGATCAACCCTCTCCTGAAAAAACCCTCGGCGGACCCCACCGAACTCAAGAACTTTAGACCGATCTCCTTACTCCCGTATCTGGCTAAAATCATGGAAAAAGCCGCCAACAGTCAACTCGCCCCTTAATAGAAGAAAACAACATCCTTGACTCCTCCCAATCAGGCTTCAGGGAAGAATCACAGCACCAAAACCGCCCTTTTTGCCGCGACAGACGACATCCGCTCTCTCCTCGACAGAGGAGAGACTGTGGCCCTAATCCTCCTGGACCTCTCCGCTGCCTTCGACACAGTCTCACACTGCACCTTAGTCCGCAGACTCCACTACGCAGGAATCCGGAACAAGGCCCTCGACTTGATCTGCTCATTCCGCGCCGGCAGAACGCAGCGGGTCTGACTCCCTTCTTTCCTCTCGGAACCCACACCAACCACCTGCTGAGTCCCCCAAGGATCCTCCATCACCCCTACCCTGTTCAACGTCTACATGGCCCCGCTCGTATCCATCGCCAGATCACACGGACTCAACATCGTATCGTACACAGACGACACCCAACTCATCCTCCCCCTATCCAACGAAGCCAACACCTCCAAACACAACTTTCAAGAAGGAATGGAAGCAGTCGCCAGGTGGATGAACAACAGCTGCCTACAACTCAACACAGACAAAACCGAAGTACTCATCATGGGCCCACACCCCAATGCCTGGAACAACACCTGGTGGCCCCCCGACCTCGGGAACCCTTGCTCCCCCACGGACCACGCACCCAACCTCGGTATCATCCTGGACTCCGAACTCAAGATGGACTGCCAGAGCAACGCAGTCACCTCTTCCTGCTACCACACCCTCCGCCTCCTCCGAAAGACCTTCAACTGGATTCCCCACGAACACAGGAAAATCGTCACCCACGCCCTCATCAGCAGCAGACTGGACTACGGCAACGCACTCTACGCTGGGATCAACAGGAACCTCACCCGCAAACTCCAGAACGCCGCCGCCAGACTAGTCCTCAACCTACCGCACCACTGCCACATCAGCCAACACCTACGGACACTACACTGGCTCCCCGTCGAAAAGAGAATCACCTTCAAGCTTTTCACCTACGCCCACAAAGCCCTCCACAACACCGGACCCGCCTATATGAACCACCGCATCTCGTTCCACGCACCCCAAAGATCCCTCAGCTCAGCCCAGCTCTCTCTAGCGACTGTACCACGCATCAAGAAGACCAGAACAGGAGGACGCTCCTTCTCCTTCCCTCGCGGGCAAGGCATGGAACACCCTCCACCTCCGACAGACACCAACACTCTCCAAGTTCCTGAAGGACCTCAAGACCTGGCTCTTGGACGAATCACCATAACATCCAGGAGCTGCAACCCCCCCTTTAGTCCCTCCCCCCCCCCCCACAGTGCCTTGAGATCCTTCGGGTAAGTAGCCGCGCTCTACAAACCCCTGATTGATTGATTTGATGCTGGTTATAATTTTGCTCCAGTGTTTCTGCCTTTTGTCGTATTGGGCGGGGTGAATTCATGGTTGGTGGAACACTTCTGGTCACCTTGGCATCTCACAAAAAATAAGGTACATAGAATACCAGTTTTACATAGACTTCGAAGAGGGTGTTTGCAGCACTGCAAAACTGGGTCTCAGGCAGTTATTCAATGATTGCATTGAGTGGTTCTGGGGGGCTATACCAGTGTCAGAAGCTATTGACGTATCATCTACATATGTTTTAACATTTTCAGGAAACACAACAGATTAAGTCTCATGTGTAAACATTGACAGTTTTACTTCCTTAACCACTGGAATGTGGAGTGTAGCGTTTTCCAGCAGCAAGGACTGAATCCAATTCATATATATGGGGGTTTCCTCCCAGTCAACACCCTAAATTCTGAGGTGGTTCGGAGTTGAACTACTGTTACCACGTGTTGCAGCATTACTCTCCCAAGGTTTTACCAAGAGATTCCAGCTACGGCGTGTTGGAACAAGAGAGTACAGTGAAAATCACATTTTTTCCCTTTTTTTGGACTTTTCTAACCTCTCAAGTTCCTCCGGGTAACAGCTTTAGGGAATTTCGGGTTTAACACTCAGGTCCCGACGCAGTTTGCACTCGACTCAAAATGTCAAATCCAGCACAAACAATATATGTTATCAACTTTACATTTACCACAGAACTCGATATTAACCTGATAATGTTTGATGTTTTTTACATTAAAAAATACGGATATCTTTGGTTGCAGGTAACAAATTATATGAACTCCCCTTTTCGCTTAAAACTGTTGATTAAAAATTAAATTAAACATATACGAACAATTCTGTAAAACAAAATAAAACTATTTTTTTCTTTTGAGGTATCTCCAATGAAAAAAACATTTCATGGACAGTCAAACCCCTTGCAGATCAATTTCTCCAATCCCCTTCTAGGCCGAATCTACTAGACAGCAGATTAAAGAAGACATTTTGTGGGCTTAGTAGGAACATACAAGGGCTTGGAGCCTGACCATTGCTTACCACTGGTTGGCTTTCCTGTCATTCATTTTTCTGCTTATTATTCTATCCCAGCTTTAAATCTTGGATTTGCCCCTAACATCTTTACCATCTCTTTTCATTGTCTGGCTTCTTAAGATTCTACTGCTTGCTTTTTAAGCACTACTTTTTTTCTTTTTGGATAAACACTCCAGAGATTGCATGTGTTTTTCAGCTGTCTCCTTGGTGTACTTCCCTCCCCCTGCACTCCCTATTGCTCACTGTCGGCCATGTGCTTCTCCCTTCCTTGTTAGCGCTCCCTCTCATGTCCTCCCCCGTTGCTTTCTTGCCCGTGTGCTTTTCCACTGCATGCTCCACGTTGCTCTGTCGCCCATTGCTTCTCCTGTTCACACCCGCCCTCAGCGTTGATTACCCCATCATCCTTCTCTGTCGACTGTAGCTTCCCAGCTCCACCCCCCCCCCCACCCTCCATATTGCTTCACCTCATCAGCGTTCTACTTCTGTCTCCCATTGCTTCTCCTCCCCACATCACATGGTCTCCAAGTTGCCCTACCCACGCCCATGGTGCACGTGCCTACAAAATGACAGAGCAAGCCACGTCATAGGCTTTTTTTTTTTTCTTATTTAGGAATGCTGCACAACATCGGGGATGAGGTTCAGCAGGGCTAAAAATCAATGGCAAAGTCAATATACCTCAAAGGTGGGACCTATTGGCTTTGCCAATGCTTGTTTAGTAGTTTACACAGCAGCAACGCATACACGTCTGATTCAACCGCTCTCACATAGCACAGCGAGTCCACATTTGGAAGACTGTGCTAAATACCCTGATACTTCCTCATGAAGTCTATTACTCTTAAACTCGTAGGGTCCTTACGGTAGTAGCAGGAAGCAAGATAGCAAATGTAGTGTGGTATTTTTGGTAGCACAAACCAACGACCCATTTTTGGGGGATTCTATATCACATTCCATAGCCTAATCTGTAATGTCATGCAGTAGGTCCATTGGGGGCCCTTAACTACTAAACCATGAAAAGATGTAGTCGACTGGCCTACACCGCAGGCATGTGCATCCATATAGTTGTGGTCGTAGAAAGGCATGGGGTGAGAAGTGCCTGGTGGAAGAAGGAAAGTCTGCAGGGGGTGCTAACTCGATTGTAAGTGGTGAGAACTAGTGAAATTAGTAATGCTTTGGGAAGCAGAGCGGTTTGGTGAAAAGGAGATATCCAGAAAATAGAGAGAAGCCTCAGGGAAAGGGAAATGCCTGAAGGGAGAAGAAGAAGAAAAGAGACGAAGAGGCTTGGCGTAGTGGGAATGCCTCGGAGGAGAGAGAAGTCTTTGGGAGACGGCCGAGCAAAAGCCCGGAGGGACAGATACCCTGGAGGAGAAAAAGGCCTGGTTGACAACAGAGAGGGATAGAAAAGGGAAATAAGGTTAGAAGGGGATATAGAAAGAAAATATGCACTGTGGAAAAATACAGCTGCCTGGGTTGATTCGGTGCTGAATCAAGCTGGAAAACAAGAGGGGTCTGTAGTTTGAAAATTATCCTGAGGAAGTGGATTTGTCTATTTTTTTTTTTTCTTAAAAAGCAAATGGCTGAGGACTGACCTCACAACATATTCAGCAAATCGCTAGAAACTAGACTATAGCAAGTTAACTGGAAGAGGGCAAACCATGGTCTTATAGTTTACAAGTTCAATACCCCTTTAAAATTTGGACCTAATAGCGGGCGACATTTACATGAAACAGGGTATGTTTGTATTTATTTATTCGTATATAGTGTGGTTGTTAAAAACAGAGATTCGGTGCTAATCAAGATCTATATTGTGGTGCTCATGTAGTGACAAAGAGAAGATTTCCCAAGCGGTGAGGGTCAGGAAGACAACAAGGTAATCAACAATAAGTATCATTAATCTCCCCAGCACAGGTGTTAACAGGGCATCACAGAAGTGTTCTTGCACCCTGTTCCTTCAGCCACTTCCACAGTCTTTATCAAAGTCGGCTGGCACTGTCTGTCTATCCTCAATAATGACTGGCTCAGTCCACCTCTGTCTGATAGCAAGCACTGGCAAAGCCAATAGGTTCCCCCTTTGGGACCTATTGGCCTTGACAGTGCCTATAGCCATGCTATAATAGCATCGGCAAGATGCTGTGCAGCATGGCAAAAAGGAAGAAAAAAAGGCACAACCACGCAGCCGCATCATTTTGTCAGTGCGTGCATTCTCTATACACATCCGAGATGGATCAGTAAATATAAAATAAATAGAAGTAGCGCAACCACACTTTTATAGTGGACGTGTCAGCTGCAATCTGCTGGCTAGTCCTCTACCCCAAAAAAAAATACATTTGAAAAATGACTGAGTGCGGGTGGGAGGGGGCAGCAGCGTGGAGCCGGCGGGTGGGAGGGGCAGCAGCATGGAGCGGGCGGGTGGGAGGGGGCAGCAGCGGGAACGGGGAGGTGGGAGGGGGCAGCAGCGGGGAGTGGGCGGATGGGAGGGGGCAGCAGCGGGGAGTGGGCGGATGGGAGGGGGCAGCAGCGGGGAGCGGGTGGATGGGAGGGGGGAGCGGGCGGATGGGAGGGGGAGCTGGCGGGTGGGAGGGGGCAGCAGCGGGGAGCGGGCGGGTGGGAGGGGGCAGCAGTGGGGAGCGGGCGGGTGGGAGGGGGCAGCAGCGGGGAGCGGGGTGGAGAAGTAGCACTCGACGGAGAAGAGCAGGTAGATGGGAGAGGGGAAACAGCACTCGAGGGAAAAGCACATGAGCAAAGAAACAACTCAGGGCGAAGCAAACAAGGGCGAAGACAACAAGGAGGAGGTGGGGAGAAGCACATGCCAGAGAGAGAGAGCAATACGGGGATGTGGAGGGAAGGAAGAGAAGCATACCAGGAGGATAGCTGGAAATCACATGCACTCTTATGGAGTGCTTAAGCAAAAAGAAAAAAGTAGTGCCCAAAAAGCAAGCCGTGGAAGGACACAAGTAAAGAGGCTATGCTCCCAGGGAGGGACAAACACAAGAAGATGAAGGAAAGCCATTGAAAAAGAAGCTTTTTATTTTTCTTTGCTGTCCTCCTGTTGTCAGTATTTAAGTACTTGTTTGGATGAGGGGCTTCAGCTGTCAACATTCTGAAGGCTTTTAACAACATAGCTGGTCACATCAAGTCTACCCTTATCGCCCCCGTAGAAGTCCACCCACTGCCACCGACTAAATGGTTCGATAGGGCTTGTTCTATTGCCCAAGGCATCCTCATGACTGCCCTGCATAGGCAACCATGGGACGGGGAGGAAATCAAGAGGGCCATGGCCGGATATCGTGTGGCCTGCTTTGAAAGGAAGAAGACTTTAAAGAGATAGCTCTGGGACAAGTTGCTGGAGGCCTGCGCTCTACGTAAATGTACTGAGTTCTGGAGGGTAGTGAATCATTCCATCCTCTCCTCTGACCAGATGAGTGTGCAGGCTTTGATCATTCCCCCTGGACATGGTAGGATAGTTTCGGGGCGATTTATGACCTTGAAACTGGTGAGCCGCACGTGCCTGGGAAGTGGGAGACCGTAGACGTTTGCCTGCATTGGGAGGTCAGAAAGGCTATTATGTCCTTGCCAGAGAGCAAGGCTCCAGGGTCTGATGGCATCTCGGGCAACTTATTTATCTCACAGGTGGACCTTTGGGCCTCCCTGTTGACGCAGCACTTCCAACACAGCCATTAGAGGGGGGACTCCCTCTAGCTGGAAACACTATCACAGTCCTGATTTTTAAAGGGGGCAATAGAGCTGACCCTGCCTGTTATCGCCCTATCTCGTTGGTGGATAGTGAGGTTAAGGTACTAGGTAGGGTCCTGCTGGACTGCCTGTCCACATGGGCGATTGACAAGAACATCCTATCCGAAGTTCAATACGGGTTTAAGGTGGGGAGGGGCACTGTGGATCAGACTCTGATCCTCCATCTGCTGACTCTCAAGTACACTAGGGCAAGGGAGGGGGCAGTCCATTTGGCCTTCATGGACCTAAGCTCGGCCTTTGACAGAGTCAATAGATCTAAGCTATGGTCCGCACTTGGGTTCATGGGGGTTGATTCAGCCCTGCTTTCCTTCTTGTTTTTTATGCACAAGGGATTATCTACTTCTGTCAGATATGTGTCAGACGGGGAATGCATCTTGCGCTTGGAGCTGAAGAGAGCGGTGCGTCAGGGATGTATTCTGGCCCTGTTCCTCTTCACTGTGTACATCAATGGCTTGGACCTGGCCCTGTTAGAATCAGGAATGGATGTGCCTACAGTGGGTGGTTGTCACCTGCCTATTCTTTTATACGCAGATGACACCGTCCTCATGGCCTGAACAGCCAAGGGCCTCCAGCACCTACTGGACCTTTTTGTTGCTCACATGGACGGACTTGACCTCATCACCAATTATTCTAAATCACACGTTATGGTGGTGGGTCCTAGGAACACCAGAACCAAAAACTTCATGGTGAAGGGCCACCTTATTACCAGGGTCGACTATTTTTCTTATCTAGGGATCCTTATGGATTCCTGACTTTCTTGGCAATCTCTTCAAAAGAAATATTCCATCAGATTTAAAGCAGCTGTTAGTGGGGTTGGCCTTTGGCAAAGCGTCTGGGTCACACCAACGTGGAGGCAATGATTAAGGTATTTAGGGCCAAGTGTGTGCCGTTGGCTTGTTACGGATGTGAAATCTGGGGCTATGTTGCTGCATCCCAGTTTCAGGTTGTTGAAAACTCATTCCTGACAAGCTTGCTTAAAGTTCCGTCTAGCACTGCTTCTGAGATCCTTCAAGAGGAAATGGGTATGAGGTACATTTCAGATTTGATTGGACTTCACCCCTAGTTATTGTGGTTGTCTATTTGTCTGAAGGAGGATCTGTCTCTTGATAGGCTTACCCTACGAAATTGTTTGGCGCTGGACGGCATGTTCAGTATTCCCAAGCTTGCCTATATTCAGTGGATTTTTAAGTCCCTGGGTCGTCCAGAGTTGTTCACTAACCGGGAATGTATAGTTAGGAGGGGCATACCTTGGCTCAAACAGGCCTTTACTGACATGGTGGTTGCAGAACGTGAGGTCGCAGCCCTCCATAAACGTTCTGTGCGTCATTTTATCATTGTAAAATCAGTTCCAGGAGTGGAACAGTACCTGACACTTGAGATGTTCAATTTTTATCATAGGCTGGTAACTTATTTTAGATTCACTTTCTTCCATCAACTCCTTCTACCCAGGGGATTTAGGTGTCAAATCTCGGAGCTTCCGCATGTTCATGTGTCGATATTTCCCTCCCTGATACTTTTCATATCGTCATGGTATGCCCACGATTGAATCACCTTCAACACAGTTTTAACCCGCCCACTTCTCCTGCCTATGAATTTCACTCAAATGAGGCCTGCCTTTCTGTTTCTTCAGCCACTAAAATCCCCTACTACTTGGTTTTATCTGACTCACTTTTTATCAGGGGTTATCCAGGGGCAGTGATTTTTTGAGACCTTTAGTGGGAGTTTTTTACTAGGTTTTATCCTTTCTTAGCTTGTCTTATGCTGTGTACTTCTCTTTTAGCATGTTTTTTAGTGTGTTAGACCTTTTCTTGCTTTTCCATGTTTTTATAACATTTGTA
Organism: Calotriton arnoldi; assembly: GCA_963921515.1. NCBI lineage: Eukaryota > Metazoa > Chordata > Amphibia > Caudata > Salamandridae > Calotriton > Calotriton arnoldi. Next base: position 139,073 of record CAWUFW010000682.1, on the reverse strand, counting down.
ATTTGTTTTGGTGGTGACTGCATGTGTTCTTGCTTTTTGTATTATTATTGTGCTTTTGTGATTTTCGTGAAAAATCGAATAAAGTTTCACTACTACTACATCGAAGAAGAAGCAAGCAAATTAGTGTGTCAATAGAGCCAATCAATGATAAGCAATAGGCCATTGTAAGCTGACAATAGATCTTTCGCAAACAGTTTGTGCCGTCTGGTAGGAGCGACCTAAAACAAACCCCTGCTCATTGCTGCAATATAAAACGCCCCTCTAATCATTCCTCAAGTGTGAAATCCATGCCATGAATCTGCATCCTTTCATGAGTATAATTGCGATCACTGCCAGACCAAATGTCCACATAACCTTCTTAGGTTTACCCATACCTTCTAGTACGCAGCAGTTCGAAACTGTAAATGCAACTTTGCCTCATACAGCTCCCGCATCTATAAGCCCTGGTGGTATATCTCCTTCAGTAAGTCCAGCTCCCAAGAAGCATATGCTTGAGCTAATCACTGAGTACTTCCTATGCCAGCCAGTACTAAGATTCCAATTTAGCAAATGACACTTATGGGTTGGATCAAGACTCAGCGGAATGCTATCTCCCTGAGAGGTATCACTCCGCCCACTTCCAAGTCCATTGGTTTCAGTGGACTGAGAACTACTAAGGCCACGTTCTACCTGCCAACTGACAGCTGGAAAATAGCTGCGCAATGAGGGAAGATATGAGTAAAATGATGTGGTAATGCCATGCCTGCATGTTCAAACCTATTACTTGGAATTATTTTGTAATAGTAGGGAGATACCACACAGTACAAGTAAATATGGGTAGGGTAGTAACTCACAGCTGTTATCGTGACACTTGTGATCAGCCCCAGAGAGGCCTCTGTGTATTTCTATTTCCTTTCCCTATGCCACTTGAGAGGTAAATAATAATGTACGCAGAATATTATAATCCTATTGGGCTTTTGCCAGGAAATTCAACACGTTTTTTTCTAAAGAAAATCACAATGTGTGACATGGAATCTTTGAGATTTCTCGTAAAGCTTGCAGGTAGACACTGAACCATTTGGCACAGCCTGGAGTCCTAGCAGCGACACTCACCAAGATGGTCCTCTGAAACTATGGTTCCCCTTCTTATTGTGCTCCTCTGGCAAACATCTTTTAGTATTCTGGCTAAAGATCAGGCTGAATGTGATGTGATGTATATATCTCACATATATAGTAATCTGACCAAAGTACAGATGAGCAAGTTATTTACCTTCGGTAACGCCTTATCTGGTAGAGACTCTATCTAGCCACAGATTCCTTACCTTAGAATTACCCCAAGGCATCAGACTGGATCTGGAAGGAAAATGTTTCGCCGGTAGGTGGCATTGCTCAGCTCCACATGGCGTCATCCATGCCGGAGTGGCATGCTCAGTGCCTACTGAGATATAATATAGGGATATGGTGGAAACAAATGTTGTAAACCTTTCAGAAACCTATTTACAATAGGGGATTTGAAGTGGAATGGCTGATCAGACAACCGCAGAAACGCTGAAATAGCAGAGAGAGAGAGCCCTTTATAGTGCCCAGAGCAGAGTTCTGCTCAGCAAGAGAAAGGATGAAAAGAAGAACCTGAGAGGCGGAGGGGGGGGGGGGGCAGAAAGGGGATTGATTTGCTTTTCTATACACCGTGCCACAAATTTTACCCAATGACAGGTGTATACCGACTTGGTGGAGGGACGCCTGGCTGCAAAGATAATGTTACAAACTTCAGGAGGAACATCGAAAGCTGTCGGCTGTCACCACTCAATTTCCACACAAGAAGGCGGAGCATTGACAGGTTCGGGTGGAGAACCCTCCCCTGCTGCTGCAACAGAAGATCCTCCCAAAGGGGCAGCCTGATCGTACGATCGATGGCCATGCTCAACAGCTCAGGATACCAGGCTTTCCGAGCCCAGTCTGGAGCCTCAAGAATGATTTGGGCCCAATCATTTCTGATCTTCTTGAGAACTCTGGGCAGGAGTGGTATGGGCGGAAAAGCATACATGAGGCCTGAGCTCTACTTGAGACAAAAAGCGTCTCTGAGCGAGAACTGCCTTGGAAACTCCAGCACGCAAAACTGCTGACATTGAGCATTCTCGTCGGTGTCGAACACATCTAACCAAGGATCTCCCCACTGCTGAAAGAGACTTTGCATCACTTCCAGATGGAGACGCCATTCATGATTTGCTAGGCATCTTCTGCTGAGTTCGTCTGCTCTGGCATTCAGAGAGCCTGCCAGATGTTGAACCACCAAGGAAATGCTCGGACGTTTCAGCCATGTCCAGAGATGCAGGGCCTCTTGACAAAGGATCCACAACCGACCCCGCCATGTCTGCTGCAGTACCACATGGCGGTGGTGATGTCCGTGAACACCTGCACTAGCCTTCCCTTGATGGAGAGCAGAAAGACTTTCAATGCCAGCCGGATAGCCCGGAGTTCCAACAAGTTGATGTGGAGTCTGGATTCTGCTGAAGACCAGAGTCCTCTGACCTCCACCTCGCCCAGATAGCCGCCCCGTCCCAGGAGCGATGCATCAGTCACTACTGTCAGATCTGGTTGGGGAAGGGAGAGGGGTCTGCCGCTGACCCAATCGTGGATAGTTAACCACCACAGCAGATCTTTCGCAGTTCCCTCTGCGATCTGAACCATGTTGGAGAGATTCCCATGATGATGCACCCACTGGAACTTCAGGTCCCACTGCAGAGTCCGCATATGCCAGCGGGCATGTGTTACAAGCAGGATACAGGAGGCCATGAGGCCCAGTAGCTTCAGACTCAGTTTAATCGCTATCCAGGATAGAAGTTGGAACAGCAGTATCATAGCTTGAATATGCCGGACTTCCTATTCGGGAGGATAGGCCCAAAACTGCACTGTGTCCAGAACAGCCCTGATGAAAGGGAGCATCTAAAAGGGAGTCAGGTGTGACTTCGGCACGCTGATAGTGAACCCCAGCAATTGCAGGTCTGCTGTAGTCTGGAGGTGGGAGAGGACAGCCTGGGGCAAGCCCGCCTTTAAAAGCCAGTCACCGTGATAGGGGAAGCCTGGCACCACTGATCTCCGTAGATGAGCTGCAACCACTGCCATCACCTTGGTGAACACCCGAGGGGCACTGGTAAGGCCGAAGGGGAGCACTGAAAGTGCTTGTGGCCTACCTTGAATGGAAAGTAACGTCTGTGGCTCTGCAGAATGGGGATGTGAAAGTACGCATCTTGCAGGTCCAACGCTACCATCCAATCTTCTTGGTCTAGAGCAGTAAGGTCAAAGGTGAGCACAGCGAACTGAAAGTGCTTGTGACCTACAGGGAACCGCAGGTAACCTCTATGGGCGGGCAGGACTGAGATGTGAAAATATGCAACCTGCAAGTGCAACACTACTATCCAGTCTCCTGGGACCCAAGAAGACAGGACCTGAGCAAAAGTGAGCATTTTGAACTTCTCCTTCTTGAGGAAGAAATTTAGAGAGAGCCGGTCGAGGATAGGACAAAGGCCTCGTCCTTTTTGGGGACAAGAAAGTAGCGGGAATAGCACCCACGACCCACTTCTGGCATCAGCACTCCCATGGCCAAAAGAGCCATCACATCCTTGTGGAGAAGGGATAGGTGGTCCTCCGTCATCCTGTCCTAAGTAGGTGGCATCGAAGGGGGGGGGTAGTCTTAATGGGGAGGTTGTAGCCCCGTCGGACGATCTGCAAAACCCACCGGCCCGATGTTATAGACTGCCAGTGGGGGAGGTGATGGTGGATCCTGCCCCACACTGTGTGCCCATGATGGTAAGAGGGCAGACTATAAGGGTTTGGAGGCGGAGGCTGCGACTGCTGGGGGAGTGGTGGACATCTCTACTTCTGGCTGCCTGGCCCACGGGGTCTGTGGGTACCGCATCTTCGGCCACGCAGAGGCCTGGGAAGCTTGCATGCCGCAGTGGCTGGGTGGGTAAAGACGCGGCTGAAAGATCCTTCCGTGGCTATGAAAGGAGCGAATGGCAGATTGGGGGTGATGAGGGGCCATGGAAAGGCCCAAGGACCTGGTCACAGCCCTGCTGTCCTTAAAGTTCTTGAACGCTGAATCCGCCTAGTCTCCAAAGAAACGGGAGCCATCAAAGGGCATGTCCATAAGTGATGTTTGGACATTCCCAGAAAAGCAAGTAGTCCTCAACCAGGTGTGGCGCAGTAGGGCCACTGTTGACAAAACTGCTCTGCTCAGTCCAGTCCAGTCCAGTCCAAATCTAATGGTGAACTTAGCTGCATCTCTCCCGTCGGCAACAGCCAGGGAGAACACGGCCCGGGCTTCCTCCGAGATCCATTAGCAGCACCTGCGCAACTATATCCAACAGAACATGGGAATAGCAGCCCAAAAGGCATGCGGTGTTCACAGGCTTCAATGCAAGGCTGGTGGAAGAAAACATTTTTTTGCCTAAGTTGTCCAAGCTCTTGGATTCCCAATCCGGCGGTGCAGTTGAGAATGCGCCAGAATTTACATAGGAAGTGGAGGCGTAGACCACCAAGCTCTCTGGGGGAGGGTGTTCTGTGAGGAATGTGGGGTTCCCTGGAGCGGGGCGATGGTGGTGGGCTATTATCCTGTTCACAGGAGCCCCTGTGCTGGGCTTGGATCAGGCTTTGTTAAACAGAAGAAGCGATTCTGAACGGGACACTCCCAGCTGAAGCACTTCCTTCAAGGCGTCAGTCTTGACTACCACCGAGGGCAAGCTAAGGTCCAGGACCACACCTGCCCTCCGCATCACCATTGCGAATGAAGCTCTCTCCTCTGTAGCCATGTTGGGAGAAGAAAGCATGCCAGTATCTGGAGAAGTATCCAGTCCGTTGGCGCCCCCAAATCCTCATACCAGTCCATGTTGGTATCATATCGCTTGTATTATTCAGTGTCTAGTGACTCCTCCCATCCTTCCCTGAGTCCTAGCCTATAAGAATAGGGCTCAGGCTCTGGCATGGAAGGCATGGCTACCATCGGCACCAGATCCCCTCTGGCTCTGTGTCGGAGGCGGGGATATAAATGGGTATGGAGCTGCCGGTGGGTGCTGGGAGCGTTGGTCTCGGGATCAGTGCTGGGGAAGGTAGACATGGCACAACCAGCGCCGATCCGGACCCATCTGTGGATCCCTGGGGCCTGACTGGCGCTGCAGCGGGAGCCGCTGGTGTGGATCCAGTAGGAGCCCTTCACAAACCTGCGGGGCTCAAAGGTGCGGCAGAGGGAACGGGCCACTCAAACAGGAGGTGCTTAGCCTCATAAAATTCTTCCAACTGGATGGGGGTCGCTCTGGCTCTTGCAAACTTGGAGAGGCATGGAGACAGCCTAGGCGCTGGCTTAACTGCAGAGCCAGGCCTTGAGGGACAACGCTCCCTCGTCTCAGCTGACGGACGAGGTGAAGTTGAAGCACGTTTCGACGACTTCATCTTCTTGTAGTGGACGTACCCGAATGGCCCGACGACTTCGAGTGCAACGAAGATCTCAGACTCTGAGACCGCTCCCGGGACCTTCCTCTTGACCGGGATCTGGATCATGGCAGTGTTACATGTCAAGCCGCCAAGTACTTGAGGGATCGCTCCTCAAGGCCTTCGGGTGCATGGTGCAGCCATCGGAGTAGGCCATGATCTCATTTGAGATACCAAAGGCAAACAAGGTGAGGGTCCGTCACTGACATTGAGCGGTGACAGGTGAAAGAAAGGCTTGAAGCTGGCCTTCTTTGATGACATTCCTGCCACACCAGGAGGAAAAAACCTCAAACCACTTCGACAGAACTTCGAAAAAATGTAGCCAAAAATTGACTACGGGAAAGCTCTTCCAGGATCTATGGTAACTGGTGCAGAAAGAAAAGAACTTACATCAGCATGCTGGGGTGGGATCTCTATAGGCATTTCGCACGTCACTTCTGACGTGGGCGACGTCACCCAGAGCTGAACAACGCCATTTACAGGCGCGCAGGTGTACTGCTCAGGAAAAAAATACCGGATTCAGTCTGACGCCTTGGGATAATTCTAAGGCAAGGAATCTTCAGCTAGAAATCTCTATCAGATGTTATCGACACAGTTCAAGAAGTTGTAGTGAAAGATCTTAAATTCTGTGTAGAAGGAAAGTAACTTTAAAAGGTAATTTATGTTGGTGGGAACGGCAAGCCCTCAAGACACTTGAAAAGGAGACATATAATTACACATGCCTTACGTAAAGGAGGGAACAAAGTGGTAATGTCTAAGGAACAATACAGGAGAGAAGCTTATTGTCAATTATCTGATGAGAATTGCTATGTCCTTACCACGAGAGAAAGCTAAAATGATGCACACCAGTGGTTTTCTGATCAATTGATTGAATGGCGTGATCATGGTTTAATTGAAGTAGCGGAATATCAATTTCTAAAATGTAATTTTCCAGTACTTCCTCACATGTATCTCATACCCAAAATTCGTAAGGATACTAATAATCCTCCAGGGAGACCTATAATTTCATCACAAGGAAGGCTTTTGGAAAATACATCTAAGTATGTGGAATTCTTCCTCCACCCATTTGTGACAGTTTTACCTTCATTTTTAAACGATAACAGGGATTTCCTGGCTCATATTGAAGGTATTACCTGGAAACCATAATATGTTTTAATTATACTAGATGTAAGTGCCCTATACACTAGTACTGACCACAGGCCTGTAAACATGTTCTAAGAAATGATCAGATTTTGCCTCCATATCAAGTTCTTTCTATTTAATGGGAATATATACATTACAACTCAGGGAGTAGCTATGGGCACCTACTTTGCCCCCAGCTATGCCACTTTGGTGATAGGCTGGTGGGAGGAGTAGATGATCAGGACCTCAGGCATGTCTACATATAATTCCCTTATTATAACATGGATCAGATATATTGCTGATTTATATTTTGATTTGGGAAGGTGGTGTATCCGTGGCTGAAGAATTTTTACACATTATGAACAGAAATATTTATAGTCTGAAATTCATGAGTATCACTAGTTCAGAAACAATTGATAAGGGTCCATGTGGTGAGTGAGACATTGGAGATGATCTTATTTTGGAAAGATACAGCGGTCAACAGCATTTTACATGCTACGAATTCCCATCCTGAAAAATTTAAATGGAGCATTCCATTTGGTGAATTGTTGCGAGCCAAGCGTAATTCCTGTACGGGTAAGTTATTTAACAAGGTAAGGGATGACATGCTTAGGAGGCTCAAGCAGAGGGGTTACCCATCTGGGGTGTTGAAAGATACTGTCAGAAGGGTTGAACGCAGAGGCAGATACAATCTCATTCATCCCTCCTCAAAAACCAAAGAGGGAGATACTACATTATGATTTATAACAACATATAGCACAACATATAGCACTGAATCAGGGGATTTGAAGAGGTTGCTTAAAAACATTGGCATATCCTTTCTATCACATGAGATATTATCGCTGAAGCTTGGCCCCAATCCTCGAATAACATACAGGCATAACCTCTCTTTATGGGACAGACTGATGAAAACTGAGATAACAGCTAGGAACATGAGTAGCAATAAACATATTTCTGTTTTTTCTGTAAAAAGGTGTAAGAATAGCCATGATGTTAGTAGCTACAAGGTTCCATAGTCTAATTGACTTATGACTCTCAAGTAATTCCTCACATGTAATTCAAATTTGTGGTCTATATATTAATCTGTCCCTTTGGGCAGCAGTATGTGGGAAGCACAATACATCCTGCAATAGAAGAGGGATCTGAACCACCTATGTGCTATTATGCATCAACATAAGGCTTATCCGGTTTCCAGACATTTTGGGAAAGAACATAACAGCAATGCAAGTCTTTTGTGATTTTTTGCAATTGATAAAGGGAAATTAAGACCATGAGGTGGTAATAAGAGAATTGGCCCAACTCGGGAGAACAGACTCTAGATACTTTGTGAGCTTTGAAACAAAGACTCCTACAGGCCTGAACATAGATGACTAATTAAATGTACATTTAGGAATTGAGTAATGATGTTTGTCCAACTGCCTGGATACGGTGCTTTACTGATTTTATCCTTATGTTTTATTTTATTTTAGACTGCAGATACTACGATCCAGCGACGTTTTGAATTATCACTGGCAATAGATGTTGGCACTTAATTATATAGAGTATAAATTGTATTTTCTTGAGATATGGCTTATTGAATTTTCTTTTTATTTTGGTTGGATTTGCTTTTGATTGTTTATAGAGTCTATGGTTGTTGGGCCTGATACTCGTCAGGTAGCATTTCCCTGAACTTTTTCACTTTTTCCGCCTGGGTTTTCCTGATTCTTGTATGTTGCCTCTGGGCACTTTGCCACTGTAAATACAGTGCAAAAGTGCATGCGCCCTTCCTACGGTTGGGGAAGTGGCGCTGATTCAATGTTCTGAAACATGGGCCGATCTGTCCTTGTAGATGGGTGGGTGCGCACTGACAGCTATTGTGAGTAAATTCATGAGCAGCTTGCCATTGTAGGCCGTTGCATGTGCGCACCCGCAACTATGGTGCCTGTGAATGCGTGTGCCGTCTGCCCTCGCAGGCATGTGCGTTAGCACAGACACACGTATTAGTTAAACCCGTGTCCAGTCTGCTGTGCAAACTTGGGCAGGAGCACATGCACCCCTGGTGCTGAGGACTATGTGTCCAACCTGCCAACGCAGGCCTGTGTGCGCAATATTGCACGTGTGCCCAGGTAGTGAAGAATACCTATGTGTGTTTTCACTACCTATGAGGCCTGCTCTTCCCATAGGTTAACATGGGAAAGTGGTTGATATTGCTTCAGGCTGCAATAGTGGGATGCAGTGGAGCAGCCTCATGATGTTTCCTATCAATAGATTCCCCATGCCAAACCATTTTCATTGGTCCAGGGGGATTTAGCATAACTCGCTTAGAAATGTCACTTATAGAATATGGACATTTCTATGCTCCAAAATTCTCATGTGCCGAGGGGCCTGGCTCCAATGGACACCAGGATCGGGGGAGCACATCTGTGCATTCCCCAAGTGACAGCCATAAACCATGGGCATCCCACGAAAACGACAGACCTCTGCCATTTGAAGGCCAAATGGGATAGATTGGAGAGAAAGAGGCTGTGACACTTAGCCTCTAGGGGCAGATCATGGCCCCACTAAAGATTAAGACCTGACTTCCATGGCCCCATGACAGACAGGCCTAACATTTAGGGGAGACATCTGTGGTTCAAAGGGAAACCCCTTAAACCACCCCTTACTTCAAAGACATATGATAGTATAACAAAGGGTGCCATCCTTCAGCAAAGGGTGAGATACGCTTGTGGGACCGGAAAACCCGGAATGCGTGGTGCACATTGTCAGAGGAGTCTGTTGTGCACATGGAGGATAACTGTCCAAATAGTGTCTGGCCTGTGGCGAGAACCTGCTGAAGTGTGGCGCCCTGAAGTGTGCTCTCCAAGGGCCCGACTCTGTGCCTCCTGTAATCCCGGAGATCTCAGGTACATCAAAGATCTCCTGCAAGGGGCCTACACCATCTACCTGTGACACCTGGAGAGCGGTGCCCTCTCAAGTGCCCACATTGGCTACTGAATCAGAACTGGTAGCGTGGTGTCAGTGTGAAACTAAGACTTGTCTGGAGACCGGATTGCCTAGTGCAGAGCCCCAGATATCATGCCCGCATCTAAAGTGTGTGGTTCCTGTACTGCAGGGACCCGGACACTCATAAGCGTCTATGTGGTGGTGAGCGGATTCACCAGTTGCGGGACCGTGCGTGGCCCATTTTGTCAATCGTGCTGCATCTCTCTCATGTGACGCACCGACTGCATGCTCATTGCGTGCGGTGTCCGATTCACAGTGTGCGACCCTCGGAGGTCACGGTGTACCATAGTAGTGCCTCATTCTACCTCATGTGGCTCTGCTGAGCTTGAGCTTGTACACGTGCGACCGGACTGGTCTGGTGCAACCTGTTTCATCGGGCACCGGGCGTTGTGCCTCATTTCCAGGGAGGTAAAGAAATGCAACTCTTTGCTGTGTGCGAGACCGGAATTGCCTGGTGCAACCCATCTCAACGTACACTGGTCATTATGCCTCATTTCCAAGGCGGTGCAGAATTTGCAACTCAACCTGTTTGAAATCTGAAGTGCCTGGTGCGACTCATACCAGCGTGCACCAGTCGCTGTGCCCAGAGTGCCTGGGCACAACCCGGACCATCGTATACCTATTGGGGTGCCTCCTCCTATTGAGAGACTCACCTGTGTTGCTTCCCATTCATCGGTTGTTCCCTTCTGACCCTCATCGCGGCGGACCAACTGTCCTTTCCACACCTGGGCCCGTCTGAAGACATCTTGGCGCCAGGTATTTGCCATAGAGAGATTGACTGGGTTGAAGGAAAGCTTCCAAGACAGTTCAGAGGCGGGTCAAGAGACTGCATAACTCCTTGTGTTTTGAGACCTGTGGGTGAACTTCCAAAGTGGCTGCTAACCTTGCCTTGTTTATGTCTACCTCCTAATTAAAACTACTACATATTCATACTTGCTTCCTGAGGACCCAGACTAAGTGTGACTTCGGCTGCGTGCGGCCCAGTGTCCTGGAGGCGGGGTTGATTATCTTCCATCCGGGGGTATAGGACAATTGGGGTGAACAAGAGGGTGGAGGGAGGCTTGGGCCACGGAGTCTGCAGAGGGTGAACCACTGACCTACTAGGTACCAGTGGTACTGCATCAGGGTGCTGAGTGCGTACGTGTGTAAGAGCGTTCTGTACGGACTGGCTGATAACTGTCACATCATCTGGTGGTGCAGTGAGTGTATGTGAGTAGGACCACCTGTGATTCACGACACTGGCCGGCAGTGCAGCTTCCTACATTGATTGAATACCAAAAACACAATACAATTGACATTGGGTTTAGCCGCGTAGCTCGGCCCGCGGTGCTGCTAAAAAGTGTTCTATTTTCGTGTATGTACATATTGTTGATATCGTGCACTGCATAATGGTGCTCTCTCTCAACTGGGTTGGATTAGATTAGGAATTGTCCAAAGTGTGCATACTATTGATATCATAACAATACGAGTGGGCCTAGTACTGATAGTAATATTTCTGAATGTGTTTTATGCCGAAAAAGTATATGATGTTCATGTTATAATAACTGAATGTGTGTGTTGAATATAAACGTTTTTACATATATCCTGTGTGAAGTTTATTATGTGACGCTCTGTGTAGTTATAGCGAGTGACTGCTGTGCCTTTGCTTTACACATTGCCTCTGATATAAGCCTGACTACTCAGTGCCATGCTACCCAAGGGTGAGCACGGGTCCTACAGTGAGTGTAATCACCTTTCCTTGACTGGAGTGGTAGGTTCTGCCTGGCTGGGGGCATCCCTTCAGCCAACCCGACACTGCCGGTTCCAACAGTGGTTATGATGTGTATCAGTAGTGTAAGCAACAGCCCACATAGGCATGAAGATATGAGCTTTAACAGCAGATATGTGAGCACTGTCTTATAGGTTTACATAGTGTGTCACATGGATCACTAGCCCACTGGGACATTAAGTTTTGTAATGTTTGTGCTTTAGGACTTGATGAATCATTTGATACTGATATTTGGTTTAAAGCAGGAGATTATTACATATCTCTGGAAATGACATTACAACTGATGAACATTAATAGATGAAGTTGAACCTAATAAATTGTTTTGCTTGATATATGATGCTTTTGATATTTGAAATTAATACATTAAATGCTTTACAAGCTCAGTTCCATTATGGTGCTACCATTGAGTGTGCTTCACTGATAATCATTTCTGTTTTGTCCTGTTTATGTGTTTATTTTCACTTACTCACTGTTATAAGCACTTTATAGGACGTGTTTTGTTATGTAGTGGCACCATTGAGAAAGGCTTTTCAAGCTGAAACACGTTGGGTGGAACACACTCTCAACACCAAGAATAAAACACTTCTTGTGTGCGCGCTAAATTTGTGAAGTTTAGTCGGATTACACATTTTTTGCTGATGGGCACCTCTCACCTGATGCATCTATCTATCTATCTATCTATCTATCTATCTATCTATCTATAGCGATATATATTGTACAGTGGCAGTCACTGTGTAAAATACGCACACTGTCTGGCTATTTTTAAGACAGAGTTTCCAAAGATAGAGCTTTTTTTTGTTTTTCTAATAAATTTAGTGCAGTTTGACAAATATTCATGAAAAAAGTTTGATCACCTCAGCTCCTCCCTGGAATTTTTTGAGGTGATCTGTCAAGCAGAGGCTGAGAAAAAAGGGGTCCCAAAACACACCTTCCTTATGCAATTTGCCATAGGAAAATTGAACAACGCTACTGTCAAAATGGTTGAAAGGAATTAGAAAATAATTGGCAGAAATCTAGATCTTTGCCAAAAAAAACATACTTTTTATGATTTGGTGTGAATCCATTTAGTAGTTTTTGAGAAATTAAGGTTCAAAATATGCATCTATATAGCAACTTGGTACCTCCGCTGTACTACCCTGGAATACTGCAAACTCAAAAACATGCAATTTAATTGACTGGCTGCACATGAAGAGAAGGTTGTAGCCGCCATTTTATTTCTTGGGGGCTCGGTCCTTGTGTCATAGAAACCAAGTAAAAATAAAGAATAAGGTGGCTGAGGGCCATGCACAGTGAAGTGTTGGCAGCCCACGGGGGTGGACGCAGGGCATGCAGCTAACCCCACCGCCACCAACGGGGAGTTTGGCATACGACAGGGTAGGCCTAGTTAGGTATGCTAATAAAATATTGTTTTATGTTAAAAAAAGTCTAGAAATTCACTGGGAAAAAAAGGTTGAAGTGACATTATAGTTAGGTGACTATGTCAGTTAAAATGTTACATTTTAAAGTAAAAAAAACACTGAAATTCACCAGTTATAGTTAACTGAAGTAACTATAACTCACGCCCTCGCCTTGCACTGCTTACGACCTCACATATTACATCACTCACAGCACTATAACTCGGCCCTTTTTGAACCTGAAGTAATGTGGCCGGCCTGTCTGGGCCCTGTTCCGGCCCCTAAGACCCAGATGAAAAGCCTAGGCATTTGGCTTGATCAAGACCTGAGCTTTAAGGTTCAGGCGCGTAATGTTGCGGCCTCCTGTTACGGCATCCTAAAGATGCTTCGCAAAGTCCTCCCACTTCTTCCCTTCCGGGCAAGAAGGCTTATGGTCCAGGCGCTTATTCTATCACGCCTGGACTACGGGAATGCCCTTTATTTAGGAGCCCCATGCGCGACCATTTCAAAACTCCAGACGGTGCAAAATTGTGCAGCCAGGATCCTTCTGGAGATTCCAAAATGTCAATCTGCAAAACCAGCCTTGAAATCTCTCCATTGGCTCCCCATCAAGGAGAGAGTTAATTTTAAGGCTATGTGTATTGTTCACAAGACGCTAGCAGGGAAGGGGCCCTCCATCTATCGCTCCATTTTCCGGCCATACCTTGCGAACAGACGCCTGTGTTCGGATGATCTGCGTCTTGCCGCAGTTCCCAGGATTGAGAAGGCTAGAAGTGGGGGCCGCCTGTTTTCTTATAATGCCGCTAGGTTCTGGAATACTCTTCCACTTCATCTGCGTAAGGAATCCAACTATCTGGCCTTTTCGTAAATTGTTAAAAACTTTGCTCTTCTCTTAGTATGGTTGTGGTGTCTATCATTTTGCCGCTGTCAGCGCTGGGATGCCCCTGGGTAGCTACGCGCTTAACAAATGCTTTTTCATTTCATTTCACTTTCTACGACATCACTGATAGCATTGATCCAACATCTGAAATGACATCATTGATGCAAACACTGCATGGCAGTGGTGTGAGTTATAGTTACTTCAGTTAACCATAACTGGTCAATTTCAGTGTTTTCTTTACTTTAAAATGTAATGTTTTGACATTTTCAGCTAACTATAACGCTGTAACCTTTGCTTTTTCAGTGAGTATATATGTTACATAATTGGGTGTTTTTATTGCACAAAATGCAGGATATAAAAATATATATTCACAGGAAACAGTGAAATATGGAAAATACTTCACAGTTTACAGTGAAATATGGATTTTATCATCGTGACAGTATTCAAAGTAATCCGCAGAGCTTTATTCTTTACAAAGATTATGCGGCATAGAAAATGAGATTATGTTGCAAGGTTAACTAAATTATTCCGCAAAATAAAAGCAAATTATGTTGCACATTCTCTGGTATTATTATTTTCATACATTTTAGTTAGAAACAACATTTTTTTGTGAAATCTATAAACTATGAGGGAAATTATGTGGCAAATGTAGCAAATAATTATGCAGTAAATGTAAACACATACATTTAATGATTCTCATCATTGTCCACTTTTTATCAGCAATTTATTCACGAAATGTAAACTAAACCTAAACATTATATTTCCAATCAGGCCCCGTTGTCAGCAGCACTTTGAGGAAAACAGCTTTTTCAAGCTACCTTCCCCAAAATAAACATATAATATTAGAAATAAATTACGGGTAATATGTGATATCGTACCATATTAGTCTCATAGTTGATCATACCAGTAGAACCCCACGATGGCTATACTGGATTACACGTTTATCTATTATATAGATAGATAATAATAATAAATAAACAAAAAATAAATAGTAATAGGGACAACAGATGGGATATGCCCACCTGGGCTATAAATGGTCGATGGAATATGACAGATTTGTGTGATTCCCTCCTTTCCCTCACATACATTGTGGGGCTGCAAGTGTGAATATATATGATATTCTGGCATCATATATAAAGCACTCACTTTGAGATAGACATCTGGTCATGTAGCAAATATGTTAGGCGATGATAGTGAGCAATCAGAATAAAGCATTATGGAATATATATGCCTACCATCATCGGTTACTATTATTTTCTTGACTAAATTGGCACTCTGGCGAATCATGCACTATAATGCTAGGAGAATTGATTTTGTAATTACCAGCATACGCACTGAAATATTTATAACTTTTCTAAGAAAGTAATTTTAATTTTGGAGACATTATGATGTCCTTATTTTACAAGCACAGTCTGTTGTTCACTTTTACTTTGGTGTACTATATACTGTTGACACGAGATTAAGCTTGTACTCAATACAGGCTGTTTGCAGCTGAAACACGCCGTTTGTGACATCAGAAATAAATGCCTTGATACTGTAACCAAGTGCCGTCTTTATTACTTTGATGAGGAATAAAAAAAATATATATATCTATATTGTCTATATATCTATATTGTCTATATATCTATCTATATCTATCTATCTATACTTTTTTTTCTTTGCCCACCATCTATTGTGTGAACGTTTGGGGATTTTACTTTCTATTTGGGGAGTGTTTGGTGGCCACTCCTTCCCTTTGGAAGCACTGACTTTAGGTTTAAGACTCTTTTGATTGCGATTATCAGGCAGTGTATGAGAGCAATTTTCTAGCTACCAACATTGTGGAATCTCAATCCCAGACCAGTTTCAGCCACTTACACCTCCTCAATGAGGTAAAGGCTTGGATGCTATGACACAGGGAGCAAGGGACCCACATCTGGGTATTCCCTTGGCCACTTAGGGCATTACATAATACAAACAAAAGGTGATAGGAGGAATGCTTGCTTAAAGTCTAACCACTGGCAATCCTTCGGGGTAACGTTCCAACCCATCGTTTTTTGTCGCTCACTGTGCCACTCTAGACAAAGGCCTGCCTTATGCAAATCAGTACTGACCCTTCTTCTCATGGGAACAGTCCATCCCAGACTTCCAGGCGAGCAGACCTTTCATGCATACCACTAATACATTTCAGAGAGAGTAAGAAGGTTATGAACTATAATGAGAAATAAAAAAAAACGCATAGCATTAATATTTGATAAATGTATGAGTAAGTGGATCCAGAGTGGGGAACAAAATATGGATACATTACTGTACTGCTGTGATTTGCACTCATCACTAACCTGCACAATGACAACTGCAGACACTTTTTCATTCTGACATTTTTTTATATCCCGAAATAAAGTCACAAGCAGAAACTCCGCAGATGCAGAAACTCTCTGACGAATATACTTGTTTTATTCAAAAGCTTAAAGTAGAGTCTCAGCTCAGGTTAATGTTGCACCCCAGGGTAGTGAACATTTAAGGAGGACAAGACAAACGTCTCTAAAAGATGTACAACTACCATGGATGGAATTTAAATTTGTGTGCACGGCGCTATGGTAGCACTCGCCCACAGGTCTATCTTTTGAAAATGTTTCCTCCTAAAACACTAACACTGATGGTGCTTAGCTTACACTCCTAGTCCACGAGGGCACTGGCCTCTACGCTGACACTGAAAACAAAGGTGTCACAAAGCGGCAATGGCATTGCTCCTCTGTGACTTGGTCATTGGTTATCAAACTGAGACTGCAGAATTTGCTAGTGTGCCTACCTAGCAGGTTTGGATTTCCACAAGAATGCAGGCTTCTTAAAGCAATGCCCGGGAGACACATTTTAGTTACATCCTCAAATCATGAGGGAGTATACATGAAGTAGGCTCAGTGGCATGTCAATAGGTTTGCTTTATGGATAAAAGTGCTTTTGTGTCATTGATGAGCTTAGGCACTCATTACGTCATCAAACATGCACTCTGTCACTCATCTTCACAATCATGCATCCATTCATCCTTCCACTGACTCATTCTTGCACTCACCCTCTGACACAACCACAATAAAACACACACAAACTCAACAAAATATGCAAGATAAATTAAAAGAATACAAGCAGAAAAAAGAAAAGATGCTGCTGTCTAAACAAGCATACAAACTGGTAATGGCTGTGCTACAATATTTGCACATCCCAAGCCGTACCACAATTAGGAAAATAGCTACAAAGAACCACAATAAATGAATGAGGTTGGTGCTCTCATGGTACAAACGCCCTGCCACCTAGGGTGAGATGGCCAGAACTGGCTATCCCCCAGATAGGCAAACTAATGAAGAAAACAGTACCAAAGCACACACAGAAGTCCAAAGATTATTATGTGCAACCAGTAACAAAGTAATGAAGATTTCAAAGATATGTTGGTCGTTTTTATTCTTCTCTTTGTTATTCACATTTCTTGTGTCAAAGACGAAATATCTAATACAGACAGGCAGCCGACACATGTTTTGTCACAAAGACTTTTTCAGGGCTGAAATAAACATAAAGTGCCAATGTTCTAGACGGTGTAGAGGCAAGCTATTCCCTCACGATATCGCGACCTTCCTTCAAAGCGGAATAAGAGTCAAGTAATGCTGACAGTCATCAAACAGCCATCTGATAATGGAGCAAATATCTAGCCAGGACGGTAAAAATACAAAACCATACGAGTAAATAATAAGCCGTCCAGTGGCTGTGGGGATAGCAATCTTGTCTTACAACATTCAGCACACAGAGTAACAAGATAACTAAAATAATTTAAAAACATTGGCCTCTGATTCAATCCACCGGCATCATTAAGGAGCTACCCCTATTCTCCTTCAAGAGAGGAAGGAATATAGGTGACCATTTAGTTTGTGCTGCCTTACCTACTATTGATCCACCTGATCTGACCACACTATGGGGTCTTAATAAGATTGTAGGCCACTATCGTTGTGGCAACTGCCTTATGTGTGACTCAACTTTTAATACCAAACAGTTCGTACACGGTGCTATTACCTACGATTTGCGTGACCACACTAATTGCAATTCGCAAAACGTGGTCTATGCCATATGGTGCCCCTGTCAGCTAATTTATGTGGGGCAAACTACTCAACGAATTAAGGTTCGTCTGTCTCAACATAAAAGCCGCAGTAGGTGCAAAAATGAACATGTGCCCCTTGTATCTCATTTCATTGAACACAATCATACGCCTTCCGAACTACGTTGGCAGGTGATTGAAATGATTAAGAAGCCATCTAGGGGTGGTGACATTGCAAATATATTGAACAAGTCTGAATGTCGCTGGATTCTTCGATGCAACAGTATTAAAAAAGGTCTAAATACCCTTGAAGAGTGTAATACCATAATATCCGGATGAGTTCTTTATTATTATATATGTTCATCTGTTGTCCCATTAGGTTGTGTTTTGACTGCTGTGGTCTTGTGACAGGAACTATAATGTATGGAAATGCACAAATGTACACTGGGATCCTTTATATGACTCTTGTGATCCTTTCTTTCTTGCTTTTTGAGATTTATGATCATTATGTTAATTGATGGTTTATTCGTTCATGATTGTTATCATTGTGTAAACTTATCCACGGGAATGGGATATTGTTGTTTGCACAGCTTTTCAGGCGCTCTTATTGTGATCTTTGCGATCTTGATTACAAAACTCTGTTAAATTGTTAATTGTTTGAATTGATTGGAAAATTCATCTGAATGGAGCATTGCTATTCTGTCAAAATATTATGTGCTCACCTTTGATTTTTCTTATATATCATCACTTTATGGATGTGATTGTTTTATAAAGAATTGTATAATGCAAATGATTTGCTCTTCACGATCTGACAATGAATTCAGTGCGTTTTGGATCCATTATGTGCTCACATTTGATCTTTTTTATATATGTTGTAAAACTAATCATCACTCTATGGATGTGATTGTTTTATAAAGAATTGTTGATATATAATGCTAATGATTTACTCTTCATGAACTGACAATGAATTTAATGCGTTTTGGTTCCATAATTATATACAGAGATTGATAGATTCTGTATTTATTTTGCTCTCTGGTTCTATATTTTCTTCTATGGGTGCACTGTTTATTTTTTAATTTTATTTAATTTATTATTATTTTTGTCTTCTTCACAATCTGTTTTGGTCTGTAAATTCTACATCTGTTCTTTTCCTTTCTTAAGTGCTTGATCGATATGGTCTTTAGATACTTCCACGAGGTTAGTTTAGATTGCCCGCTTCAAAATGGCTGACGTATTTCTGTCCCCTGGCCAACATGAGACCACTAGTCTGCTTTCTATGCCTATAGGCTAAAATTCTGTCCACTTTCTATGCCTATTGGCTAGGGGCTATTAGTGCTCAGCGTCAGTTGGGCTTCACTTTTCTCTAACTGTTTTCCGGACGAGTTCTTCACCGTTATGCTGGTGGGACCGGGCGAAGCCAAGAGGGGCAGTGAGTATTCTTCTGGTTTTTCTTGCTTTAACTTTTCCTCCCTAATTATTTTCCGCTCCATTCGCTGCTATCTGTAATCGACTGTTTTTAAGTCGTATTTTTTCCCTTATAAAATTTAGGAGGGGCTGGTTCTTGTCATTACTTATTTTCCGTGCAATAATTGTGCACTTTATCAGTACTGCATACTTTGTTTTGATTAATGCAGTGTGAACATCCTCCCTACGAGGTTGTTGTATCCATACCCTTTTCTATCCCAGATAAATCTAATGCCGGAGTGTTTTCTGCATACTCGGTACATTTGTGTACCTTTCATTTGCGTCAATATAAAAATAATTTTTGTCATAACTATTGCAGCGTGAACATCCTGCATTATGAGGTCGCTGCATTTCTAAATCCATTTATATTTCTTTACTTATGCTAAGTTTAGTACCTGAGGGGTCTTTGCATACTCAGTACTTCTTTTTAAGTATACATACACTAAAGGATAATTCACCTCCTGATATTGGTCTTTGTACATTTTCAGATTAGGTGAGCCCATCACCTGTGATCTCCTATACCAGCCCGGTTGTTTAATTCTTCACTCATTACATCCACTAGTAGGTATAGTATGTTTTGATTGTCCACTTCAGGGTAGCACTACTGGTTACCCTGCAGTTCTTTATTTTTATTTTTACTTACTTTGCAGTTTTGGACCCGTGGAGAACAGCTCAATTAGTCCTGTCTCCTTCAATAACTTTTGAAGTCCTCTGAACTACTTTATCATCTTTGGCCCCGTGAATTGTCATAATTCAATGAGGCTGTAAGTATTTAGTTTAGACAGCCTATTATATTGCGTTCCGGGTTGTCATCTTCTTTATCTTTTCTTCATCTTTTTCATTTTGCAGTTTCAATATGGAACGGTTCAATTTGTATCCGTACAGAGTTTTGGCTCTTCATGTGACTTCTCATCTGTATTAGTCCCTGGATATATCATTTAGTAGGTTTCACTTACTTAATTCTCTCTTTGGAAATGGATTGTCTGACTTGACTGAATCTTTTGTCGCACTGACTGACTTTGTATCGGTTGTGGGTCTTTCGGTTTTGGCTTATCCCTCATTTCTTTTTGGATCTTTTTCCTTGCACATTTATTCTAAACTTTCTTGCACTATATTTTCTTAATAGTGACTGTTGCTATTTTAAATGTTCCTGATACCCATGTACATATTTTCTTTTTTAGATGTTTTATTGAAAATTGTTTGGACGCTCCTAAGTTTATTGTCTTGTCCTGATGATGACCTTCTAAGTTCATTTTTGGTCGAAACGCCGTTGACGCTTTAATGTGGCCCTAAATGAAGAGGACACATTTTTGTGCTGTTTCTGTTTTTTCTGAACCCCGCCCTTGTATATTGTCCCTCAGCCACTTTTGTTTGATTATACACTGTATTTTTTCTACTGTTGGTGTAAACCTATGAGCGCCATCATTGTCTTATGATTGTTTGTCTAATTTCGTTAATAATAATAAAAAAAAATTCTTGACTTCAGTGAAATATTGTATATATGGGTATCCTGTGCCCAAATAATATTGGGCTCTCTTTTCTTCTCTCTCTTTTTCTTACATGTTTCCTTTTTGGATGGTTTAATTATTTGAGTGTTATACTTGAACCCTTGTTTGGATTCCACTGTCTAAACAAGGCAGGCACATGCTTGCAATAATGAAACCAAACATAGCAGCTAGTGTATGAAACTAAACATAGCAGCTAGTGTCCGTCTTGCAGGTATTGTAAATAGTTTATCGTTGTTTTACAGTTCCAGCATGACCACGACATTTAGAACCAACTTTGATTCTAAATGTACAGTGGCGCAACAAAGGCACTCGCAGCCCCCGCAGTGTGGGGGGAGGTGGCCCGAGCTCCAGAGGATCCCCTCAGCACAGTACCCTGGCCTGAGGGCTCTCGCGTAAGTCTGAAAGGGGGCCCCTACATGCACTTTGTCGGGGGGGGGGCCCTCAAGTTTCGTTACGTCACTGTAAATGTCGTGGCCATGCTGGAACGTTAAAACAACAATAGACTATTTACAATGGACAACAGCATTCCATAATGCTCTCCTGTTTAGAGGACGTGGCCACATGGGATGCAACGCATTGCAGATGGAATGAGCAGCAAGCAAAAAACCCGTTAGCACTGCCTGTAGAGCTGTAGTATCCTCTTAAAAACGCTGAAATAAAAAGAGAAGAAGCAAAGAAATGAAAGGTGAACTATAAAAGGTGAGAATTAAAGACTGACCAACGAGCCCTGACACTGAAGTGCACTCCTTTTTAGGTGGATGTACACGTGACCAGAAAAAGCTGTAATTCACAGGGCAAAAGAACTAATAACTGATATGGACTGAACCATTACCCCATGCAGTACGCTGTTATGGATGGAAGCAGACTGTAAATGGCACTCAGACAGACCAATGGCAGAACAGAGTTGACCCAAAGGCCCTCTACGTGTCTATATTGATATATATATATATATATATATATATATATATATAAAAAACTTTTAATGGTTTTTATTGCAAGATCCTTGCATACAGTTACGAAGAGATTCTAGCAAGAATTATTACAGTGCAAATCTCCACGTACGGTTTGTCAGAGGTGGTAACCAACACCAGAACACAAAGGTAATCTGGGACACTTCCTGTAACAAAATACCTATATGTAGGCTTTAATATAGAGACATAACAATGCACTCTTAAATGCCTCTTGACTTCAACATGTTTTTCACAATCAATATGTCAGGCCTCTTCCATTTATCATAACATTTCATAATAAACATGTGTAAGACCCACTTATTTCTAATTGCTTGGTAACCTGGGGAAAAAATAGAACATGCTCAATATTTTCTTCAATCTGAGGACAAAATGGACAGAAACTATCACCTTCATTTGTACAATGATTCCATTTGACACTAAGTGCCTGTAGATGAAGGCTCCCTGGACGAAATTTTACATATAAAGTCTTTGCTAGAGGAGGTTCAATTTCATCCAAATAAAATTCCATATGATAATCAATTTTAAAACCTAAAAAGGAATCAGTAAGCAACTCTACCCTTACAGAACAAAGAACTTGGTTATCAGTATATTGCCAATAGGCACTTTTTAACTCTGCTTTAGAAATTGAACCAGTAACACCAGAGGATGACCACAAATTAGAATGCCCAATTCGACCCAGACAATCCTTCATAGACCGGAACCAAGGAATTTTACAAACCCCAGATTGACTCATAACATCTTCAAGGACCATACGAAAAGAGAAAAGGTTGGGGCTTACCCACAACCTTCGCTAAAACAAAAGTGGTCTCAACCCCACTACATCACTAATCCGTTTAAGGCCATAATCAAGACATACAGGAACAAGTGGAGTACTCGGTGGCAGACCGCAAAGGTTCCTTGCGAAACAGTTTTCTATAGTTTCTAGTTTGTAAGAATCCTGAGAACCCCAAAGTTCACCACCATACAAGGAGGCCCCTAATGCTTGACTTTTATCAATTTCAAGGGCAGGAGTCACTAGGTGGAAAATGGAAGCTCAATGTACCCTCAAAATACTCCCACAAAGCTGCTCTAGCTTGAGACCACGCATCCGAATTTGATTAGACCAGTCAAACTTTTCTGTAAGTGTGACTCCCAGGTATTTGAACACCTGTACTCTTTCCAGAGTGGTTCCACTGAGCCTCAGGTTTGCACAAGTAGTGGGACAGGGATTAAAAACCATAAACTTGGTCTTGCCGAGGTTGATCTCAAGACCTCGCTGCCTGTAGAAAGACTCAAAACAATCCAAAAGGATCTGAGTCCCCATAGGGAACCTAGATATCAACAGGGTCTTCTCATCTGCAAACAGGAGGGCTGGGATCTTAACCACGGCAAGCCGTGGGGCATCTCTCTCACACTGCTCCAATTGCAAAACCAAACCATGAATATATATTAAAAAAAAGGGTTGGAGCTAACACATATCCCAGCCTAGCTCCACTGCCAAGCGGAATAGGGTCTGTTAATTTACCCTGTGGTCTGCACCTGACTTGAGCATAGTTATTTAAATGCAATCTATTATGGATCTCTGCAAGGTACCCTGGTACCCTGGCACCCCGTAGCCTTTAGGGTCTTCCACAACAAATCTCTAGGCAGTAGGTCGAAGGCAGACCGAAGATCCACAAAGAGAACATACAGCCTGCCTCCGCCCAACAAAAGATATCTCCAATATAATAGTTGTAAACGAAACACCTGATCCAGAGTTCCTACATCATGAGGGAATATACACGAAGTAGGTTCAGACCAGCACACTACAAGAAATCAAAATCTGCCCACAAAGGGGTTGAAATGTCATGGTCTGCTACCAACTCACTTAATCGGTTCAAATTAACCCGACTAAACAGCTTCTGTGCACTGTCGATAAGGCTGATTGGCCTATAATTTGAGGGCAGGGCCCTGGAACCCTTTTTAAAAATCAGGATAATCTCTGCTCCAGCCCAAGTAAGCGGCATAGGTGCACAATTCAATATGGCGCTTAAGAATACTGAAAGATGGGGACACCAAACAGTCCTCTATGATTTTTTTTTTTTGTTGTAAAATCTCTTTTATTGAATTTATGCACAATCCGAAAAGTACAACATAGCAGTCACCAAACATCTGGCAGCATAAGGTGTCACAGAAGAAACTTGACTTAGTATATAGTTCGGTACATCATAGAAAACTTACTCCAGAGGGCCTCATACAAGGCCGGGTAACAGGGCATAGTGCACGAGCACTATTACAAACATCATAACAGAGGTATGGGCCAACATCTAGCAAGCAGTGCTACGTTAATAATAGGGGACTGGCAGATTATATAGCTGACGTGTTTGCAATTGGAATCTGTGAGCATGCACCCTACAACAGCTATAAAAAAAAAAAAAACCCCCGTATCATCTGGCGCGTAAGGTAAGCACAAGGAAGGAATCCCTGGGAAGCTCGACAAGGCGAGAATGGCAAAGGTGTCAAGATGGCAATCAAGGCACCCAGGGGGCACTACACGCCAATGATACTAGGTCTGCCCCAATCTGTCGAACTACGAAGGTAACCGCAACTTCTATGATCACTAGCCAAAGTTGCCATAAGACTGCAGGAGTCAATAGAAAGATAGAAAGGAGTAGAAGAGCAGAGGAGGGCAGAAGGCAAGAGAAAGAGTGAGTAGTAACGAAGAGGAGAGGAGAGAGCGCAGCATGCCAATCCCTTGGGGCAGTGAATATCCAGGTACTCCAAGTCCACAGTGATGTAAACTTAAGCTGACCGAGGAGAGCAGTGCTCAGCCCTTCCGATCAGGCTGCTGCGTCATAAGTTTCCCCCCTCGGGAGTATGGGGTCAGCAAAAAGCTGGAGGGCTCTCAGCCGAGGTGGCACAGCTCGAGCATGTTCCAACCGGGAAAGATGCGAGACCAAGGGTTGCCAAATACGCTCAAATTTGGCGTCAGTACATGCCAATCTATGCGATAAGAGTTCCATTGCCATAACATGCCAAAGGCGGGTGAGCCAGACCAAGGACGAGGGGGTACATGCTTTCTTCCAATGGAGTGCAACGACCTGTTTTGCGGCCGTAAGAATATGAGCTGCTAAGCGCCAATCCGTATGTGTCATTGCTTTAAGAGATGTTGGACGGAGCCCTAAAATGACCACCCCCGGGTCCCGTGGCAGAGGGAAGCCCAAGACCTCTTTGACGTGACGCAGCACCTCCTTCCAGAACACAAGAATAAGCGGGCACGTCCACCATATATGCAGGAAGGAGCCCTGGGCCGCCTGACAACGCCAACATTGAGGGGCGAAGCCAGGGAATATCTGCTGAAGTCGAAGGGGAGTATAATACCAGCGAGTCATGAGTTTGTACGCTGACTCCTGTTGGGTGACACTTTTGAATATTAGTGGGATGTCCTGCCAGAGCTGCTCCCATTGGTCTGGGAGGATAGTGCTCTCAATGTCTAACTGCCACTGGCGTTGATAGGTCTGTGGGGGCACTACCTGGGAGTGTTGGAGAACCTTGTACGTCCGAGAAATCAGCCCACGGGACCCGTCGAAAGCGCGTACTAGGGATTCGAATGCTGTAAGCTGCCTCGTGGCGCCTTCCGCGTAGGAGGGGGCGCGGAGCCAATGGCGAATCTGGAAGTATTCCAAGCGAGTGGTTTTGGGAAGATTAAAATCTTGCCGACACTGGTCAAATGATTTAAAAAGACCGCCATCAAACAATTGTTCTATGACCCGGCACTCACCGGCCGACCACGCCGAGAAAGAGGATGGAAATAAGGCCGGCACTGTCTTCGTAGGGGTGGCAATATAGGCGCTACGATGTCGAGCGCCACTTCGTATCCAAGCGAGATCCCACAATGGGCGGCAAGCCAGCGCCCTGTCCATGTGGAACCAATGTTTTTCGCTTTCGCGAACCGACCACTCTGAGATGTATCGCAAGTGGGAGGCCCAGTAATATAATAGTAAGTCGGGGCAAGCAAGTCCCCCCCGGTCACGGGGCAGTAGCAGGACCTTAGCAGAGAAACGCGGTCTCCCCCCCCCAGAGGCGGTTAAATCTCGCTGGAGGTTCAAGATGTCTCTCTGGGGAATCGGCGTGGGGAGTGTCTGAAAAAGATACAGCACCTTTGGTAATATTGTCATTTTGACCGCATTAAGACGGCCCAGCCACGAAATGGGTAGCGACTTCCAGCGGTTAAGTTCAGCCCGGATAGCTTGCCTGCAGGCCGGCCAGTTCGCCCCTGTCCATGTGTCTAAGGTAGCTGTGACATTAATTCCAAGATATCGAATGGAGGGTGAGGCCCAGTGGAAAGGGTTAACGTCCCCCAGCTCTTCTAGTTGCTGTCGAGTGAGATTGAGCGCCTGCGATTTGGTGAGATTAACCCTGAGGCCAGACACCAATTCAAACTGGGAGAGTAGGTCCATCAGCGCGGTTAGGGAGCTCGCTGGATCTGTAAGTGTTAGGAGGAGATCATCCGCAAAAAGAGCAATTTTATGCTCCACCCCTCCCATGCGAAGGCCTCGGATGCTCGCCGATCCCCAAATGGCAATCGCCAGGGGCTCCACCGCCAGAGCAAAAAGCAAAGGTGATAGCGGGCACCCCTGACGCGTGCCCCTACAGATGGAGAAAGCTGGGGTAAGAAGACCATTAACACGGATGCGCGCCGAAGGCGCCGCATATGGAGCCATGATTCGCGTGATCATGGTCGGTCCGAGGCCCACCCGCTGGAGGACCGCCCGGAGAAAGGACCAGTCAACCCGATCAAACGCCTTCTCGGCGTCGAGGGAGAGGAGAAAGGCTGGTATGTTATGATGTTGGGCCTTTTGTACTAGATGGGCCACTCGTCGAATGTTGTCCACTCCCTGGCGTTCTCGTATGAAGCCAACCTGATCCGGTTCGATTAGGCCCGAAAGATGGGGGGCCAGTCGTTGGGCGAGGATTTTGGTATATAGCTTGGCATCCACGTTCAATAGCGAAATAGGCCGAAAAGAGGCGCATGCAGTGGGATCCTTCCCAGGTTTGGGGATAAGGACAACCTCCACCTCGGCTATCGTCGGAGTTACCGACCCGGACTCCGCAAAGGAATTGAAAAGGCGCAAAAGATAACCCTGAAGTTCCGGAAGAAATAGGCGGTAAAAGGCCAGCGTAAGGCCATCAGGCCCTGGCGACTTACCCACAGGCATGCTCGTTAGCGCTTTTCGAAGTTCCGCCGCCGTTATGGGCTCCTCCAACTGTTCCCTAAAGAAGGGGGTTATAGACGTCCAGGGACATGTCGCCAAAAAAGGGTCTATTAGGGCTACACAGGTATCTCCCCGGCTATACAGATTGGCAAAGAACGTGTTAAACTCCCTCCCTTGTCTTGTTCGGAGACGGCCCATCCCCCCCCGGCAAGGCAATTTTAGCAATGTGGCCCCTGGAGATTCGATCGCGGAGGCGGCGCGCCAGCATGGAGCCCACCCTATTACCACCCCCATAGAACTTTTGTTTTAGAGCCAAGAGAGAGTGCTCCGCTTTGTTTACTCGGATTGCCTTGAGCTGGCCTCGAAGTGAGGCGAGGCTCTTACGTGTTGCGAGAGAAGGCGCATTACGACTTTGTTGCTCCAGGGCTTTAATATCTTGTGTAAGGTTGTCCTCCACTAATCGGGGTTCCCGTCGGCGGGCTATAGAAATAGAAGTAATGGTGCCCCGAATCGTGGCCTTAAAAGCATCCCACAGTGTATGTGTGTGGGTCTCCGGGATGTCATTTACTGCAAAATAGGATTGTATGGCCTGCCGAAGTTCGGCCACATCCACCTGATCCCGGAGGACATGTGGGGGCAAACGCCACCGCGGGACAGAGTTCTGGTGTCGACCCATAGCGGTCAGAGTGATTTACAAGTGGGCGTGGTCTGAGATTGAGATGTCCGAAATCCCTGCCGTTGCCAGGGAGCGAACGAGGGAGTGGGATACGGGAATGCGAGCGGTGAACGTGGGAGTAGAAGGTGTAGTCCTGCTTGTCTGGTTCCCGGTAGCGCCACGCATCAACAAGGCCCAGAGTATCCAGATCACGTTTGAGAGCAGCGGACATAGCCCCTGTGCCCTGAAAGGAGGAGGAGGTGCGATCCATAATGGGGTCCCACACTGAGTTGAAATCGCCCCCAAGAATGATAGGGTTGGTTTCCCGGGAAAGCAAAGTCTTGAGAAGATCGCGAAGAAAAGCATCCTGTGCTTGATTGGGCGCATATACAGTGAGCAAGGTAAAAGGTTTACCCTGTAACGAGACCACGAGTTTGAGGAACCTACCCTCCACATCCCGCTTGGTACTCATGATTTGCGCTGAAAGGCCTGCTTTAAAAAGAATAGCCACCCCCGCTGTCTTAGTTCGCGCAGACGCCCAGGATTGCAAGGGGTACTTAGGGTGAGACATGTGGAACGTGTCTGTACGAAGAAGATGAGTTTCTTGGAGAAAAATAATGTCTGGGTCTTGCAATTGAAGGTATCGCCAGATCTGCCGTCTCTTATTCGGGGCGTTTAGGCCTTTGACATTAAGAGATAGGCATTTAAGCTGCGTCATTGGTCCGGACATGTAATGGCATATGATGGCTGGAGTATAGAGTGACACATCTCTCCCCGGCCGGAACACAGGCTCGCGCCAGAAGCATCAGTGGCAATAGAGTGTGTGGAAGGCATGGGGTCCCCCTCAGACAAGAAGCATTAAGGGTGTTGTCAATAGGCCCCAGAAAAGCCGGGCATGGGATTGGATCGTAATGTTGAGGGTGGGCTCTCTCCCCCCGAGGCCGGGTAGTTAGAGAAAAGGAAAGGAGAAATAGGACAGAAAGAGAAGAAGAGAACAGCAAGAATAGCAAGTAACCAAAGGGCCAACGGGGCCAAGAAGGACCTTTCCAGTCCAGGAGCGGCCCAATGGTAGAAACCAGGGCGGCTCTGAGGAAGTCACTCCTCCTGGGGACTAAGGAAACGGTGGGGTGGGCCGTGGGGTATCCAAGGGGCAAGAGCCGTCCGCCCCCCAGCGGCCGGCCCAGCGCATCGGCAACTGAGAGGGAGCGCCCCCCTCCCAGAGGGCCAAAAGGTCCGCAACCAGACCGGATACTCAGCCTCAGGGCCACCTGGGATGCCGAGAGGGACAGACCCCGCCAAGACATTAAGAGAAGGGAAGAGGGAGGCCGCGAGGCATTGGCTGCAGACGGGACCCATCAGGTACTGAGCGCACATACCTGTAAGTAACAACAAGCAGTTATGCAGTATGTAACGAAAAGCAAATATTTCACAGGCATCTGGTATTGATCTATGGAAGGAAGATCTACAAACAAACAGTACTATCTGTCATCACGTCTCAGAGAATATACCCAAAGCAAGTGCAATATTGCAATTTAACTTTTCCCCTCGGGTCTAGACGTATGTGTGGGGAGTCAAAAGAAGGTGAACAAAGTGGAGACCTATAGTGCTCTTATACCAAGCAGGACAGCCCAAACTGAGAATCAGTCTCCAGTGCCGGAGGGTGAGGGGGGGCCCGATCTCCGACCCCCCCCCCGCCGACGATGGTGAGTTCTCCAGCACTTTCAAGTGTTGTATGATATCAAGTTTAGCTTGGCGGGCTGGCGGTGGAGTGTCTCGAGCGGGGGGGTCCCACCCTTGACCACTCCGGGCGTAGAGAAATCTGGGAGGCTGAGTCGGCAGGCGCAGGAGACGATGCTCTCGATCCCGAGGGAATGTGGAACAGGTGGAGGGCCTCCTTAAGAGATCGCAGAGACCGACGTTTCCCTTCCCACTGGAAAATCAACGCAAAGGGGTGGCCCCATTGATATTTAATATTGGCTTCCCTCAACTTAGTAGTTACAGGCTGGAAGTCCCTGCGGCGGCGAAGAGTTAGGGGAGATAGATCCTGAAAGATTTGTATGGTGTTCCCCTCGTACTCCAACTTCTCAGCAGCTCTTGGGGCCCGGAGGATCGCCTCTTTCTCCGTGTAGAAATGTACCCTGGTCAAGATGTCAGGGACCAGGTGGGGATTACCACGGGGGGGGCAACCCGATGTGCTCGGTCCAGAGTTGGAGGAGAGGAGTCATCATCCCCCCCTGACAGACTGGAGAAGATCTGCGACATACGTCATGATGTCCTGCCCCTCCACGCCCCGCGGCACTCCCCGAATGCGGAGGTTGTTCCGACGACTCCTGTTTTCTAAGTCCTCTTGTTTAATTTGAAGTTCGATATGCTGCTCTTCCAGGACTAGGACCCGCCGTCTGAGGTCTTCCTGATCCTCCGTACGAGAGTCAAGGGTGCGCTCCAGATCATCTACTCTGGTGCCAATTTCAGTGACATCGCGGCGAATATCAGTAAGGTAAGATTTAACCTCCGTCTTGAGAGAGGATATTTCGGATTTTATTTCCTGGAGGAAGGAAGCCATGAACGCCTGCGTGATGGAGCCAGTCTCGGGGGTCTCCTGTGCAGAGGCCATCGCTGCGGTCTCCTGCGGGGGTGCCGGGGCGTGTTTATTCCACAAGTCCGTCACCGAGGCTTCCTTAGGGGGCGGAGGCGCTGCAGGTTTCCCAGTGCGAGATCTGGTCATACTGCTGCGAAAGAGGGGGCACAATCCCCAGGGGTGACCACACGCAGCCAGCCGGAGGCCCCACACCCTCAGCCGCTCACTCCACCAGACCGGGTCCGTTCAGGGAAGAAGCAAAGGGAAGCAGGCGCCACCGGCCAGGACAGTAGCCAGGACAGCAATGCAGCAACAGTTCGCAGGCGCACCCACGCCTCCTGTCTTCCCCAGACCA
This sequence comes from Calotriton arnoldi, assembly GCA_963921515.1. NCBI lineage: Eukaryota > Metazoa > Chordata > Amphibia > Caudata > Salamandridae > Calotriton > Calotriton arnoldi. Next base: position 108,702 of record CAWUFW010000682.1, on the reverse strand, counting down.
GGCGGACATGCAGACGTGGCCGACTCGACCCTGGAAGCCTAGGCCTCTCCCCCACCAGGTCCAAGTGATGTGGCCTCCACACACGTCTGGGCCACTCGCCCGGAAGGAGCCCCGCGGAAAGCAGTAGAAGCAGATGGGATACACCCCGTGGCAGTCCGCGAACAACCCAAGCCCCCAGCTCGCGCTCCAATGTCCCCGTCCCCCAGGCGCGGAGACCCTTAAGAACGTGGGGCAGAGGCGATGGAGTCCGGATCCCCAGGCTCACTCCCCCTCCGGAACGCCGTTCAGTGACGCTGGCGCAGGGTCCCCACGCCGAGAGGCGGGCAGGCTTGTCACGAGGGTGCAGACAGCTCCGGCCCAGTCAGGCTTCAGGGCCGGCAAGGCCCAAAGACGTGAACTTTTGATCTTCCCCCTGCGTCGTCCCAGTCATCCAGGGGGGAAAGCACTCTCAAGTGGATCGGGGTACAGGGCCCAAGGGGGTCTCCGGCACCACCCTCTGTGTCAGGATCAATGGCGCCTGCCCCCCAGGGCCACCCAGACACCACCGGGGTGGTCGCCAACCACTCCTCTCCTCCGCTCCCCACCCGATCCGGTGGGCGGCTCAGATCATCACACGGGGCTCCGCCAGGCTCAGGGCCCCACCGGGCCTCCCCGGATATCTCGCTCAACGTTCCCGCCCGTGCAGGATCAAGGGGGCCGGTGAGTACAGGCCAGGCGCTCCCCCGCTCTCGCCGGCCGGCGGCGCTCAGGTCCCAGGCTCCCTCCCGGTCAGGGCAGTCGTGTGAGGGCACCAGCAACTCCAGGCCGGTCAGGCTGCAGGGCCGACAGGGCCCGAAAACAGGGACAGCTGGCCTTCCCCCCCGCGTTAGCTCAGTTACCTAGAGGGGGAGGCACTCTCCAGCGTATCAGGGTATGGGGCCCCAGGGGGTCTCCAGCACAACTCGTGGTGGCAGGAAGACCACCTCCAACCCCCTAAGGCCACTCCGCCGGCTCAAGGGCAAGCACCCACCGCTCCTCACCTCCGTCTCCCACCCGATCCGGTGGGCGGCTCGGGCCTGCACACGAGGGTCTGTCGGGCTTCCGGGCCTCCCAGGCCCTCCTCTGGTAGTCCGCTCCGCTCTCCCTTCAATGCGGGTGGTCCTAGGGGCCAGCTAGCACCTGCCAGGAGCTCCCGCACTCCCGCCGCCCGTTAGATCACAGGTACCGGGCTCTCCTCCCCAGCAGGGCAGCCGCGCAGCCTTTGACAAGATGGCGGGCGGGACCTCCGCAGGGTCTCCTCCCCGGTCCCACTCGGAGAGGCTCAGCACTCAGGGGGTCTCCAGTGCAACTCTTCGTGGCAGGAAGACCACCTCCAACCCCCCAGGGCCACTCCGCCGGCTCAGGGGCAAGCACCCATCGCTCCTCACCTCCGTGTCCCACCCGATCAGGTGGGCGGCACGGGCCTGCACACGGGGGTCCGTCGGGCCTCCGGGCCTCCCAGGCCCTCCTCGGGTAGCCCGCTCTGCTCTCCCTTTAATGCGGATGGTCTAGGGGGCCAGCTAGTACCTGCCAGGAGCTCCCACGCCCCCGCCGCCCGTCAGATCGCTGGTACCGGGCTCTCCTCCCCAGCAGGGCAGCCGCGCGGCCTTCAACAAGATGGCGGGCGGGGCCTCCGCAGGGTCTCCTCCCCGGCCCCACTCGGCGAGGCTCAGCACCCAGGCTCCCGTAGGCAATCCGGAGCGCGCTGCTACTGTTCAGCGATCGAGGGGGGGACACAGACCATGCCCCCGTGCCTGAAAGCGCTCGATTTAGGCGCCGGGCCGACCCCGAGGGACGGAGCTCAAGCCTTGTGCGTCCTACGCCATGTAGGTCCAGGCCACGCCCCCCAGTCCTATATGATTTAAAGAGATAACCAGGTTCCTTATCTAATCCATGGGCTTTATTGGGTATAATCCAATCCATAGGTCTTGAAACGTCATCAACCGGGGTTTAAACAGGTCTCAGCTCCCTTGCACTAAGACATTAGGACCGACCCTGCTCAATCCCTGTACCCCAACTCCCGAGTACAACTGGGAAAAGTGATCTACCCATGCAGAAGCAGAAATATTACTATTGAAGGGGGTAAAGATCCTGGGATCCTTATTTGCTACAATACGCCAAAAAGTCAGATAATCCTTGATGTTGATGGCGCTCAACATGGACTCCCAATTAGTTTGCTCCCACTTTCTTTTTGCATCAGAGATAGAATCCTTATACAAAGTCCTAGTCATCCTGATGTCGGATCTAGACCCAGATTTAATTGCACGAAATAAGGCACTCCTATCTAGCCTACAGGATTTAGTATAACAACGAGCTTCTTTCTTCCTCTTTGGAATAGATTGGGACTCTACCAAAAACGTGTCCCTGAGTGCTGAAAAAATACGGTTATGAATTTCACTCATGCTGGAATAGTAATCTATATAAGCAGGACTTTCCATTGTGGATACTATGACATCCAATCCTGCAGTCACAATCTTGAACACTTTAACCAACGTCATCTGTGAGCTTGCCATAGAACACCACTTTAACCTACACCTATTATTAGTGGGAATCAACCTTCTATTAATTGGTTCATGCAAAGGAGTTATAAGAGAATTACCTAGGGTACTTAACCTTAAAACCAGGGCTTTCTGAACACTTTTTTGTTTGAGAACTACGACCATAACAACGAAGGATTGCCATAGGCTTACATCTAACAGGATATAGTCAATAAGACTTGCACACTGTGGCGGTGATATGTATGATTACCTGTCTAATCCGAGGCAGTCCTTCCATTACACAACCTTAAGCCGTTATCATATGTAAAGGTGTTAATTTGTAGAACAGCTGCAGTCCACCTTTTTACTGAGGCAAAAGATAGATCTGGTATTCCCGAAATTTGATCCTCACCCCCAGCAAAATCCTCATGCGAAACTACAGTTAAAATCGCCTGCCACTATTTTAAATGCATTTACAGGCAAAGTAGCCATATGGGCTCCAATCAAACCAATAATCTTCAATTCTGCACCATTCCCTTCGTGCCTACAATAAACGTTATACACAAAATACACCCTACCTGATGGAAAAGAGAGAGACGCACACTGAGCATCAACACTGCCCGGATCAATCATCTTTGTTGTGCAACAAAGGGAATTTTGAAGGCCTAGCCGTCCCTGAAGAGACAACGGCTAAAAACAAATTGACAAGCCCAGCTCTAAATTGTGGTGCAACTGCCCAAGTCTACTGGAATACGCATATACCAAATGAATCAATAAATAGGTCTCAATGGGTGCACTCAAATTTCAATGCCAAGCCAGCTACATTCCAGGATACTATTCCAGTATTAGAGGACAAACAGGGAACTGGGTCATCCAAAACAGGAGGCACCATCACTGGTAGTGACACTTCCTGAAGCCTAGCACAACTCCTTAATGGAGAACAGATATCTAGGGGAGGAGATACAGAGCATAGCAGGGTGGGACATAAAAATGGGGGTAACCCAACTTTAGGGGAAGGAAAAATAGAAGCCACCGACCCAGCTGCCAGTAGCCTGTCATAGCTGGCAAGTGAAACTGAACGTCAGTCTGGAAAATCCAGATCAGATAATGGAGAAAATATATTTGTGGTGGGAACAAGGAACTCATCACCAATTGTAGTCCCATGAGATAGGGACCCATGACCCACCCTTTCCCTAGGTGACAAATGTTTATTACCAAAAACCAAGGGAATAAGATTTATAGCATCTCTCCCCAAACAGTCCCTGGCCCACTCCTGACCAACCTCTCAGACATCTCAGGTCTCCTGCAATTGACAACCACACAATCCCCTCCAACATTGTTTAAGGATGGCCCCACCCAACCCACCCTCCTTATCAACAATATATCTTCATACATTAAAATCTGGGTGCCTAGTCAACCAATGATAAACCTTGTTCATAAGTTGCACATGAGATTCTGTACCAGGCCACTGAAAAAAAGGAACTCCTGTTAATATAGCGACATACGGGCAACAGGTCGGGGGAAGATTTAATCAGTTTGGGAACAAGAGGAGGAAACTGAGGGTCGTGAATTAGATTGTAAGTTTGGTGACATCCCTAAGCCACCTTGTCCCAGAGCGGTTGCCCTACGAAAACGTAATCCTCCAGAACATCGCAACTTGAACTTGTTTTGCTAAGCATAGGAGCAGAATCTGTACTATTACAATCAGCACTAGGGGGCTGCAGGCAGAATTTTACTGGAGCCAACTGCCCACAAATAACATTTTGGGATTGGATTAACTGCTTAACAGTATTCTCCAAAGAGCACATTTTATCCAACAAGGTGGTAAAACATGCATGTACAATAATAGAAAATTTGTCCTAGACATAATCCCAACCAAAAGATTGCAATCCAGCTTCTGTGGTTGCTGTCCCACTCAAAACCTGTCCAGATAACAATCCAGCAGTTGTAGCCAAAGTGACCTTGTGCTACTTAGAACCAGTCTTATATCTACTATTAGGTTGAGAGGTAGTACTGCTCCCACTTTTGGCTTGACGTTTCCTTTTAGCACTAGGTTAATTGTAACCGTGGGCAATGAACTCCGCTCTGCTAGCGGAGGTTGCGGAGATTTGCTAACTATGCATTACATTGAAAGCACGGAATTCTTGAGTTAGCTACTGCACCCACAACCCTTTGATAACACAACTTTACCTTTACATGCTAAAAAGCATATAACCAATTCACAAAAGTGAGCTTTGAAAAATATCAGGCAAGGAGAGAGGTGATGATTTTGGGGTCCCCCCTAACCTAGGGGGAGGACCAAGCAGATGCCTTGAACACAAAGAGCATATCATGCTGAACAATTCGGTGGTGGTCCCATCCTCCTAGGACCACCCCAAGCAAAGTTATGGGCAAAAATACAATGCCAACCAAAGGCCCAGCAAAGCATTATAGGGCGAGGTACTAGAGTGCAGTGAATATTATAGTATTAGCTCTCAGCTGAGCCGGGAGAGCAGCTGCCTTGAGGAATGTTTTGATATTGGATACTATAATATTCACTGCACTCTAGAATCTCGTCCCATAATGCTTTGCAGGGCCTTTGGTTGGGATTGTATTTGTGCCCATAACTGTGCGTGGGGTGGTCCTAGGAGGATGGGACCACCACCGAATCATTCAGCATGATGTGCTCTTTGTGTTCAAAGCATCTGCTTGGTTTTCTCCCTAGGTTAGGGAGGACCCCAAAATCATCACCTCTCTCACTGCTTGCTATATTTTCATTTTCACTTTTGTGCGATAACTATATGCATTTTAACATGTAAAGATAGAGTTACTTGTTTTACCAAAGGTATGTGAGGTTTCTGTTTCATTAATTGGGATGAGATGGAACAGAGTTACGGAGCGGAGTTTCACAGATTTTTTGTTCAACTCCGTGGAATTCCGCGTAGTGGTACTCCGCCAACTTCGCCCACCCTTAGTTAATTGTCACTAGGTAGCTTCATGTCCATATTATCATTATTAGTTAAAACGGGCACACTAGGCATCTGGGAGGTAATCAAGTCAGCTGATGATCCAGGCAGACTAGTTGGAACTGCAGGTGCTGGGCTAACAAGTTGACTAACCGGGGAGATCAAAAGGCATCCGGAAGCCACACCATAAACCCTAGATAAACGCCTTTCTGCCAATATGATCTCCTTAGAAACAACGCTAACAGCACAGGCCAGAAAAGAGTCCAGTGTGCTCCCTCTCGAGATACAAGCTTTGTTGACTGGTTTGACCACTTAAGCTTTCCGTTTGCCCATCGTGTCTCCTCTTAGTAGAAAAGAAGTTGAGAAAAAAAGCGAATTGTCATCATAACCAATTTAAGCCTACTGAGCTGAGAGTAAGCTTTCCACAAGGCAACCATCCAACATACAGTTATAAAAGTACAAATATATACAAAATGACATGGCAAAGTAAACTACTATCGCTCCTGAGAGAGCCTAACAAGGATTATTATAGTGCATATCTTCTACTCTCACGGTTTGTTGGGGTAGATCTCCAACACCGAAACCCTTTGCATACTACAGTAATTTGTGAAATTCCATGTAAGTAAATACCTGCCCAGAAACATTAGCAAGGTGTAGTATCAATCAATCCTTCAAAGCCTTTTATCTTTAACACATGCTTTTCACAATAAGTAGGTTAAGTCTACTGGCTTTGTTGTAACATTTAATAAGCAGATCAAACCTATGAAATCTGGCATGACTTTTTCCAATGAACTAATGAAGCCTTTACCCTTTACCCATCACCGACCTAATAAAATGAACATAAACTGGCAACCACCAAGGATATATTTATAAAATTAAAAATATGCAGAAAATTGTAGCTAGCAAAACAATATAGAACCCCACTTAACAGGGCCTAATGAAAATCATCACAGTAAAAACCCTCAGGATTTGTCAGGGTGAGTCGCAAACGCCAAAACCCTTGCCTACTATGTTAATCTGTGAGAATACATGTAACAAAATACCTGATCTATAGCCTGTAACACAATGTGAGAACAAGCAACTGTTAAAGGGTTACTGGCTTTAACAAATGCTTTTCAAAATGAATAAGCTAGACCAACTGTCTTTGTCATAATTTTTCATAATAAGCAGACCAGACCTATGGCACTGGACATAACGTTTCCCAGTGCACCAATCTGGCCTACAGCTTGTCACTATAAGCAACTCAGGCCTGCTGTATCAAGTATAAGCTTTGCCACAATCCAAAAAGTGGAACACAATCATTATTTTTAGTTAAAACACACAAATGCAGCCAAATCAAATCCTGTACTCAGGGAAACCAATATGTGGGTGGAGCCTAAGCCTCTCTCTTTCAGTAGTAGTCTGAAAGCACTTTTTGTTGATCACATAAGATCAAGCAACAGTTTCACTGTCACACCAGACCCAAAAATTCCACCTGGATTAGAGTAGCCCCAGGCACCCCATACTGCCTCCCGAACACAAAACTGCACTCTGAAGTCTAAAGCTAATGATGGAAGGGAGGGTACTGGGACTGCAATACAATCCTCATGACTGCAATTCTCTCATCTGTGCAGCTGCCTGAGAAAAAACAATAGGTAGATTATCTAGTTATCTTTAACAGCATTACCTAGTTATCTTTAACAGCATTACAATGTCATGAGTGTGGCCTTGAAAGGTCAAGCTCAGGCAGGTATTCTGCTACTGACTCAGGTAGCAGAATAAATAAACAAAATAATCACAGCTGTGCGGAGGGGAACCCTTTTTAGGTCAAGCGTGGGCAGCGAATGCGCTGAACTGCGGCATGCTGTATTGGAGTATGGAATAGAAGCCTCGCCCATTCTCCGCCCACATTTGTCAATGGCTTGTGTCATTGTCCTTCGTAAATGCTGGCTTCTGATTCGTAAATAGGCTTGTTAGTCTCTCCTTAGTACCGCCTTGTCTTCATTTGTAACCTTCCATGAGGACTGGCCCTTTTACTTCGGTTGTTACTCGGTATGTCTTTTTTTAGTCTGTAAGCACTATTTTCTTTAATGAGTTACTCCTACTGCAGGCACGACATGCTTTCCTGCAACATTCAGCGCGCCTTGTGTGCTTTCACTTTCCGAGCAGCCCGGGACAATGGTGGCCGCTTCTTTGAATAGGTCTCACATTTACAAGTTTGAGCTATTGGCATTGTAAACGACAATGCCTTTTATTTATGTGTTAATTAGCAAAACAGATAAATAAAAGACATTGTCATTTACAATGCCAATAGCTTAAAACTCTCGCAAATGTGAGACCTATTGCATTGCAAATGCTTGTTCTGTAGAAGCACACAAACGTTGCTAAATCAAAACACTTCCTTTTGTCTACCAACATGTGGGTGGAGTCAATGTCCCTTTCTGTAGTACTTCTCAAAACTCTTTTTTAGGTCTCGCCTGGCGTTAGCAGCGCGCATGCGCTGCTCTCGCCATGCGAGGGCTTCTTGGAATCAATACGGTTCTAGAAGTCGTGTCTCAGCTCCGCCTGCAATTGTCATTGGCGTGCGTCGTTTGTGATTATTCTGAACATACTTTGTTGATTGTACCGGAGGGTTTTTAGTCCCTCCTGGTTGCCACCCTGTCCTCTTTTGGCCACGCCCACCGGGATTGGATCGTGTACTGGCGGCATGATACGGTCTCCTTTGTTTACTCGTGTGAGGACTTTTTTTCCCATTAAGGGATTTGGCAATAGCGGTGCGTGTTTATTTTTGCATCGCGCTCCATGCAAATATTTTAACTTGTTATTGAGTTTTTGCTATGTGTTTTACAATGGCGACAGCTTGTATCAGTCGCTTTTCAGTCTCCCTCGCGATGTAGCGCTTTCTTTTGAACTTGGAAAGTAGCGCTTTCTTTTGAACTTGGAAATTAGCTTAAAGTTACTGGTTGATGTTCCGTGTTCTTTTCGGTCTTGCAACTGCGAGCAAGATGTGACAATGTACGGTCAGTGCTCGTGTTTTCCTATTACTGTAATCGGCTCGGCTCTAAAGTAAGCACTCAAGCACTCTTTTATTTTTGTTTTCACAGCGGTCCGCCGCGCGCGCGCTTGTTTCAGAATGCCAGCTCTTAGGTCGGCAGCTATTACCGCTGAGCCACGCCCTCTCCATGTACAGCACACTAATAGTCGGACAACTGAATACAATGTGTTTACGTGCTCCCATCCTTTTTTCTCTGAGCTCTCTTCTATTCATTTTAAATCACTCTCCCAAGCGGTCTTTGCGCCTCTTCCGTCCCGCCACACACTCCCTCATCACTTCTTGCTCCCCTCCTTGCTTTTTAATCCAGTCACAAGAAGCTTTGCGTAGGGGTGTGCACAGCAGATTTGGGGTCTCCCTTCCTGCAGCATGGCTGCTTCCGTGTATTTTTTGCTCGATCTTTCCCGTTTGAGACCAACTTTAATCCCTGACCGGGGGGAACTCTGGGAGCAAGTTGGTGTCCGAGGGGAGCTTCGGTGCATCTTGGGAAAGCGAGTATGAGCCCCACGGATTACTGTGTTTATCCTATCTGTGACGAACTGTACCAAGCAAGCAAAAACGTGGATCTGCGAGCAAGTTCTAGACTTATTCAGCTGTTGCGGCATTTAACTGGTTACTGACGTTCATTGCTTGTAGGGAAAAGCTGATCTGTCATTATTTCTGTGCATAATACGCAGTGTTGTAAAGTGTTTTTTTAGCGTTGGAAAAGGAACTGAAGCAGAAATCACATCTGGGATGTCTGAAGTTTAAGGAGGGACAAGTATTGTAAATTAAAAATTTATTTTTTCTTTTGTGGACAAAAGACCACAGAAGGCTAAAAATGTTTCATGTAAATAAAAGACATGCTGGACATTTTCACGCACTTTGAATCAGCTCCTTCGTCGCCTAATATTATCATGAAGCAACACAATATAAGTGGTCACCGCTCTGTCAATGCTGGACTGCGCGTGTGTGTCTCTGTGGGCGTGGGGCCCTTCTAGGTGAACAGACTCATCTGAACCTCTTTTCTCCTAAAGGTCTTTCTTTACTTTTCATTCAATTCATACGTCATTACAGTTTCCAATTATAGGCAAATCCTTTCAGCTTGACTAATTTCTCACACTCTACTTTACAAAATACACTTTATTCTAACTATTGCATTCTGTTTGCTAGTTGTATAGCTCTTTCCATATCCTTATGTGGCCTAAAGCACTTCAGTTTAAATATGTCCTGAGGCACTTATGATAATCTCAATGTCTAGGGAATTTGTTCTGTGAAAGATTTTACCAGTGTGGCTATCTTTTCATTTAAACCATCATACTATTTATGACTCTATAAGTATCAGTGTGTATATGTAATATAAAATCGAAAATACCAATTTTTTAGTCAGGGTTATGTGCTTATTACACCAGAACATAACACGTAATGTTATTTCATTAAAATATATCACCATATTAAAAAGGGTCTTTGTGTCTTACATCAGCAGGGCACATACTTGACTGATTTTACCCAATATTTCACTTCTGTTTTTTTGTAAAACAAAATGTTCTCTAATAATTATCTGCTTGGACAATATCTTACACATAATGACATGACAATCATATCTTGCATTTCATGACATAATCAGGGTGTTGTCTTTCATTTGACTGTGCCACGGAGAGTTCTAATTTGCACCCAGCTTCAGACAACATTAGTTATTGAATAAAATGTTTCATACTACTTGCTTCTGCATTTGTATTTCAAAGATGGAAGCACCCATGCATCTGGCAGGGAAGGGGGATAGAAGTAACATTTGCATAATATGTGGCTGGTGACAACTGTAAGTTAAAAACATGCAAACCCAGTCAGCCCTTGACACGGGCAGAAAAACAAAGGAGTGTGTTGCTATTTTTTTTTTACCATAACCAGTAAACTAACCACTAGAGTAGCTTAGTAGGTTAAAGGAGTTGTTTCAAGGATTTAAAACGTGCGTGTGGGTATTTATATATACACAAACACATATACATATTAGAAAGGCAAAAATAGCGCATTTTCTACTCATGGTAAATACTTCTAAGGTCCCAAAGGCGAGACCTATTGCATTGCAAATGCTTGTTATGTCTGGCGGCAGCTGAGCTGTCAGGACAGGCCTAACTAGGATATCTGCCTCACCTCCAATCCACTGACTACTCAAGGATGCGAGAATTCTCCACAGTAAAGGAGCGTGACACTTTTCATTTGCACCCAAATAAAAATAAATTATGGATATTGTGGCCAAGTAGCACATGAGTACTCTGGAGCCTTGCTCTAGCCCCAGGCCTTTGAAGGTCATATGCATTAACATACTAAAGTAATCCTCTTTTGGCAGCCTGTCTCTGCACTCCGCTGCTGCACACGACATCATATCCTAAATAATTCAATTGCCAGGCTCCTTTGTCTGGTTGTGTTCCTTTTTGTGTAAGCAGAAGGAGATGAAGGCGGGAGGGGGTAAGGGAGAGAGAGAAAATATATATATATCGAAGTAGGAGATACAGGCATTGAGAGTAAGAGCACAGTCAGGCCGGGGGGGGGGGGGTCACAGGCACAGTACCCCTGTGTCAATTCCCTGAGCCAAAAACAAAAGCCACAAAGGTAACAGGTTCAGCATCCCTCTTTCTGAGCTGTCCCGCCCTAAAGGTAACAGGATCAGTATCCCTCTGCCAGTCCCTTGGCCCATCCAGTCCAAGAGGTGACAGGCAGTCTAACGCTGTGCCAGCCAGTGAACCATGCAGCCTTAAAGGAGACAGACTATGTATCTCTGTGCCAGTACCAGGTCTGGTGGCTTAGTGGACTAATGCGGCCACTGTTCGGGCCTGTGTTTGACCTCATGGTCACAGGCTCAAATCCCGGCGGGTCCACTCAGCCTTTCATCCTTCTAAGGTCGATAAAATGAGTACCATTAAGTTGGGTACCAATAAACATCTGTTATTCAGAGCCCAGATACCCTTCTGGATGAACGTGTGCTTTACAAATACACATGTTATGTTATGTAGTTGTCCCACACCAGATGTGACAAGCTACAGAAATATGTGCCTGTCCCCTCCAGCCGCAGAAGTGACGGGTTCTGTATCCTTGTACCAACCTCTGATCCAATTCAGGCTTAAACGTAACAGGCTCTGTATGTCTGTGTCAGTCACCAGCGCCCTGCCATCCTCCTAGGCATTGGGCTCTGTATTCCTGTGCCAGCACGAGAGGCCACCCAGGCATGAAAGTGCCAGGCTGGATATTCCTGTGCAAATCCCCAAGACGTCCAAGCCAAGAGGTGGGAGGGCCCATGTGCCTGTGCCAGTCCCTACGCCCACCTACCCCTAGAGCAGACCGACACTGTGCCCCTGTGCTAGTCCAGTGAGACCATGCAGCCCCAGCGGTGGCAGGCTCGCTATATAACCCAGAGAGCACACTCAGCCCTACAGAGAACACATTCTGCATATCTGTGCCCGTCACCAGAGCCCATCCAGCGCTACAGCTGACTGGATCTGTGCCCCTCTGCTGATCACCAGCAACCATCCAGATCTGGATCTTACAGGCTCAATGCCCCTGCGCCGATCCTCACATCCCTGAGACCTGGGGTGGCAGGCTCCATATCCCTGTGCCAGTCCCTGAGCCCTTCTAGGCCTGGGGTGGCAGGCTCCCTATCCCTGTGCCAGTCCCCGAGCCCTTCGAGGCCTGGGGTGGCAGGCTCCATAATTCTGTGCCAGTCGCGAGCCCTTCGAGGCCTCGGGTGGCAGCCTCCAAATCCCTATGCCAGTCCCGAGCCCTTCGAGGCTTGGGGTGGCAGGCTCCATAGCCCTATTCCAGTCCCGAGCCCTTCGAGGCCTGGGGTGGCATGCTCCATATCCCTGTGCCAGTCCCCGAGGCCTTCGGGGCCTGGGGTGGCATGCTCCATATCCCTGTGCCAGTCCCCGAGGCCTTCGGGGCCTGGGGTGACAGGCTCCATATCTCTGCCAGTTCCTGAGTCCTTCAAGGCCTGGGGTGGCAGGCTCCCCTGTGCCAGTCCCGAGCCCTTCGAGGCCTGGGGAGGCAGGCTCCATAATCCTGTGCCAGTCCCTGAGCCCTTCGAGGCCTGGGGTGACTGGCTCCATATCCCTGTGTCAGTCCCCGAGCCCTTTGAGGCCTGGGGTGACAGGCTCCAGAACCCTCTGCCAGTCCCCGAGCCCTTTGAGGCCTGGGGTAACAGGCTCCATATCCCTATGCCAGTCCCTGAGCCATTCGAGGCCTGGGGTAACAGGCTCCATATCTCTATGCCAGTCCCTGAGCCCTTTGGGGCCTGGGGTAACAGGCACCCTATCCCTGCCAGTCCCCGAGCCCTTCGAGGCCTGGGGTGGCAGGCTCCATAACCTTGTGCCAGTCTCCGAGCCCTTCGAGGCTTTGGGTGCGAGGCTCCATAACCCTGTGCCAGTCCCGAGCCCTTCGAGGCCTGGGATGGCAGGCTCCAGAACCCTGTGCCTGTCCCCGGGCCTTTTGAGGCCTGGGGTAACAAGCTCCATATCTCTATGCCAGTCCCTGAGCCCTTCGAGGCCTGGGGTAACAGGCTCCATATCTCTATGCCAGTCCCCGAGCCCTTCGAGGCCTGGGGTAACAGGCTCCATATCTCTATGCCAGTCCCCAAGCCATTCGAGGCCTGGAGTAACAGGCTCCATATCTCTATGCCAGTCCCTGAGCCCTTCGAGGCCTGGGGTAACAGGATCCATATCTCTATGCCAGTCCCCGAGCCATTCGAGGCCTGGTGTAACAGGCTCCATATCTCTATGCCAGTCCCTGAGCCTTCGAGGCGTGGGGTGGACGGCTCCATATCCCTATGCCAGTCCCTGAGCCCTTCGAGGCCTGGGGTAACAGGCTCCATATCTCTATGCCAGTCCCTGAGCCCTTCGAGGCCTGGGGTAACAGGCTCCATATCTCTATGCCAGTCCCTGGGCCATTCTAGGCCTGGGGTAACAGGCTACATATCTCTATGCCAGTCCCTGAGCCCTTCGAGGCCTGCGGTAACAGGCTCCATATCTCTATGCCAGCCCCTGAGCCATTTGAGGCCTGGGGTAACAGGCTCCATATCTCTATGCCAGTCCCTGAGCCATTCAAAGCCTCGGGTAACAGGCTCCATATCTCTATGCCAGTCCCTGAGCCCTTTGAGGCCTCGGATAACAGGTTCCATATCTCTATGCCAGTCCCCGAGCCCTTCGAGGCCTGGGGTAACAGGCTCCATATCTCTATGCCAGTCCCCAAGCCATTCGAGGCCTGGAGTAACAGGCTCCATATCTCTATGCCAGTCCCTGAGCCCTTCGAGGCCTGGGGTAACAGGATCCATATCTCTATGCCAGCCCCCGAGCCCTTCGAGGCCTGGGGTGGCAGGCTCCATAATTCTGTGCCAGTCGCGAGCCCTTCGAGGCCTCGGGTGGCAGCCTCCAAATCCCTATGCCAGTCCCGAGCCCTTCGAGGCTTGGGGTGGCAGGCTCCATATCCCTATTCCAGTCCCGAGCCCTTCGAGGCCTGGGGTGGCATGCTCCATATCCCTGTGCCAGTCCCCGAGGCCTTCGGGCCTGGGGTGACAGGCTCCATATCTCTGCCAGTTCCTGAGTCCTTCAAGGCCTGGGGTGGCAGGCTCCCCTGTGCCAGTCCCGAGCCCTTCGAGGCCTGGGGAGGCAGGCTCCATAATCCTGTGCCAGTCCCTGAGCCCTTCGAGGCCTGGGGTGACTGGCTCCATATCCCTGTGCCAGTCCCCGAGCCCTTTGAGGCCTGGGGTGACAGGTTCCAGAACCCTGTGCCAGTCCCCGAGCCCTTTGAGGCCTGGGGTAACAGGCTCCATATCCCTATGCCAGTCCCTGAGCCATTCGAGGCCTGGGGTAACAGGCACCCTATCCCTGCCAGTCCCCGAGCCCTTCGAGGCCTGGGGTGGCAGGCTCCATAACCTTGTGCCAGTCTCCGAGCCCTTCGAGGCTTTGGGTGCGAGGCTCCATAACCCTGTGCCAGTCCCGAGCCCTTCGAGGCCTGGGATGGCAGGCTCCAGAACCCTGTGCCTGCCCCCGAGCCTTTTGAGGCCTGGGGTAACAAGCTCCATATCTCTATGCCAGTCCCTGAGCCCTTCGAGGCCTGGGGTAACAGGCTCCATATCTCTATGCCAGTCCCCGTGCCCTTCGAGGCCTGGGGTAACAGGCTCCATATCTCTATGCCAGTCCCCAAGCCATTCGAGGCCTGGAGTAACAGGCTCCATATCTCTATGCCAGTCCCTGAGCCCTTCGAGGCCTGGGGTAACAGGATCCATATCTCTATGCCAGTCCCCGAGCCATTCGAGGCCTGGGGTAACAGGCTCCATATCTCTATGCCAGTCCTTGAGCCCTTCGAGGCCTGGGGTAACAGGCTCCATATCTCTATGCCAGTCCCTGGGCCATTCTAGGCCTGGGGTAACAGGCTACATATCTCTATGCCAGTCCCTGAGCCCTTCGAGGCCTGGGGTAACAGGCTCCATATCTCTATGCCAGCCCCTGAGCCATTTGAGGCCTGGGGTAACAGGCTCCATATCTCTATGCCAGTCCCTGAGCCATTCAAAGCCTCGGGTAACAGGCTCCATATCTCTATGCCAGTCCCTGAGCCCTTTGAGGCCTCGGATAACAGGTTCCATATCTCTATGCCAGTCCCTGAGCCATTCGAGGTCTGGGGTAACAGGCTCCATATCTCTATGCCAGTCCCTGAGGCCTTCGAGGCATGGGGTAACAGGCTCCATATCTCTATGCCAGTCCCTGAGCCATTCGAGGCCTGGGGTAACAGGCTCCATATATCTATGCCAGTCCCTGAGCCCTTCGAGGCCTGAGGTGGCAGGCTCCATATCCCTATGCCAGTCCCCGAGCCCTTCGAGGCCTGGGGTAACAGGCTCCATATCTCTATGCCAGTCCCCGAGCCCTTCGAGGCCTGGGGTGGCAGGCTCCATATCTCTATGCCAGTCCCCGAGCCATTCGAGGCCTGGGGTAACAGGCTCCATATCTCTATGCCAGTCCCTGAGCCCTTGGAGGCCTGGGGTGGTCGGCTCCATATCCCTGTGCCAGTCCCCGAGCCATTCGAGGCCTGGGGTAACAGGCTCCATATCTCTATGCCAGTCCCTGAGCCTTTCTAGGCCTGGAGTGGCAGGCTCCATATCCCTATGCCAGTCCCCGAGCCCTTCGAGGCCTGGGGTAACAGGCTCCATTTCTCTATGCCAGTCCCCGAGCCCTTCGAGGCCTCGGGTAACAGGCTCTATATCTCTATGCCAGTCCCCGAGCCCTTCGAGGCCTCGGGTAACAGGCTCCATATCTCCGAGCCATTCGAGGCCTGGGGTAACAGGCTCCATATCTCTATGCCAGTCCCCGAGCCATTCGAAGCCTGGGGTAACAGGCTCCATATCTCTATGCCAGTCCCTGAGCCATTCTAGGCCTGGGGTAACAGGCTACATATCTCTATGCCAGTCCCTGAGCCCTTCGAGGCCTGGGGTAACAGGCTCCATATCTCTATGCCAGTCCCTGAGCCCTTCGAGGCCTGGGGTAACAGGCTCCATATCCCTATGCCAGTCCCCGAGCATGCTTTCAATGGCAGGTGCTGGGCGTGAGAATACGCCCTCGTGCACACACATGCGACGAGGAGGTGTCCAGATGACTCATCCTCGTACACTCGTCTGTGGTTCTATTTTGGGGGTGGGCTTGCATTTGCACCTGCTGCCAGAGAGGGAAGGGGCTTTATTTGCGCCGCAAGAGCTCAATTTCCGGCCTCTCCAAGTTGGCACAAACATCAGTCAAGGACTTAACAGGCAATTAGTGTCTCTGGAGCTCCTGGGTGGTGAAAGGGCCGCTGCAACAATGCTTTACTGTCACTCAGAAGCACTTTCTATCCGCCGGGAGATGGAGGGAGCGTGTAAGAGGCACGGGAGAGGCAGAAGAAGAGACAGAAAGACTGAAGAGTGCGGTTAAAGAGGAGGAAAGAACCAAGAACGGAAAACGTAAGGGAAATGTAAGGAGAACGGGCAGAAGGGGAAAAAGAACAAGAAAATGACAACTACAAAATAGGGAAAAATAATGAGGAATCGTACACAAACAGAAAATAATACAAATCAAAAAAGAAAAACAAAGGATAAACATGCGGGGAAAAAAGGAAACGAAAACAAAGATGGTGAAGAAAAGCAAAGAAAAGAGTAAGGAAGAACAAAGAGAAGGCGAGGAAAAAAAGACAAAGTAAAAGTGGATAGAGAAAGTTCACAGAGAAGGCCAGTTGCCAATGTCTAAAAGTGTTGCCCACTCGTAAATATTCAGCTGCATTATTAAAATTGTTGTCCGAGACTCAATATGTAAACTGATGGACCAACAGGATTCAGAATGCCTAATCGTGCCGGCCTACCTAACGTGAGCTGGTCAAACATACTTGCTAATATCTTAACATGCAGGCGGATAGGGAATGTGAAAATGTGTTCACAGACAGTGAACGTCTAAAATGGTTATTTATTTATAGGGCACACAGTCGCCAATGGCATGATGGCACTGGTTTCAATAAGAGAAACGATTCGCTTAGCCAGCATACACATGAAACAAGCGGATACAGCAAAGAGATGACAAAACGGGACAAGGGAAATGAACAGAAAAGCCAGGTACTGATCTGCTTATGAAATACAAAGTTGTCCTCCAGCAGCCTGAGCTCTAATGGGAGTACCTCCCAAAGGATGGGCCTAGAACTGTGAGGGCTCTACCTTCGGTCCGTGGTTTCCTCAACTGAGAAATGGAGAAGAGCGAGTGAGCCGGGCCTGAGGTGACCTGAAGAACGTAGGGATAGGTGACATCAGAGAGAAACTTCAGGCCAACCTTGTTTATCGTACGGTGCACCAGAGAAACTTGAAATGAATACAGTGCTGTCAATAAGCCTCTGACAGGTGATCATGTGTGCACCGACCTAGAATGAGATGCACAGCCATCTTCTGAATCCGTCAAAGCCTCAGGGTCTGGACCTGTGGAAGGTCTGTATACAACATGCTCCCTATAGTCTAATCTTGGTAAGATGAGTGTGCCAATCACTTCGGCCCTTTTGTTGCACAGTAAAAGTTAAGAATTGTCCTTGCTTTTCCATAGGATGGAAACAAGTTGAACAAACCTTCTGGATATATGGTTTGAAAGAAAGGGCTTGGTCAGTCCATATTCCTAGATTCTTTGCCTGCTTGGTCAGGGGTCGCCATAGAACCTTTCTGACCAGATGGATGACTTATCTCCACATATGAAAATCTTTGACAAATGATATCCTGATGCTAAAGTGTATACATGTTTGCCAATATATAATTAATACCTAACTGGACTGCCTGAACCCAAATGCAAAGCTGAAATATAAACACATTGTCTTGTAGTGTACTGTAGCATCTGTATGGGGTTCTCATACCTCTTGCAAGGCCCCAAAGTGCTTTTGGGAGGATGAGTAAGTAGCTACTCAGATTGTTATGAATGGTCGATAGAGTGTTGGTTAGTAGTTTAGCCAATGTGTAGTATGTTTGGAGTCGTGCATGAGGCTCGAAGGTGTGCTCCAATCATGTTGCGGCAATCTGGTGGCAGAGCTTAAGCGTAAATACCGCCATCGAGGGACTAAGTAAGAGGCATTCCTACAATATGGTTGATAAGGAAGGTGTTGCTTTGCAGTCAAATCTTCCACTGCTCTTCTGCGCCAACAGGGAATGTTTAAACATATTTGCTATATGTGAATAGCTAGATATACACAGAATTAGCGAATGGCTAAATATGTTGGCTGATGGCAGGAGTCCACATGTGCTAGCTAATCATAGTTGAATAAAAAAGGATCAACATCTTGATCAATAGTAAATGTCTAAATGCATTGGATGGTTATGTCTAAATAGATTGGCATCTAGAATGAATGAATGAATGAATATGCATTTTTATAGCGCATGGCTACCAGAAGGCCTCCCAGCGCTAAGAGCAGAGTCATCCAAAGAACTACGACTGGTCTTCAAGGAAACAAGAAGGTTTTAAGAAGTTTTCGAAAGGACAAGTAGTTATCCTCAAGGCGGATATGATTAGGTAGCTGGTTCCACAGTTTCGCTGGATTGTAGGAAAACAGGCGGCCCCCACTGCGGGACCTCTTTATCCTGGGAACAACTGCCAGGTGCTTATTCCCAGAGCGCAAGGATCTATTGGGACGGTAGGAAGAGATAATGGACCGGAGAATCGGTGGACCCTTGGAGAACAAGGTCTTATGGACGATACACAATGCTTTAAACTGAACTCTTTCCGCGACCGGGAGCCAGTGGAGGGAGACGATAAACCGCCTTGCAGATTCCCGATAGGGGGCCTGCATGAGGAGGCGTGCTGCACAGTTTTGTACCGCCTGCAGTTTTTTCATCGTTGAGCATGGAGATCCTAAGTAGAGAACGTTGGCGTAATCAAGTCGCGAGAGAATAAGCGCTTGAACCAGCAATCTCCTAGCATTGAAGGGCAGCAGGGGAGGATTTTTCTTATCATCTTCAAAATCCCATAGCAGGTACCTGCTACCTTTCGTGCTTGCTCCTTGAAGTTCAAATTCTGATCCAGCCAGACACTGAGGCTTTTAATCTGATCTTTGGGGGGAGGCATAGTGCCCAGGCACCTGGGCCAGAGTGAGCTGGAATCCAGGGGGGAGGGTTTACCCAAGAACATCAGCTCAGTTTTGGCCCCATTGAGTCTCAGATACGAGCTTTCCATCCAGGAGGACACCCTTTCAAGACAACCTGCCAGATTGGTTTCTGCTTTGTCAGATTGGTTTAGGGAGACAATCAGCTGAGTGTCGTCAGCATAAGTGACAATCTGAATTCCAAAGGGCTTAACGACTTCAGCCAAGGGTCTCATGTAAACATTAAAAAGCTTGGGGCTTAAAGAAGAACCCTGGGGAACCCCACATCTCAAAGGCATCCTTTCAGAGATAAAGTTATCCTCAAAGACATGAAATGATCTGTCGTCCAAGAAGGACTCCAACCACCTTAGTGCCGTTCCTGTCACTCCTACGTCTCTGAGTCTCGAAATTAGTAGATGATGGTTAACTGTGTCGAAGGCCGCGCTAAGGTCCAAGAGAACAATAGCCGCGGAGCCTCCGACATCTAGGATTTTTCTGGCTTCTTCAACTACTACCAGCAGGGCAGTCTCCGTGCCCTGTTGAGGTCTAAAATCAGTTTGTGAGGGATGAAAGCAATCATTCTTTTCCAGAAAGGCAGAGATGATGGAGTTGACATACTTTTCAGCAATTTTAGCAATCCCTGGCAGAAGTGAGATCGGACAGTAATTTGCGAATACTTCTGGATCCAAAATTGTTTTTTTTAGGAGGGCTTTGACCATGGCGCATTTCCATGGAGAAGGGACGATCCCGGAGGAGAGTGAAATATTGATAAGGTCCAGTATGGTAGGGGAAACTGTGCCACAGGCCTAGCAAATATCTAAATGTGTTGCTTGAGGGTAAAAGTCTAATCATCTTATCAAAATGTGAATATCAAAAGACGGTGGTAGACTCCAACACTTTGGCAATACTGAATGGCAAAGAGTGAATGTCAACACCGGTGTCTGGCAGTGAATGTCTAAAGATGCTGCCCAATTGTAAATATCTAAAAGTCAACTGTAAGTGGCTACATAGTTGGTAAACAGAAAATGCCTATGGGTATAGGTCCACTGCGGGACTCTAAATATGCTGACCGACTGTTAATGGCTTTTGTTATCAATGCATTATGAACGTCAAAATGTTAGTCCATAGCAATCGTCCAAATCTGTTCCTTGGTTGGTTGAGAACATCTACACGTCTTGGCTATCTGAATAGCAAACATGTTGGCAGACTGCACATCTTTTAGCATGTTGGCCAACTGCAAATGTCTTAAATCGCTGGCCGACAGCAAATTTCTAAAGGTGCTGGCCATTTGCAAAATCTAAACTTGTTGGCAGCTATAAATATATCCAGCAAATGGAGCCGCTTAATATGAAAAGTTCTCTTGCTCCCTTAGATCTCGGCACCACTGCTGAATATGTTGGACTACTATACACACACACAGCTCCATAATTACAAATGTTTAATGATTTTCATACTTATCTTAAATGACAGTTCTTTTAAAACCACCAAAATCTTAAATAGTGCTACGACGCCTCAAATGGCCTACTCTGAACTCGTCCAAATGATAAAACAGTAATGTATGCGGTTCTGTGGTGCTCTAAGACGGCGCAGTGACGAAGCCTTCATCCACAGCCCTGAGGCCATGGCCAGCTCATCCTGCCTTTGCCAGGAAGCAATTATGGATTTTCAGATTTGGTTTTCTGTAAACTAAAACCAGAAACAAAATAGCAAGAAAGGATAGAATGAGTTATGGTTACCTGATCCCTGAAACAGCAGACGCCAGCGGTCAGACAGGATTCGACATCCACATTAGTCAGATGGACTCATCTGATCGCATCAGTTTCCATTCGCCTCCTTGACAATAAAAAAATAAACAAATAAAACATGCTGCAGATATAGAATTGGACATGTGCTTTTCGCAGATTCTGAAGACTAGACTTAAACAATCACTTTACAGAATTGGTCATGTGCATGTCTCAGATGTTAGTAACTGGACTAAAAAAGCACATTGTGTTCAAAGGGTGTACGGAGATGCAGTTGGACCACTCATCCATCCATGTCACAAACTCAAACATTTAAGGGGAAGAAAATGAGGGCAAATCGGAGTATGAAACCATTGAACAAATGTAGAAAAGTATTACATAAGCAGACAGTAGAAAAAACGGGTCCGCCGGAACACAGTTAAGTGAGAATATAGGCCAGCCGCTAATACTGGTAGAACTGAGCTGGTCTTGTTGGCAGAGGAGAGGTTACTAAAGTGGAAACATTCAGCTGCAGAATAGGCTCCCTGTAGAGATGTTGGTGTAGGTGGTTTTAAAGGGGGCTTTTTTCAAAAATAAAATACACTGGCTCTTTGCCATTCATGTTTTAACTCGTTTCTGGAAAACCTTCATTTTAACAAAAAACAAATTTTAAAAATGTGCGTTTTCATCTGTCTTTGTGTAGCTGGAGCTCAGAAGCTACTAATACGAAAGCACTATTACTAAAGGCGAATTAAGAAAGCCACCTCCATGTAAGAAGAATTCTAGCAAATTCTGGAGGAACTTCCTGTGTATAACCATCAAAGCAAGACCCTGCCAGGAACTAAGATTTAATTGACGAATCCTACTCTGATAAAACTAGAGACACCTATAAGGTTATTCGGGAGAAGGGCGACTCCTGAAAAGCATTATTGGCCACTCAGACCACGACTGACAACCAGGTGTTTGCTGGTGTAAATTTACCTATTTTACACAGCTTTACTTCAAACGCTCCATCACTGTAACCCAAGTTAAACATGAGCAGTAAATCCCCCGGCTCCATAACTGTTGTACACTTTAAAGAACTAGCTGTTCTCACGCATGCATCCGTTCACTTACGATATGGCCTGCATCCTCTTCTATACTAGCTGTGTCACCCGCAAGGCTATATGAAGCAACACCCCTAAAAAATGACTATGAAACACTCCCTACCAAATTGTTTTGTTCAAAATGGTCTAGCAACAACGACTTGGTTTATTTTTGTCCCACTTGCCAAGGTAGTCCAGAATCCATAGTCCATCTACTCTTTTTTTGCCCGACCTATCAGTCGCTGAGGAAAAAATTTATTTTTCCGCTATGCTCCTTAGTGGGCCGGGGGCATTACTTGGAGGTGCTAAGACTTTTGTGTATTGATACTAGACAACCTATTGTATTTGGTCTTGCTAGAATCTGGCATGCCCTTTGGATTAGGCGTAGGAAATTATGTAGTTCAGACGCCGCGTTTTGGAAAGCCTTGCCAGACCAGAATTGTATCCAACTTTTTAAAATATTTTGCTAATTATTGGCTGTGCTTGTAGGAACCCTAAGCACATTAATTTGTGCCATACAATCTGCTGCTTTTGCACATATGCACTTTACAATTGTCCTGGGGGCCCTGTTACTCTGAATTTGTACAAATGTTTTTATGGATTTTTATTCTATATTCTTTTATCTATACCTTTCGGTGTATATTTTTTAGAAACCTGTGCTGTATACTTTTTAGGATCTGTGTGATCGTAATAAAGTTGTTGATGATGATGACTATGAAACTAACCATCTCTGGTGGACAGTGCCAGACCAGGAGCCGGGACGAAGCCGGACTGGAGACTACGAAATGCAAGATAACAGCCAATCGTGATGTAAGAACCGAGAATCTGGACCAACATCCCCATCAACATCTGCTCTGCTATTTCTCCATTGCCCAACATTTCAGCTCGGGAGACTTTTTTTTTTTAACTATGCTGATGACAGCCAACTTCTCTTTGAGATCCTTTCTGTCACGTGAGATGAAAAATGAGTCTTTCAGCCTCAATTGAAGCATTTGAGGGCTGGATGGCCCACAACTGTCTGAAAATGAGACTCCATCAAAACTGTGATCATGGGCAGGGCAGGCATGAGTGCCCCTGCTAAGCACTGGCCATCTCCACTGGATCCCATCCCAGCTTCCATCTACAAAGCAGATGGTCATCTATCCTTTGGTACTTTGGTCTCTCATAATGTGCAAGTCATGTAAACAGGCTTCTGCCACCTAAGAGAACTGGAAACACTTTTTCACTTGTTGTCTTTTCCTTTGGGGGTTTAGGATTCAATGGTTCTTGTTCAATTTAGGGATGATTATGGCAATAGCGGTTGTACAACTTGCAGTCTTCAAAACGTTCCAGTCATTAATGGCACGGAGGGCATGCCTTCAAAGCACTGATTCCCGGTTCACTGGAGAATTATATTTAATGCATGTATGGAGTGCTTCGAGGCCTTTATTGATGGCGAGATCGGAGTCTGAACCTCTGAAAGCTCTTATGTCTGAGCCCTTATACAATCTGACTTTGATCAGGTTCAAGTATGAAGTTTAGAAGAATACATCTTTTTGGTTGAGGCCACCCTACCTACCCCATGTTCCTGCTGAAGAGGAAACAAACTGTGAATGTCTGCTGCTTCCAACACCTTGCAAATATTCTCTTTAGCTTCCGAGTAAATACTGATGCTGAAACTGGTTGTTGGGGTAGTTTTCTGTTTCTAGTGGAAAGAGTCCACCTTTACAAGAAATCCTTCTACTTAACAAGTTACCATGACAAAGAACTGAAATCGGCTAGATTGCTCAGTTTATTAACCTCGCCACGGCATGTGATGCCATCTGCATGTCATGGCGAAACTCGGTCTTCCCTTCTCCCAAGATCTGTAATGTGGGTACCATTACTTTAAGTTAAGGTGATAATAACACCTGTTATATTATATACCATTTAGGAAAGCCTTACGCAATATATAAAAAAAATAGTTATGGGCTATTTTCATCAAGCCTGTGCTGATGGTTGAGCTCTTCACCAGGTTTATAAGCTACGAGGGAGGATTATCAACTATATAAAGTTAAAAGCAGAAGGGAAACGAAAATGTTGATTTTTAGGTCTGGGTTGTGAAAGCACAGCTATTAAACAGACCTACTAAGAACAATATACATCGAGTTGGCATTGGGCCTGCCCTTTTGAACCACTGGCCTTCTTTGACCAGCCACTTTTAGCCATTGGTATGAGACTTCTCATTCATGTCTTAGTTTAGCCCAGAGAAGTACTGATCTCTCACCTAATGCTATTGACTGTTTGATATACCCTTCCACTTCTACTCGGGTGCTTGTGTGCAATAACTACTACAGGGTCGGATTGGTAAGGCGAGCAATGGCCGAGGGGCTGGTATCCGAGTTCCAGCTATGGGCTGCTTTTTAGGCAGCCTAGGGGGCCGATTTGGGCGTGTCTGTGTTGTTCGGATGCCACCAGCAGCCCAGTGGGAGCCTGAGCGGCCTTTCTGGAGACAGGTGGGCGTCCATTAGCTCCCTTTTATCAACGGGCAGAGGTGTCATTCCCTTTCTCTCGGTGGGCCGGCCCATTCATGTATGCATGTTGAGCGGGGACAGGGGGCCGGAGCAGAAGTGGCCTTACTTGTTTTCAGGCGTGTTTCACCAGTGTGAACTAATCCGTGCATTTTTTTAAATCTAAGTAAAGTTAATAAAACATGCCTCTGTCAGAGATTCTCCCCCCCCCCCCTCCTTCTTTTTATAAAACTTTGCCGAAGCAGTGTTTTGCGGAAAAGCAATATGCAAATATGGGCCACTTTTTTCAGCGAGCCCGGGCCGATGTTTAATCCCCAATCCAACCCTGCTACCTTATAGCACTAACGGTCTTGTCTACTTCTCCTGCTGACTCCTTCCTGTATGTCTCGCTCTAATGTACTAAGGCTACATTTGTTAGCACATTCAACCAGGCTTATTAGCTTTGCCAATGCAAGTTTGCTTAGCCATATCATAAGAATGCACTTCTTGTCTTTCTCTGATGCCTCTTCCGGTTTCCGTGATGAAGCATGCCACATAACGGAGGGAAGTGCAAGTCATAAAAATGCTGACAAAGACGCTTAAAATAAGATTCAGGGAATTGATATGTGATTGGGAAATCCATCAGAATGTCATTAGAATACCCTGGAATAATGGAGTTTATTCGGGGGAAAAAAATCGAATTTCCTCTTCGGTCCCGAATGGATGCGCTCTACATTGGGGTGGGGGGGAGCAGTGATGGCGAATACTACGCTTTTAGTATAAGAGAGGAAAGCTGATAATGAAATTAAATATAATTATAATAATTATGACTCTTGCATCGCCATTGTTATAAACCACGCCACGCCAGCGCTTTGAATCGACCTTAAGGAGGAATATACAACATAGCTTTGTGGGCCGGGGTTTCGAGGGCACGGTAGACTATGTCGTATTGCAACGAAAACAGGAGGTGAGCCTGCAATTGGCCCCTACTTTCAACCCCCCATGGCTCGATACCGCTGATGTGCCGTCCCCTCCTCCCACCTCAAGAGTACACCTCGCCAGACAGAGGACGGATGGGGAGGCCACCATTCCTTCCTGCCTGCTGACTGTTGACTCAAGGAATGCCACCTCATGTTTCCCTCAATCTCGTGACTCCCAGATACAGGAACGGTGAGGAGTCCTCCATTCCTTCCTGCTGACTCAAGGAATGCCACCTCATGTTTCCCTCAATCTCGTGACTCCCAGATACAGGAACGGTGAGGAGGCCTCCATTCCTTCCTTCCTTCCTGCCTGCTGACTCTTGACTCAAGGAATGCCACCTCATGTTTCCCTCAATCTCGTGACTCCCAGATACAGGAACGGTGAGGAGGCCTCCATTCCTTCCTTCCTGCCTGCTGACTGTTGACTCAAGGAATGCCACCTCATGTTTCCCTCAATCTCGTGACTCCCAGATACAGGAACGGTGAGGAGGCCTCCATTCCTTCCTGCCTGCGGACTGTTGACTCAAGGAATGCCACCTCATGTTTCCCTCAATCTCGTGACTCCCAGATACAGGAACGGTGAGCAGGCCTCCATTCCTTCCTGCCTGCTGACTCTTGACTCAATGAATGCCACCTCATGTTTCCCTCAATCTCGTGACTCCCAGATACAGGAACGGTGAGGAGGCCTCCATTCCGTCCTGCCTGCTGACTCTTGACTCAAGGAATGCCACCTCATGTTTCCCTCAATCTCGTGACTCCCAGATACAGGAACGGTGAGGAGGCCTCTATTCCTTCCTGCCTGCTGACTCTTGACTCAAAGAATGCCACCTCATGTTTCCCTCAATCTCGTGACTCCCAGATACAGGAACGGTGAGGAGTCCTCCATTCCTTCCTGCCTGCTGACTGTTGACTCAAGGAATGCCACCTCATGTTTCCCTCAATCTCGTGACTCCCAGATACAGGAACGGAGAGGAGGCCTCCATTCCTTCCTGACGGCTGACTGTTGACTCAAGGAATGCCACCTCATGTATGTTTCCCTCAATCTTGTGACTCCCAAATACAGGAACGGTGAGGAGCCCTCCATTCCTTCCTGCCTGCTGACTCAAGGAATGCCACCTCATGTATGTTTCCCTCAATCTCGTGACTCCCAGATACAGGAACGGTGAGGAGCCCTCCATTCCTTCCTGCTGACTCAAGGAATGCCACCTCATGTTTCCCTCAATCTCGTGACTCCCAGATACAGGAACGGTGAGGAGGCCTCCATTCCTTCCTGCCTGCTGACTCAAGGAATGCCACCTCATGTTTCCCTCAATCTCGTGACTCCCAGATACAGGAACGGTGAGGAGGCCTCCATTCCTTCCTGACTACTGATTGTTGACTCAAGGAATGCCACCTCATGTTTCCCTCAATCTCGTGACTCTCAGATACAGGAACGGTGAGGAGGCCTCCATTCCTTCCTGCCTGCTGACTGTTGACTCAAGGAATGCCACCTCATGTTTCCCTCAATCTCGTGACTCCCAGATACAGGAACGGTGAGGAGGCCTCTATTCCTTCCTACCTGCTGACTGTTGATTCAAGGAATGCCACCTCATGTTTCCCTCAATCTCCTGACTCCCAGATACAGGAACGGTGAGGGGGCCTCCATTCCTTCCTTCCTGCTGACTGTTGACTCAAGGAATGCCACCTCATGTTTCCCTCAATCTTGTGACTCCCAGATACAGGAACGGTGAGGAGGACTCCATTCCTTCCTGCCTGCTGACTGACTCCCAGATACAGGAACGGTGAGGAGGCCTCCATTCCTTCCTTCCTGCCTGCTGACTGTTGACTCAAGGAATGCCACCTCATGTTTCCCTCAATCTCGTGACTCCCAGATACAGGAACGGTGAGGAGGCCTCCATTCCTTCCTGCCTGCTGACTGTTGACTCAAGGAATGCCACCTGAGTCCTCCATTCCTTCCTGCCTGCTGACTGTTGACTCAAGGAATGCCACCTCATGTTTCCCTCAATCTCGTCACTCCCAGATACAGGAACGGTGAGGAGGCCTCCATTCCTTCCTTCCTGCCTGCTGACTGTTGACTCAAGGAATGCCACCTCGTGTTTCCCTCAATCTCGTGACTGTCAGATAAAGGAACAGTGAGGAGGCCTCCATTCCTTCCTGCCTGCTGACTGTTGACTCAAGGAATGCCACCTCGTGTTTCCCTCAATCTTGTGACTCCCAGATACAGGAACGGTGAGGAGGCCTCTATTCCTTCCTGCCTGCTGACTGTTGACTCAAGGAATGCCACCTCATGTTTCCCTCAATCTCGTGACTCCCAGATACAGGAACGGTGAGGAGTCCTCCATTCCTTCCTGCCTGCTGACTGTTGACTCAAGGAATGCCACCTCATGTTTCCCTCAATCTTGTGACTCCCAGATACAGGAACGGTGAGGAGGCCTCTATTACTTCCTGCCTGCTGACTGTTGACTCAAGGAATGCCACCTCATGTTTTCCTCAATCTCGTGACTCCCAGATACAGGAACGGTGAGGAGGCCTCCATTCCTTCCTGCCTGCTGACTCAAGGAATGCCACCTCATGTTTCCCTCAATCTCGTGACTCTCAGATACAGGAACGGTGAGGAGGCATCCATTCCTTCCTTTCTTCCTTGCCGACTGTTGACTCAAGGAATGCCACCTCATGTTTCCCTCAATCTCGTGACTCCCAGATACAGGAACGGTGAGGAGGCCTCTATTCCTTCCTGCCTGCTGACTGTTGACTCAAGGAATGCCACCACATGTTTCCCTCAATCTCGTGACTCCCAGATACAGGAACGGTGAGGAGGCCTCTATTCCTTCCTGCCTGCTGACTGTTGACTCAAGGAATGCCACCTCATGTTTCCCTCAATCTCGTGACTCCCAGATACAGGAACGGTGAGGAGTCCTCCATTCCTTCCTGCCTGCTGACTGTTGACTCAAGGAATGCCACCTCATGTTTCCCTCAATCTCGTGACTCTCAGATACAGGAACGGTGAGGAGGCATCTATTCCTTCCTTCCTGCTGACTGTTGACTCAAGGAATGCCACCTCATGTTTCCCTCAATCTTGTGACTCCCAGATTCAGGAACGGTGAGGAGGCCTCTATTCCTTCCTGCCTGCTGACTGATGACTCAAGGAATGCCACCTCATGTTTCCCTCAATCTCGTGACTCCCAGATACAGGAACGGTGAGGAGGCCTCCATTCCTTCCTTCCTGCCTGCTGACTGTTGACTCAAGGAATGCCACCTCATGTTTTCCTCAATCATGTGACTCCCAGATACAGGAACGGTGAGGAGGCCTCCATTCCTTCCTGCCTGCTGACTGTTGACTCAAGGAATGCCACCTCATGTTTCCCTCAATCTCGTGACTCCCAGATACAGGAACGGTGAGGAGGACTCCATTCCTTCCTGCCTGCTGACTGACTCCCAGATACAGGAACGGTGAGGAGGCCTCCATTCCTTCCTTCCCGCCTGCTGACTGTTGACTCAAGGAATGCCACCTCATGTTTCCCTCAATCTTGTGACTCCCAGATACAGGAACGGTGAGGAGTCCTCCATTTCTTCCTGCCTGCTGACTGTTGACTCAAGGAATGCCACCTGAGTCCTCCATTCCTTCCTGCCTGCTGACTGTTGACTCAAGGAATGCCACCTCATGTTTCCCTCAATCTCGTGACTCCCAGATACAGGAACGATGAGGAGGCCTACATTCCTTCCTGCCTGCTGACTGTTGACTCAAAGAATGCCACCTCATGTTTCCCTCAATCTCGTGACTCTCAGATACAGGAACGGTGAGGAGGCCTCCATTCCTTCCTGCCTGCTGACTGTTGACTCAAGGAATGCCACCTCATGTTTCCCTCAATCTTGTGACTCCCAGATACAGGAACGGTGAGGAGGCCTCTATTCCTTCCTGCCTGCTGACTGTTGACTCAAGGAATGCCACCTCATGTTTCCCTCAATCTCGTGACTCCCAGATACAGGAACGGTGAGGAGTCCTCCATTCATTCCTGCCTGCTGACTGTTGACTCAAGGAATGCCACCTCATGTTTCCCTCAATCTTGTGACTCCCAGATACAGGAACGGTGAGGAGGCCTCTATTCCTTCCTGCCTGCTGACTGTTGACTCAAGGAATGCCACCTCATGTTTTCCTCAATCTCGTGACTCCCAGATACAGGAACGGTGAGGAGGCCTCCATTCCTTCCTGCCTGCTGACTCAAGGAATGCCACCCCATGTTTCCCTCAATCTCGTGACTCTCAGATACAGGAACGGTGAGGAGGCCTCCATTCCTTCCTGCTGACTGTTGACTCAAGGAATGCCACCTCATGTTTCCCTCAATCTCGTGACTCCCAGATACAGGAACGGTGAGGAGGCCTCTATTCCTTCCTGCCTGCTGACTGTTGACTCAAGGAATGCCACCTCATGTTTCCCTCAATCTCGTGAATCCCAGATACAGGAACGGTGAGGAGGCCTCCATTCCTTCCTGCCTGCTGACTGTTGACTCAAGGAATGCCACCTCATGTTTTCCTCAATCTCGTGACTCCCAGATACAGGAACGGTGAGGAGGCCTCCATTCCTTCCTGCCTGCTGACTGTTGACTCAAGGAATGCCACCTCATGTTTTCCTCAATGTTGTGACTCCCAGATACAGGAACGGTGAGGAGGCCTACATTCCTTCCTGCCTGCTGACTCAAAGAATGCCACCTCATGTTTCCCTCAATCTCGTGACTCTCAGATACAGGAACGGTGAGGAGGCCTCCATTCCTTCCTGCCTGCTGACTGTTGACTCAAGGAATGCCACCTCAATTTTTCCTCAATCTCGTGACTCCCAGATACAGGAACGGTGAGGAGGCCTACATTCCTTCCTGCCTGCTGACTGTTGACTCAAGGAATGCCACCTCATGTTTCCCTCAATCTCGTGACTCTCAGATACAGGAACGGTGAGGAGCCCTCCATTCCTTCCTGCTGACTGTTGACTCAAGGAATGCCACCTCATGTTTCCCTCAATCTCGTGACTCACAGATACAGGAACGGTGAGGAGGCCTCTATTCCGTGACTCTCAGATACAGGAACGGTGAGGAGGCCTCCATTCCTTCCTGCCTGCTGACTGTTGACTCAAGGAATGCCACCTCATGTTTTCCTCAATCTCGTGGCTCCCAGATACAGGAACGGTGAGGAGGCCTCTATTCCTTCCTGCCTGCTGACTGTTGACTCAAGGAATGCCACCTCATGCTTTCCTCAATCTCGTGACTCCCAGATACAGGAACGGTGAGGAGGCCTCTATTCCTTCCTGCCTGCTGACTGTTGACTCAAGGAATGCCACCTCATGTTATCCTCAATCTAGTGACTCCCAGATACAGGAACGGTGAGGAGGCCTCTATTCCTTCCTGCCTGCTGACTGTTGACTCAAGGAATGCCACCTCATGAATGTTTTCCTCAATCTCGTGACTCCCAGATACAGGGACGGTGAGGAGGCCTCTATTCCTTCCAGCCTGCTGACTGTTGACTCAAGGAATGCCACCTCATGTTTTCCTCAATCTTGTGACTCCCAGAAACAGGAACGGTGAGGAGTCCTCCATTCCTTCCTGCCTACTGACTGTTGACTCAAGGAATGCCGCCTCATGTTTCCCTCAATCTCGTGACTCTCAGATACAGGAACGGTGAGGAGTCCTCCATTCCTTCCTGCCTGCTGACTGTTGACTCAAGAAATGCCACCTCATGTTTCCCTCAATCTCGTGACTCCCAGATACAGGAACGGTGAGGAGGACTCCATTCCTTCCTGCCTGCTGACTGATTCCCAGATACAGGAACGGTGAGAAGGCCTCCATTCCTTCCTTCCTGCCTGCTGACTGTTGACTCAAGGAATGCCACCTCATGTTTCCCTCAATCTCGTGACTCCCAGATACAGGAACGGTGAGGAGTGTTCCATTCCTTCCTGCCTGCTGACTGTTGACTCAAGGAATGCCACCTGAGTCCTCCATTCCTTCCTGCCTGCTGACTGTTGACTCAAGGAATGCCACCTCATGTTTCCCTCAATCTCGTGACTCCCAGATACAGGAACGGTGAGGAGGCCTCCATTCCTTCCTTCCTGCTGACTGTTGACTCAACGAATGCCACCTCATGTTTCCCTCGATCTCGTGACTCTCAGATACAGGAACGGTGAGGAGGCCTCCATTCCTTCCTGCCTGCTGAATGTTGACTCAAGGAATGCCACCTCGTGTTTCCCTCAATCTCGTGACTCCCAGATACAGGAACGGTGAGGAGGCCTCTATTCCTTCCTGCCTGCTGACTGTTGACTCAAGGAATGCCACCTCATGTTTCCCTCACTCTCGTGACTCCCAGATACAGGAACGGTGAGGAGTCATCCATTCCTTCCTGCCTCCTGACTGTTGACTCAAGGAATGCCACCTCATGTTTCCCTCAATCTCGTGACTCCCAGATACAGGAACGGTGAGGAGGCCTCTATTCCTGCCTGCCTGCTGACTGTTGACTCAAGGAATGCCACCTCATGTTTCTCTCAATCTCGTGAATCCCAGATACAGGAACGGTGAGGAGGCCTCCATTCCTTCCTGCCTGCTGACTGTTGACTCAAGGAATGCCACCTCATGTTTTCCTCAATCTCGTGACTCCCAGATACAGGAACGGTGAGGAGGCCTCTATTCCTTCCTGCCTGCTGACTGTTGACTCAAGGAATGCCACCTCATGTTTTCCTCAATCTCGTGACTCCCAGATACAGGAACGGTGAGGAGGCCTCCATTCCTTCCTGCCTGCTGACTGTTGACTCAAGGAATGCCACCACATGTTTCCCTCAATCTCGTGACTCCCAGATACAGGAACGGTGAGGAGGCCTCTATTCCTTCCTGCCTGCTGACTGTTGACTCAAGGAATGCCACCTCATGTTTCCCTCAATCTCGTGACTCCCAGATACAGGAACGGTGAGGAGTCCTCCATTCCTTCCTGCCTGCTGACTGTTGACTCAAGGAATGCCACCTCATGTTTCCCTCAATCTCGTGACTCTCAGATACAGGAACGGTGAGGAGGCCTCTATTCCTTCCTTCCTGCTGACTGTTGACTCAAGGAATGCCACCTCATGTTTCCCTCAATCTCGTGACTCCCAGATTCAGGAACGGTGAGGAGGCCTCTATTCCTTCCTGCCTGCTGACTGATGACTCAAGGAATGCCACCTCATGTTTCCCTCAATCTCGTGACTCCCAGATACAGGAACGGTGAGGAGGCCTCCATTCCTTCCTTCCTGCCTGCTGACTGTTGACTCAAGGAATGCCACCTCATGTTTTCCTCAATCATGTGACTCCCAGATACAGGAACGGTGAGGAGGCCTCCATTCCTTCCTGCCTGCTGACTGTTGACTCAAGGAATGCCACCTCATGTTTCCCTCAATCTCGTGACTCCCAGATACAGGAACGGTGAGGAGGACTCCATTCCTTCCTGCCTGCTGACTGACTCCCAGATACAGGAACGGTGAGGAGGCCTCCATTCCTTCCTTCCCGCCTGCTGACTGTTGACTCAAGGAATGCCACCTCATGTTTCCCTCAATCTCGTGACTCCCAGATACAGGAACGGTGAGGAGTCCTCCATTTCTTCCTGCCTGCTGACTGTTGACTCAAGGAATGCCACCTGAGTCCTCCATTCCTTCCTGCCTGCTGACTGTTGACTCAAGGAATGCCACCTCATGTTTCCCTCAATCTCGTGACTCCCAGATACAGAAACGATGAGGAGGCCTACATTCCTTCCTGCCTGCTGACTGTTGACTCAAAGAATGCCACCTCATGTTTCCCTCAATCTCGTGACTCTCAGATACAGGAACGGTGAGGAGGCCTCCATTCCTTCCTGCCTGCTGACTGTTGACTCAAGGAATGCCACCTCATGTTTCCCTCAATCTTGTGACTCCCAGATACAGGAACGGTGAGGAGGCCTCTATTCCTTCCTGCCTGCTGACTGTTGACTCAAGGAATGCCACCTCATGTTTCCCTCAATCTCGTGACTCCCAGATACAGGAACGGTGAGGAGTCCTCCATTCATTCCTGCCTGCTGACTGTTGACTCAAGGAATGCCACCTCATGTTTCCCTCAATCTTGTGACTCCCAGATACAGGAACGGTGAGGAGGCCTCTATTCCTTCCTGCCTGCTGACTGTTGACTCAAGGAATGCCACCCCATGTTTCCCTCAATCTTGTGACTCTCAGATACAGGAACGGTGAGGAGGCCTCCATTCCTTCCTGCTGACTGTTGACTCGAGGAATGCCACCTCATGTTTCCCTCAATCTCGTGACTCCCAGATACAGGAACGGTGAGGAGGCCTCTATTCCTTCCTGCCTGCTGACTGTTGACTCAAGGAATGCCACCTCATGTTTCCCTCAATCTCGTGAATCCCAGATACAGGAACGGTGAGGAGGCCTCCATTCCTTCCTGCCTGCTGACTGTTGACTCAAGGAATGCCACCTCATGTTTTCCTCAATCTCGTGACTCCCAGATACAGGAACGGTGAGGAGGCCTCCATTCCTTCCTGCCTGCTGACTGTTGACTCAAGGAATGCCACCTCATGTTTTCCTCAATCTTGTGACTCCCAGATACAGGAACGGTGAGGAGGCCTCCATTCCTTCCTGCCTGCTGACTGTTGACTCAAGGAATGCCACCACGTTTCCCTCAATCTCGTGACTCCCAGATACAGGAACGGCGAGGAGTCCTCCATTCCTTCCTGCCTGCTGACTGTTGACTCAAGGAGTGCCACCTCATGTTTCCCTCAATCTCGTGACTCCCAGATACAGGAACGGTGAGGAGGCCTCTATTCCTTCCTGCCTACTGACTGTTGACTCAAGGAATGCCACCTCAATTTTTCCTCAATCTCGTGACTCCCAGATACAGGAACGGTGAGGAGGCCTACATTCCTTCCTGCCTGCTGACTCAAAGAATGCCACCTCATGTTTCCCTCAATCTCGTGACTCTCAGATACAGGAACGGTGAGGAGGCCTCCATTCCTTCCTGCCTGCTGACTGTTGACTCAAGGAATGCCACCTCAATTTTTCCTCAATCTCGTGACTCCCAGATACAGGAACGGTGAGGAGGCCTACATTCCTTCCTGCCTGCTGACTGTTGACTCAAGGAATGCCACCTCATGTTTCCCTCAATCTCGTGACTCTCAGATACAGGAACGGTGAGGAGCCCTCCATTCCTTCCTGCTGACTGTTGACTCAAGGAATGCCACCTCATGTTTCCCTCAATCTCGTGACTCACAGATACAGGAACGGTGAGGAGGCCTCTATTCCGTGACTCTCAGATACAGGAACGGTGAGGAGGCCTCCATTCCTTCCTGCCTGCTGACTGTTGACTCAAGGAATGCCACCTCATGTTTTCCTCAATCTCGTGGCTCCCAGATACAGGAACGGTGAGGAGGCCTCTATTCCTTCCTGCCTGCTGACTGTTGACTCAAGGAATGCCACCTCATGCTTTCCTCAATCTCGTGACTCCCAGATACAGGAACGGTGAGGAGGCCTCTATTCCTTCCTGCCTGCTGACTGTTGACTCAAGGAATGCCACCTCATGTTATCCTCAATCTCGTGACTCCCAGATACAGGAACGGTGAGGAGGCCTCTATTCCTTCCTGCCTGCTGACTGTTGACTCAAGGAATGCCACCTCATGAATGTTTTCCTCAATCTCGTGACTCCCAGATACAGGGACGGTGAGGAGGCCTCTATTCCTTCCAGCCTGCTGACTGTTGACTCAAGGAATGCCACCTCATGTTTTCCTCAATCTTGTGACTCCCAGAAACAGTGAGGAGTCCTCCATTCCTTCCTGCCTGCTGACTGTTGACTCAAGGAATGCCGCCTCATGTTTCCCTCAATCTCGTGACTCTCAGATACAGGAACGGTGAGGAGTCCTCCATTCCTTCCTGCCTGCTGACTGTTGACTCAAGAAATGCCACCTCATGTTTCCCTCAATGTCGTGACTCCCAGATACAGGAACGGTGAGGAGGCCCCCAGGCCCCATCCCAGCATTGGCGAGAGGATCATGCTTTGTAAATTTGTATTTTTTATTTGTACAGCCCTAACCGCTTCAACTTCTATTAAAATGTAACCTCGAGTGAATATGCAACTCTAACCACTAGTATCTGTAGTAGACTTTTGTACTTACTAACATTCTTATGTGAATTTAGAGTTTTTCTGTTTGTATCTTTTATGTAACTCAAGTACTCTGAAGTCCTTATGTAATGTACCTGGTTCTTTTGTAAAGCGCTCTGGCACCTTCGGGTAAAATTCGCGGTATATAAAATCGCATTAAATAAATAACTTGTGCTGCAGAATTTATGTAGCGCTGCAGAGCCCTGGCGATATGACCTGTCGACTATGGAAACCGAGTTCTAGTGCGTCCTTCCCTCTTTACTAACAACAGTCTGATCAGACACTATTGCATCTCTGTGGGCCCTGGTTGACTCGCCTGCAGGACCCTGGAGATGGTAGTAAGGGGCCGCCGCTAGCCCTTGGCGCTATAATTACACTGTGACGTTCTGATTCACAAGTCAGGCTCTGAGGTCCATCAAGCCTCTAGGAGGGACCCCCTGGGCACCTGCCCGACTGACTAGTGAGTGACAGCCCCACACCAGCACAACAAAGCCCCAGCGCCTCTCACCAATCTGTAACCTTCAAACTACACGAGGAGGTGGGGGCTGGCCGCCCCGCCCTTAGGAAGCACGACAGCTTGCTTCATTAAACATGGATGGGGGCTAATGCCTGGTAATGGAGACAGGCCGGAGGGAGGAGGGGGGGGGGTGGGAATCTGAACAAGCCCAGACCAGGGCCGTAAATAATAGATAAGGCCCGGAGTCAGGAGCTGGGATTCGAATAGCTAGACCCAACAAAGGGGCCTGGTGGGGAGGGGCAGGCTGTGGGATTAGGGGTGGCAAGGGTGGGGAACATGGAGAGACGGTAGTTGGGGGCCAGTGAAGGGGACAGATATGAAACGGGGGCAGTGGGACAAAGAAGCAGTCCCACTGCCGCTCACTCCAAACCAAAAGAGAGTCACCCTTAATCAAAAGAAAGGGACAAGGTAGTGTAAATCATGAAAAATTAATACATTTCCCTTTCTTACCCGATCTATATAAATAAATCAATGAAGTGGGAGCACAGTTAAAAACTAAATGTAACTAAAACATCATATTCTTCAACATTACATATGTTCAAAAACCCTTCTCTCTATATTATAGACAAACAAACAATTATGTAGATAACTTCTTATTTGTTTTAATAAAAATTGTTTTTACAATCATGCTAATAAGCTTCCAAATTCAATTAAAAACCAAAACATCTGTGCTTACACTAAACAACTAATACACAATTCATTAGCAAGCAACCACTTTTACTTGTTATACGTCGCAATATTGTCATTTAAAACACATTCATAGTAATCATTAAAAAAAATTACAAAGTTGCCGACGCAGCGTTTCGGTGAATAATACAATATTTTCTTCCACCTTCTTCAGGAAAATATATAATTAAGAAGATTCCCACTGCCACTCCGACACCTGTAGTTCTTCAGTGTGTGAGGGGAAGCTGTACTGCAGCTGCGTGCAGTGTAACAAGAGCGTGTGTGTATGCGTTAGAGGCCGTCACTGCCTTTTCAACTATACACACAACAGCCGCCAATCACCCGTCCTCCCTGTACGACTTCCCGTACCTATTCTGCTGTTACTGAAGTCTGCTCTGCTGCGGCTTGTAGCAAGCTGCCCCCTTTCCTTACGCACTTACCTTTCTACACCCTGCCTTCTCTGCCAACACACTGTATCATCTGCATGTGCTTGCACCGACACACAGTAGTTATATATATGGGTAGACCCAATGGTACTGGGACCTGGGTTGAGACAATACAATAAAGAGTGGTCCCAGCAAAATCTACTTTGCCACAACACTTATATTGTGTAAACACAAATTCAAACAAAACATACAAGAAAATGAAAGATTAAACAGTGTTATTTATTCACACTGTCATGTTTTCAAATACATCTATTACGCAATCAAAATTCATAAACAAAGTGCCCAGAACGACAGGGAAAAGAGAAGGATCGTAAAGGAAGTGATTCCGTGAAGGTAAAGTGTGAGAGCAAGAAGTAAATGTGCAAACAATTAAATCATATTCATCAACAAAAGATTCCAGATTTAATTCTCGCCATTAATGCACCATAATATACATAATTTTTGTAGCCAGGCCTAAAAATTAGAAAACACAGTGAAATAATCTCTGTCGTTTCTGGCTGGTTCAAAAAAGGAGTGTCGACGTTTCGACCCAGATTGAATGTAGGTTTAGTCGCACCTTACGGGGGGTCTTCATCAGGACAGTGGTGGGGGGGAGGAAGAGGCGGGCACCTAGGATTTAATTTGAAAGAAATTTAAAAGTGAGCACCTCACCGGGAAGAGAACATTAAAAACCAGTAGAAATAGGGGCCAGATGGTCCCTAGAAATTACCGTAGTAGTCCTGCAGGCAGGACTTTGGTGGGGCAATGGTATGGGCCCGTGGGCTCCAAGATGCCGAGAGCGGAAAAAAACTGCACCTGCAAAAGTAAGGCGTAGTTACAAACCTGAGTCCCACAACTATTAAAAGGGATCAGAGGTTAAAAACGCAGAAATGCAGAAATGCCAACGAATGAATCTGGGGCACTTACGTTAATCCGAAATAATCAGACCTGTCCCAATCACATTTCTAGGGTAGTCCTACCAAGTTACATCAGCCAAGGACTAAACTGCACGAATCTATTGATCAAAAGAGGAAGGGGGAAGTAACCTAAAAAACCAAAAACTACATGGATTTACTCGTACATAATCCTTAAATAATGAAATGATGAAATACCTGCTCTCTCCACCACAATACTATGCACACGAGTGCAAAAAATCTGTGGAGAGAGGGCATGGGATAATTAATAATGCTAGGAGCGCTAGAATATACCGGCCAAGATTGAACGAGGTACGTAAACAACTCACCGCTCCTCGTGGTTGTAAAGCATATCTCAATTCGTCAAAGCCGCGCAGTGCTCAATCTAGAGCAGACAGATAAAAAATACCAAACATCAGTCCATATGCGGACAGATTGGGCAGAAAATGAGACTCATCATACTGCGAGGCTTACCGCTACGTGACGGCTGTAGACTATGGCAGGATGGAGGGAAACGAACAAAACCTCCGTCATCCTTAAATAGACGTCCGCAAAGATGACGTGCCGGTAGCAGTCGCTAGATGCTGTTATTAACGCATCACCGCGTAATTAACCATTCAAAAGGAAAGAGAAAATAGACTTAGGGTAAGCGATGTTGAGCCACCGAGGACGGAAAACCCATATCAGCCACAATTTCCGAAAAAATACAAAACAGTATCGATACATATTAATGTAACTTTAAACACACAAATAATAAAAAAACAGTATTAATCTGAAAGAAAAAAATATTTTGAAAAAAATTTTGGGGTGTAATTGTCAATACGAAAAAAGTCAGAAAAGATTATACATAAATAAATACATAAATACAAGGTCAGTATGCACACACGGTCAGCATGTTAAATTGGAACAGAACATATGACACCACGTTCCTGGGTAGCATAAAAGGAGGATATTAAATCACAGCTGCAAAATCACAGACATAAATAAGAATACTAAACTTATGCAAATTCTTAAAAGCCAGAGTGGGAGAAGACATACATATTCCATCTCATTATAATTTAACATAGAAAAGGAATATTGACCTCAGCAAGGTCAACAATATAAATGGGGATGCTGGACTATGTACAATTTCGATTGAATGGGTGACTAGCCACTATGACTGGAATGCATATAATCGAACATATCTTGAAGTTCATAGTATATGTATATATCGATGACCAAGAAATACGAACTGCCAGTATGCTGGTACATTAACTACAAAATTCCTGGCATGGTACAGATATGTATTGGGCCTACATATTCAATCGGAGAAGACCCTCACTCAGATGTAAGGCACGCCAACTGTGCGTAACTAGAATCAAGTTCATTGGTGTAATGTACAGGGTGCACCCCTTGTAGAACACTTCAGAGCCGCCACACACACCGCTGAGGAACTCCGATGGATAGTTTTGGAGAAAGCAACTTTGGGACCAAGAGGAGGCAACATTGGATCTATTCTCAATGTAAGGGAATGTAAATGGATGACACGTCTGGACTCGATACAAAATGGACTCAATGAACTTGATTCTAGTTACGCACAGTTGGCGTGCCTTACATCTGAGTGAGGGTCTTCTCCGATTGAATATGTAGGCCCAATACATATCTGTACCATGCCAGGAATTTTGTAGTTAATGTACCAGCATACTGGCAGTTCGTATTTCTTGGTCATCGATATATACATACACTATGAACTTCAAGATATGCTCGATTATATGCATTCCGGTCATAGTGGCTGGTCACCCATTCAATCGAAATTGTACATAGTCCAGCATCCCCATTTATATTGTTGACCTTGCTGAGGTTAATATTCCTTTTCTATGTTAAATTATAGTGAGATGGAATATGTATGTCTTCTCCCACTCTGGCTTTTAAGAATTTGCATAAGTTTAGTATTCTTATTTATGTCTGTGATTTTGCAGCTGTGATTTAATATCCTCCTTTTATGCTACCCAGGAACGTGGTGTCATATGTTTTGTTCCAATTTAACATGCTGACCGTGTGTGCATACTGACCTT
Organism: Calotriton arnoldi; assembly: GCA_963921515.1. Taxonomy (NCBI): domain Eukaryota; kingdom Metazoa; phylum Chordata; class Amphibia; order Caudata; family Salamandridae; genus Calotriton; species Calotriton arnoldi. The sequence goes on along the minus strand of CAWUFW010000682.1, from coordinate 68,672 downwards.
GTATTTATGTATTTATTTATGTATAAACTTTTCTGACTTTTTTCGTATTGACAATTACACCCCAAAATTTTTTTCAAAATATTTTTTTCTTTCAGATTAATACTGTTTTTTATTATTTGTGTGTTTAAAGTTACATTAATATGTATCGATACTGTTTGTATTTTTCGGAAATTGTGGCTGATATGGGTTTTCCGTCCTCGGTGACTCAACATCGCTTACCCTAAGTCTATTTTCTCTTTCCTTTTGAATGGTTAATTACGCGGTGATGCGTTAATAACAGCATCTAGCGACTGCTACCGGCACGTCATCTTTGCGGACGTCTATTTAAGGATGACGGAGGTTTTGTTCGTTTCCCTCCATCCTGCCATAGTCTACAGCCGTCACGTAGCGGTAAGCCTCGCAGTATGATGAGTCTCATTTTCTGCCCAATCTGTCCGCATATGGACTGATGTTTGGTATTTTTTATCTGTCTGCTCTAGATTGAGCACTGCGCGGCTTTGACGAATTGAGATACGCTTTACAACCACGAGGAGCGGTGAGTTGTTTACGTACCCCGTTCAATCTTGGCCGGTATATTCTAGCGCTCCTAGCATTATTAATTATCCCATGCCCTCTCTCCACAGATTTTTTGCACTCGTGTGCGCAGTATTGTGGTGGAGAGAGCAGGTATTTCATCATTTCATTATTTAAGGATTATGTACGAGTAAATCCATGTAGTTTTTGGTTTTTTAGGTTACTTCCCCCTTCCTCTTTTGATCAATAGATTCGTGCAGTTTAGTCCTTGGCTGATGTAACTTGGTAGGACTACCCTAGAAATGTGATTGGGACAGGTCTGATTATTTCGGATTAACGTAAGTGCCCCAGATTCATTCGTTGGCATTTCTGCTTTTTTAACCTCTGATCCCTTTTAATAGTTGTGGGACTCAGGTTTGTAACTACGCCTTACTTTTGCAGGTGCAGTTTTTTTCCGCTCTCGGCATCTTGGAGCCCACGGGCCCATACCATTGCCCCACCAAAGTCCTGCCTGCAGGACTACTACGGTAATTTCTAGGGACCATCTGGTCCCTATTTCTACTGGTTTTTAATGTTCTCTTCCCGGTGAGGTGCTCACTTTTAAATTTCTTTCAAATTAAATCCTAGGTGCCCGCCTCTTCCTCCCCCCCACCACTGTCCTGATGAAGACCCCCCCGTAAGGTGCGACTAAACCTACATTCAATCGGGGTCGAAACGTCGACACTCCTTTTTTGAACTAGCCAGAAACGACAGAGATTATTTCACTGTGTTTTCTAATTTTTAGGCCTGGCTACAAAAATTATGTATATTATGGTGCATTAATAGCAAAAATTAAATCTGGAATCTTTTGTTGATGAATATGATTTAATTGTTTGCACATTTACTTCTTGCTCTCACACTTTACCTTCACGGAATCACTTCCTTTACGATCCTTCTCTTTTCCCTGTCGTTCTGGGCACTTTGTTTATGAATTTTGATTGCGCAATAGATGTATTTGAAAACATGACAGTGTGAATAAATAACACTGTTTAATCTTTCATTTTCTTGTATGTTTTGTTTGAATTTGTGTTTACACAATATAAGTGTTGTGGCAAAGTAGATTTTGCTGGGACCACTCTTTATTGTATTGCACCGACACACAGTCACAGTTATAAACTAAAAAAATTGACGCAGACTGCTCTGAAATCATTGTCTATGTTTGGAAGATATTGCCTTGCGGGGACTTTAATTCAGCGCATCCCCCCCCCCAGGTCAATCAGGTACCCACAGCGTTAGTGTGTTATGTTATCACATCAGAGTCCCCACTATCATAATAACACAAAACACCCTACATACGCACACGCTAATAACTGCCTCTCTGCAACAAATATTGTACCCTCTCTGCTGCCTGCCGCCTCTGCCCATACACTCCGAGTCCCTCTGCTGTGACGTATGCACAGTAGTTGTCCAGGATTCATGCACCGGTCTTAAACCGCAGCCGTGGGTCTGCGAGCCCCCCCCTCCCCCACGAATCTCTGTGACAACAGGGGCAGGACAAGGCAGGTGGGGTTAGCTCCCAGCCCCAGAGTGGGCGCCTGGGCCTGCTGATAAGGAAGCCGGGCCCGGGCCTCCAGCCTCGGCCGCCCTCCACGAAGGCCTTATTGAGACCGGAATAGGGGAGCGTAGCAGGGACAGCGAAATGAAACCACTGAAAACATCACCTCACAAGTCGAAGCAACCCACCCGGCCCAGATGGCACAGGAAAAGGTGCGGCCTTACAGGGTAAAATGAGCATTTTGGTACCCAAGTACTCATGGCCCGTACGCTGTTTAGAAGGTGGCCTTCAGAATCAAAACCCCCCAGTCCTTGTAAGGTGGATATGAATGCTCAGCGCGAGGTGGAAAGTCCAGGAACACAAACACCCTAAGCCAGGGATTTGTTGCCTACTCAGGGTGTCCTCGACTGTTCGGAAAATTAAATCATAGAGTTCATATATATATATAAAAAAGCAAAACTGAAACTTTTTAAACGCTATGTAAAGGAGAAGGAATTTGAAAATGGAGTCTAAAAATTAAGTTGGAGTCCTTATCTTGATTTACGGGAGCCGCGCGAACGCTGCCAAGTTTACTAGTGCTTAATTTGAGCCAGTGGAGGGCACTGGCACTCATTTTTGGGACCAGCACACATTTTTCCTCATCAGACATTTCCCAAAGAGCAAAACAGGGAAAAACACATAAAGGGGAAAGAAGGAGGAAGAGAAAGATGGAAAATCCATCACCAAAGGAGAAAGCAGAAACCCGCAAGAGTGAGATAAAGTGGTGGTGAATGTCTTGCACTGGATTAAAGAGGCCTGAGGAGGATTCAAGACTACGCAGCCTTGATATTCAGAGCCCTAATATTCGGTATTACCGGCCCCAGGTGTCTGAACAGCGCTTTTGGTACCGGCATTAATTATTTGACAAATTAAGCACTGGGCAATCTAGTATGGACAACTGGTTGCCCCAAATAAAGAAGCACATATGTCTACAAAAACGGAGAATGCATTAGGGGTGAAAAAATAAAAATGAATAGGCTACAATCTAGCATATCTCTTCGCAGTGCTGGAAATGGAAAAATAGAAGTGCAGGTACTCTGTACCAGAGTACCTGCTTGTTTCTGAGAAGTGCCGGTACGCTCCAATTAAAAGTATAGCATTTCTCTTGAGAAGTGCCGGTACGCTCCCTCTCAAAATAAAAAAGTACCGGTACTCCGTACTGGACAGTACCGGCCCATTTAAAGCACTGTCTCTTCGTCTTTTAAAAAGAAAACCACATTTTGAAAAGCTCCGCATTCCCATTTAAATTAAATTACATTTTCGATTTTCTGATATTTTTTGGGTTTGTTAATTAAATAAAATACTTCATATTTTGTGTGTTTGTTTGATATATACTAGTTTCTGTATTTTTGTGTATTATTTTGAGGCTCAAACCATATAAATAGTTTAGCCAGAGGTCCGCGGCTACCAGTAGTGATTCAGAGGGGGTACACAGAAATCAAAATGTTATGAACTGCCATCCTAGGTAAGTCCTTTGGAAAAGGACGAAACCGTGGCTAAGCAACTGAGTGCTGCCGGTCAGGGGGTCAGTCAGAAGAAAGGTCAGTGGTAATGTTAGCCATCATGAAATCCACTAAAACCCAAAATGCACTAGATAGCACCGCCTTAGCTGCTACGGATAGACGTAGGGTGGTGAAACCCAAATGGCACAACAAAGCACCCCACAGAAGGCCTGCACATCTTTGGGGAATCAGGAACCTCATTCTCGCACACAACCTTAAATCTGCTGTCAAGGCACTTGTGCTCTCCAGACTCGAATACAGAATTGCGCTCCTTTCCAGCATTCCTAAGGTTCACCCAAGTCCTCTCAGAGGAGTCTTACATGCGGCAACCCGCTTCGCGACAGGACAGAAAAAATTCAACCACATCTCCTTCATTCTATGCTCCCTTCTGTCGCTTCACATAGAAGCGAGAGCTCAATTTAAAACTGCCTGTGCCACTCATAACTTTATTTATTATTGATACGTTTTGCTTTATTGTAAAGCATTCTGATGCCTACGGGCTATGTCCATGCTATATAAAATCACAAAAATAAATAAATATGAATACATGAATTGCATCACATACAGATGTGCGTGGACGGCGGAGCACAAACACCGCTTCCTTACAGAACTTGGTCAAGGGTGAAGCCCCCTCATCTGACGTCACAATCACCCACACGAGTCAGCAGGCTACTCCTCAACAATCCCCAGGCTCGCACCGACCAATCTCTGCAGTCAGAAGCAGCAAGAGACTGAGTCACTGTTGAATGCATAATGCACAAGTTACTTACCTTCGGTAACGAAATATCTGTAAGAGACATTAGTTAGTGATAGATTCCTTACCTTAGCATATCCCCAGGTGTCAGTCTGGATCCGGAAAGTTTTCGTCAGCAGTACCCCTGCGCGTCGGAAGGTGGCGTCGTGCGGCTCCGCGTTCGTCGTAGGCGTCGTGATCGCCGGGATGACGTAGCGGCAGCTACTTAGACGCCGCCCTCGCGCGCTGACGTCAGTTCTGTACACGACTTTCCGCGCCAGGAACGCAGAGCCATGCAAGATACTGACCACTGGTGCATTGAAACTAGGGCCCTGAAAGAGATGACCTTAACCCTAGAAATCAGTTCGCAGAACGGGGAGGATGGGGGGGGCGGTAAGGAAACTATCACTAACTAATGTCTCTTACAGATATATCGTTACCGAAGGTAAGTAACTTGTGCATCTGAAAGAGACACATTAGATTCCTTACCTTAGAATAGATACCCCAGCAATACCAACCCCAGTGGTGGGTCTGCGAACCAAGATCACACCAGAAAGTCACGGAGAACAGAACGGCCAAAGAAGCTGTCTCTCTGGACTTGGCTGTCAAGGCAATAATGCTTAGTAAAAGTGTGCAGCGAGGCCCACGTGGCTGCCTGACAGATGTCTTGCAGGGGGACACCACGTCCCAATGCAGTAGCAGCTGCTGTTGCCCTGGTAGAATGGGCGTGCAGCCCCACCGGAGGCTCCTTCTTAGCCAGAGAATAGCAGGCTTTTATACACAAGATGACCCAGCGGGAGATAGTCCTCTTGTGTACAGCCCGGCCTTTCTTGGCGCCTACGTAGCCAACAAAGAGCTGGTCATCCACCCGGAACTGTTGTGTGCGGTTGAGGTAAAATGAGATCGCACGTTTTGGGTCCAGACGGTGGAGCCTCTCTTCCTCTCTGGAAGGGTGCAGAGGCGGAAAGAAAGTGGGCAAGGTGATAGTTTGCCAGATATGGAAGGCAGTAACAACCTTTGGCAAAAAGGATGGACGTGTGTGTAGCACAACCTTGTCCGGATGAACAGACAGAAAAGGAGGTTTACAGGAAAGCCTGGAGGTCACTCACGCGCCTAGCGGAGGTGATGGCAACCAGGAAAGCAGTCTTCAAGGTTAATAAACGAAGAGGACAGTTATGAAGCGGCTCAAAAGGAGCGCACATCAAATAAGTAAGAACCAGATTCAAGTCCCACTGTGGCATCACAAACGGAATAGGAGGGAAAATGTGAGTAATGCCTTTGAGAAATCTATTTACAACAGGGGACTTGAAAAGAGAGGGCTGATCAGGTAGCCTGAGAAAGGCTGAAATTGCAGAAAGGTAGCCCTTGATAGTGCCCAGAGCAGAGCCCTGCTGGGCTAAAGAAAGAAGGAACAGTAGGACTTCAGAAAGAGGGGCAGAAAGTGGATCCACAGCCTTTGCTGTGCACCATGCCACAAATTTGTTCCACCTGCAGGCGTATACCGATTTATTGGAGGGACGCCTGGCTGCCAGAATGACATCACAGACTTCAGGAGGCAAGTGAAATGGAATAAACTGTCGCCGCTCAATCTCCACGCAAGGAGGTGGAGACTGGACAGGTTCGGGTGGAGGGCCGTCCCCTGCTGCTGCGACAGAAGATCCTCCCGAAGAGGCAGTCGGATCTGGGGATCCACGCTCATACTGAGTAGCTCGGGATACCAAACTCTTCGAGCCCAGTCCGGAGCCACAAGAATGACTTGGGCCCGGTCGCGTCTGATCTTCTTCAGCACTCTGGGTAGAAGTGGTATAGGCGGAAAGGCGTACAATAGACCGCAACTCCACTCGCGACGAAAAGCGTCGCAGAGCGAGTGCCGCCTTGGAAATTCCAACGCGCAGAACTGCTGACATTGCGCGTTCTCTTCAGTGGCGAATAGATCTAACCAAGGCTCTCCCCACTGTTGAAAGAGACCTTGCGCCACCGCCGAGTGAAGACGCCATTCGTGATCCATCATGCACCTGCGGCTGAGTTCGTCCGCCCTGGCGTTCAAAGACCCTGCCAAGTGTTGAACCACCAGGAAAATGCCCTGGCATTCCAGCCACAACCAGAGGCGCAGAGCCTCCTGACAAAGGGTCCACGTCCCCATCCCGCCTTGCTTGTTGCAGTACCACATAGCGGTGGTGTTGTCTGTGAACACCTGCACTACTCTGCCCTTGACAGAGGGAAGGAATGCTTTCAGTGCAAGTAGGATCGCCCGGAGCTCCAGAAGGTTGATATGGAGCCTGGACTCCGCCGGAGACCAGAGGCCTCTGATCTCCGCCTCTCCCATGTGGCCGCCCCATCCCAGGAGGGACGCGTCCGTCACTACTGTGTGCTCCGGTTGGGGAAGGGAGAGGGATCTGCCGCTGACCCAATGCTGGTTCGTGAGCCACCATTGCAGTGCCCTCCGAGATCTGGACGTAGTCGGACAGGTTCCCCTGATGCTGCGCCCACTGGAACTTCAGGTCCCACTGCAGAGCCCGCATATGCCATCTGGCATGATTGATCAGCAGGATGCAGGAGGCCATGAGGCCTAGCAGCCTCAGGGTCATCCTGACCGAAACCCAGGATAAGGGCTGAAAGATCGGAATCATAGCCCGAATATCCCGGACTCGCTGTTCGGGAGGATAGACCCGAAACTGCGCCGTGTCCAGAAATGCTCCGATGAAGAGGAGCTTCTGAGAGGGAATCAGGTGCGACTTCGGCACGTTGATGGAGAACCCCAGCAAATGCAGGAGGTCGGCCGTAGTCTGGAGGTGGGAGACAACTGCCTGGGGCGAGCCCGCCTTCAACAACCAGTCGTCGAGATAGGGGAAGACTGAAACCCCTGATCTGCGCAGATGAGCTGCGACCACCGCCATCACTTTCGTGAACACCCGAGGGGCGCTGGTAAGGCCAAAAGGGAGCACGGTGAACTTAAAGTGCTCGTGGCCTACCGTGAACCGCAGGTAACGCCGGTGGGCCGGCAGGACGGGGATATGAAAGTAAGCGTCCTGCAAGTCCAACGCTACCATCCAGTCTTGCGGGTCTAGGGCAGACAAGACCTGAGCAAGTGTGAGCATCTTGAACTTCTCCTTCCGGAGGAAGAGATTGACGTTCCGATGGTCCAAGATAGGACGCAGGCCTTTGTCCTTCTTTGGAATCAGAAAGTAGTGGGAATAACAACCACAACCTACTTCTGGCGTTGGAACGCGCTCTATGGCCCCCTTGGCCAAGAGGGCCACAACTTCCTGCTGGAGAAGGGCCAAGTGATCCCCCGACATGCGGTGGCACTGAGGTGGCATGGCTGGAGGGGTAGTCTCGAAGGGGAGGGAGTAGCCCCTTCGGACTATCTGTAAAACCCACCTGTCCGAAGTGATGGCGCGCCAGTGGGGGAGGTGATGGCGAAGCCTGCCACCCACTGGCGTTTGATGGGCCTGAAAGGTCGGACTAGGAAGGTTTGGAGGCAGTGGTGGAGGTGGACTGACCCTGCCGCTGGCCCCCTGAACCGCCGCGGCGGTTCCCACGTCCGCGGCCGCGCGTGGACTGTTGCGCCGGCCTGTGGCCCTGTTGCGAACGTGGTGGGTTGCCCCTTCCGCGAGCACGAAAGGAGCGAAAGGCAGAAGGCTGAGGAGGCCGGGTGACCGAAAGGCCCAAGGACTTGGCCGTAGCCCGCAAGTCCTTAAATCTCTCCAAAGCACTGTCTGCCTTGTTGCCAAGGATGTGAATGCCATCAAAGGGCATGTCCATCAAAGTGTTTTGGACATCCCCCGAAAAGCCAGTTGTCCTCAGCCAGGCGTGGCGGCCGAGCGCCACTGTCGTGGAAATCGCCCTGCCCAGCGAGTCGGCGGTGTCAAGGCCACAACGGATCGTGAACTTGGCTGCATCTCTCCCCTCAGCAATAGCCTGGGAGAGTAGTGTCCGGGCCTCCTCCGGACACTGAGGCAGCACCTGCGCCACCGTATCCCACAGAGAGTGAGAATAACTGCCCAAGAGGCATACAGTGTTCACAGACCGCAGCCGTAGACTGGCGGAAGAAAAAACCTTCTTCCCAAACTGTTCCAGTCTCTTGGATTCCCTGTCCGGGGGTGCGGAAGGGAATGCGCTTGGGGAAGCGGAGGCTTGGACAACCAAGCTCTCAGGGGTGGGGTGTTGGGAGAGGAAAATGGGGTCGCCCGGGGCCGGGCGATGGCGTCGGGCCACGTTCCTGTCCACAGGAGCCCCTGTGTTGGGCCTGGACCAGGAGCCCAAAAGAACGTCTGAAAGTGCGTCATTAAATGGCAGCAGTGGTTCCGCAGAGGTAACTGCTGGCTGAAGCACTTCTGTCAGGAGGTTAGTCCTGACGGCCACAGTAGGTAGCTCGAGTGCCTCGGCTGCCCTACGCAACACCACAGAAAAAGAAGCACCCTCCTCCTTAGCCACGGTAGGAGGAGACAGCATGCCAAGGTCTGGAGAGGTGTCCAGACCACTGGCGTCCCCCAACTCCTCTGCCCAGTCCGGGTCATACTCGCATTGAGCAGCGAGAGGGTCCTCAGACCCCTCCAAGTCCTCCCCTTCCTCCTCATGCTGTTGTACAGGCCTAAAAGGAGGAGGATGGAGATAGGGAAACAGATTCCCAAACGGCGTCGGAATCGGCGTCGGTCGACACCCTCCCGGCACCGTCTCCACTTCGGGGCTGAAACCGGGGCCGACGTTGTCCGGCGCGCCGGGCGACGTGAAACGTGGTGCCGGTGGGGTCGACGTCGGTGGAGGTGTCACGAGGTCAACCAGCGTCGACCGGGATCCACGACGGGATCCACGGGAGTCCTGCAGCACCGAGGCCAGAGCCGACGGCGACGCTGGGGCCGGAGCCACCGGTGTCAAAGGGCGAGGACTCCCAGTCGGGCCCGCGGGGCCCGAAGGCGCACCTGAGGGGCCCGACGGCCCAAATAGGCGAGCCATAGCGGACAGGAATTCCTGTACCTGGGCCGGAGTCGCCGACGAACCCGGGAAAGGCGGGTAGGTCGCCGGCGACTGTGTAGGCTCCGCCGGAGCCGCGGGGGTGGCACCACCCGCACCCTCAGCTGAGTCGCGCGACTGGCGAGGGGAAGTCAGAGAACGATGACGTTTCTTCGACTTCTTTTGGCGCTTCGCCTTACCTGACCCCGAGTGCGAAGACTTTGATTCAGACTATTTCCGATGGTGGTGGCTCCGCGACCGGTCCCTCGACCTCCCACGGGACCGGGACCTTTCACGGCGCGGAGCCGACTGCCGGGCTTCAAGCAGCTTTCGGGACCGCTCCCGCAAAGACTTCGGTGCCATGGACCGGCAGTCGGGGCACGACTTGGGGTCGTGGTCGCGCCCTAGGCAGAAGAGACACACGCGGTGCGGGTCCGTCACCGACATCATCCAATGACAGTCCTCGCAAGACTTAAACCCGGGCATCCCTAACTGCACCAGGAGTCGATCGACTCGAAAAGGTGAGACAAAAAATCTCCAAAAACTCAGTCAAAAAATGACTGGGGGTACCGCTCTCTCCGGATCTGCGCTTGCTGGCGCGGAAAAAGAAGGAACTGACGTCAGCGCGCGAGGGCGGCGTCTAAGTAGCTGCCGTGACGTCATCCCGGCGATCACGACGCCTACGACGAACGCGGAGCCGCACAACGCCACCTTCCGATGCGCAGGGGTACTGCTGACGAAAACTTTCCGGATCCAGACTGACGCCTGGGGATATTCTAAGGTAAGGAATCTATCACTAACGTGTCTCTTTCAGATGTAACAAACACCTAACAAAATAGAGGTGCCTAGCTTTCAACTATAAACACATCTGCAGAATCGATAGGATACTTTAAATGTGTAAAAGCACGACAGATCAATTATATCTCATTAAAAACGTTTTTTTCCATCTTGACTGACTGACTGACTAACTTTGACTGGCAGCTGGCACTCTTTATTAAGTTTCATTTTTGAGTGACAGAGTAACATGTTTGCAGAACTGTGTTAGCGAATTTAAGGGTAGCCAATGACTCGACCCTGACTGAAAGAAAAAATGGTTCGCGCTGGCTGGATGGGAATCTGCGACCTGCTTAGTTCACACTCTCTGGACTAACTTACAGATTCAGTGTGCGCACTGCAAGGAGGGAGAGGCTGCGTTTTACCAAATCCACTTTAAATTCAAATCCAAGGATAACTGATAATCAACAGCTAAATGTTCTCTTGCAAGGAAAAAGAGTGGGTGTTGCTGACAGTGTGCAAAAAATATGGATTAAGAAGTACGATCTGCCTTTGTGTGAATATGCTTCGCTGGCCGAAAAACGACCCCTAGATGCCTCACAAAAGCCTTGCGCATACCAAGCTCACTGTTGTGACCAATAGGTTCCCTGAACCACCACCAGTTTACCTCTGACCAGAATGTGAAACATACATTCTTCCTATCCACAGAATGGTTGGGAGTTCCAAAAAAGTGTTTAAGGAGTAAAATTTTAGAATTTTGCTCTTTAAAGTCATGCACTGCTGCAACAAAAAGAACAAGTAACTTACCTTCGGTAACACCTTATCTGGTAGAGACACTATCTAGCTGCAGATTCCTTACCATAGAATTATCCCCAGCCGTCAGACTGGATCCGGAAATTTTTCGTGAGCAGTACCACCTGTACGCCGGTAGGTGATATCGTTCTTCTCCGCTCGGCAGTGTCTGCGCCGGAAGTGACGTGCGCGGTGCCTAAATAGGCGCTTATCCAGCACACTGACGTCAGTTTCTTTTCGCGCCAGGAGCGCGGAGCCACAAAGAACACTGACCACTGGTGTGTACAACCAGGGTCCTACCAGGGGAACAGCCCCATCCCTAGAAATCCGTTCACAGAGCAGGGAGGATGGGTGAGGCAATAAGGAATCTGCAGCTAGATAGAGCCTCTCCCACATAAGGCATTACCAAAGGTAACTTTTTCATCTGATAGAGACTTCTAGCCGCAGATTCCTTACCTTAGAATAGATACCCCAGCAATACCTAATCAGAGGTGTGTCTGCGAAACAAATTTCACACTAAAGTCCTGCAGGATCAAAGCACCCGTCCTAACGGACTTGACTGTCCAGGCAGTAGTGCTTAGTGAACGTGTGCCGAGAGGATCACGATGCTGCCTGGTAGATGTCCGGGACCTGAATCAACGTGCTAACGCAGTAATGACAGTCTTTGCTCTGGTAGAATGAGCATGCAAACCCTATGGGGGTTGCTTCTTGGTCAATGTGTAGCAGATTTTAATGCAGAGCTCGATCCATTGAGAGATGGTCCGTTTCTGCACAGCATTCCCTTTCTTGGCCCGACATACCCCACGAGGAGTTGATCGTCCACCCAGAACATTTTTGTGCTTTCAAGGTAGAACGACTATGCTCTTTTTGGGTCCAGCCGGTGGAGTCTCTCCTCTTCCTCAGAGCGATGATTTGGAGCGTAAAAGGTAGGCAAAGTGATGGATTAGCCTACTTGGAATGGGGTGACTACCTTTGGCAAGAAGGATGCTTGAATCTGAAGTACCAGCTTTTCTGGAAAAATCAAAATGTCGGTGTTGGAACTGGCAGTGTCTGGTTGGCTGAAGGGATACAACCAGCCAGGCAGAATTACCGTGCCCGTTAAGGGCAGGTGATTACACTCTCTGTATAACTCGTGCTCACCCCTGGGTAGCTTGGCACTGAGCACTGAGGCTCACTACAAAGGCAATGTGTAAAGCAAAGCCACAGCAGTCACTCGCGATAAATGCACTGAGGGTCACAAAAGAGACTTCACACAGGATGTATGTAAAAACATTTATATTCAACACACATAATCTAGCATTACAACATGACCATCATATACTTTTGGACATAAAACACAATCGGAAATATTACAAGCAGTACTAGGCCCACTCGTATTGCTATGATTTCAGTAGTATGCGCACTGTGGACAGTTCCTAATCTAACTCCCCCAATTGAGAGAGAACACCCTTATGCAGTGCACAATTTCACAATTATGTACATACACAAAAAATAGAACACTTTTAGCAGCACCGCAGGCCGAAGCCACGCAGGAAAAACCCAATGTGAAAAGGTATTGTGCTTTTGGCACCAATGAACGTATAAGGCGGCATCGCACACCCACTCACTCCGCACCACTACGCGGTGTGACCGGTATCAGCCAGTCTGTACGGCACACTCTTACACACACATACGCACTCAGCACCCTAATGCGGTGCCACTGGTACCCAGCAGGCAAATGGTTCACCCTCTGCAGACTCCTTGGACTAAGCTTCACTCCACCCTCAAGTTCACCCCTATTGTCCTATACCCTCAGATGAAATCAGCCCCACCTACCGGACACTGGGCCGCACGCGGCCAAAGTCACATTTAGTCTGGGTCCTCGAGAAGCAGGTGGGAATATGTAACAGTTTTAATTAGGAGGTAGGTGTAAACAAAGGAGAGGTTAGCAGCCACTCGTGAGGTTCACCCACAGGTCTCAAAACACAAAGGGGTCATGCAGTCCCTTGACCTGCTTCCAAACTGTCTCAAAAGCGTTTCCTCATCCCATTCAATGTCTCTCGCTACTACCTTGTGCCAAGATGTCTTCGGGAGGGGCCAGGTGTGGAGAGGGCAGTTGGTCCCCCACAATGAGGATCAACAAGGGAGCAACTGATGAATGGAGAGTAACACAAGGGAGCCTCTCAGTAGGATGAGGCGCCCCGATCAGTACACAATGATCTGGGTCATGCCCAGGCGATTCGGGCACAGCGAGTGGAGCACATAGGGATAACTCACACCAGGCACTTCAGATTTCAAACATGATGAGTTGAAAATTCCGCACCTCCCTGGTAAGGAGGCACAGTGACCGGTGCATGTGGAATTGGGTTGCACCAGGCAATTCCAGTCACACACAGCGAGCAGTTGCAATTTCGTACCTCTCTGGAATTGAGGCATAATGTCCGGTGCACAATGATATAGGTTGCACCAGACCAATCCGGCCACACACACAGGCGCGAGTTCAGCAGAGCCAAATTGTGTAGAATGAGGCACTACTCCTGGTACACCCCCACCTCCGAGAGTCACACCCTGTGAATCGGACACTGCATGCAATGAGCATGCATTAGGCATGTCGCACAAGAGAAATGTGGCACGATCAACGAAACAAGCCATGCGGGGTCCCGCAACCGGTGAATCCGCTCACCACCACTAGACGCTGATGAGTGTTACAGTCCCCGCACTACAGGAACCCCACACCTCAGATGAGGGCAAGATTTCTGGAGCCCCGCAATAGGCAATCCAGTCTCCAGACACGAATCTTAGATCCATGCTCACACCACGCTACCAGTTTGAATTTAGTAGTCGGGTGGACACTTGAGAGGGAACCGTTCTCCAGATGTCACAGGTAGATGGTGTAGGTCCCTCGATGGAGATCTTTGATGTCCCTGAGATCTCCAGGAGAACAGGAGGCCCACCGTCGTGCCCTTGGAGAGCACACTTCAGGGCGCCACACTTCAGCAGGTCCTCGGCCCAGACCAGTCTCTATTTGAACAGGTATACTCAATGTGCACAACAGAGTCCTCTGACAATGTGGACCACGCAGCCCTGGTTCTCTGGTCCCATGTCCCCTAAAGTGTAACTCACCCCTTGCTGAAGGATGGCATCCGTAGTTATATTGTCGAATGTCTTTGAAGTCAGGGTGGTTCAGGGGGTTTTCCCTTGAACCACAGATGTCTCCCCTAAACTATAGGCCTGTCTGCCATGGGGCCTAGACCGTCATAGCGTCGCACATTAAGCGGAAAGGAGCTTGAGGGATCACTCCGTCAGGGCCTTTTGGGTGCATGGTGCAACATTCGAAGCAGGTCTTGGAGTCGTGGTCGCACTCATGGCACCAAACAGATGAGGTGCAGGTCCGTCACCAACATTTGTAGGTGAAAGGCGCCGCAGGGCTTGAATCCAGCCTTCCTCACTAACATCCCTGCCACACCAGGAGACAATTCTCCAAAAGCTTTGACAAAAAGTTAAAAAAAGACACTCAAAAAACAACTGAGGGTAGGTCTCTCCGCATCTGTGCTGACTGGCATTGAATGAAAAGAACTGGCATCAGTGTGCTGGGATTGTGCCTTTATAGGCGCCGTGCACGTCACATCTGGCGTGGACGGATGTGCCACGCTGAGCAGAACGATGCCACCTACTGGCGCGCAGGGGTACTGCTCATGAAAAATTTCCAGATCCAGTTTGACGCCTGGGGACAATTCTAAGGTAAGGAATCTGGGGCTAGAAGTCTCTATCAAATGAACTGGTTATGCAATAACACGGCGCAGAAAAGTCAACCCCATTAACATCAACAAAATGCTGTTGACAGCATTGAATCTTTGCATGTGGAAGTCCTCATGAAAACGCAATTTTCTTATTTTATCTTCCCAGTGAATTCTACATTTTTGGTGATATGCAGCTTACTGGCTGATGTAACACAATTACCAAATAACTATATTACTGCAAATGATTCAACAAACTCTAAATGACCTGTGTGATAGAGGGAGAGCAACGCAACTCCTTTACTCTCCACATATTCCTTTTGTCCTGTTTGATAGGCAATACAAAGTTGTAATGAAATTTCTGAACGACTCATCTAAATATGACAACGCCAAAACTCTCCCCAACCCCACACATCATATTGTGCTTGGTGGGGCCAGTACAGCCTCCACAGTTTGACCCCTCTGGTGCCAGCTTCCTGAATGTGTTGTTGGCCTGGTGTTCTCTGAGGCACCCGAGGGGCTCCGCTGTGCCTGCTAGTGCTTGTTGGCACTGACTGCGTACCAAAGTCCTGTGGAGCTCGGCACCTGGTTACCCTCAAACCATCCCAAATAGGCTACTGAGGAACTGCCTGGTTGGAGGGAACCTGAGAGGAGGTGCAAACGGCTGTTCTGCTTTTAGGGCGAGGCCCTGCCTCAACTGAAGTTGTGCCATGAAGACTGCCATTTGCTTCCAAACCAGGATCTGCCTTCCTGAGTATCACCTACATATAGTGCCTTGCGGTCACTCTGTGTGTAGGAAAGTAGGATCTTTCTGGCATAGATACCCCCTACTTTTTGCCTTGTGTCAGTGTGTTTTGACTGTAGTTCACTAAAATCCTGCTAACCAGGACCCTAGTGGCAGTGCTCTCTCCTCTAAATTCCATGATAAGTACTTTGTACACCCCATAAATGGCATACTGGAGTACCATTGTAAGTCTCTAGTATATGGTACTGAGGTACCCAGGGCATTGGTACACCAGGGGTCTCCTTGGGAGCCCATGAAAACTGTGTCTGCGAAGCTGCCATTGCAGTCTGCATGAAATGGTGTATGCACCTTTCACTTTGGATATAAGGTTTCCCTTATATCCCAGTCACTGCACTTTAAACCTATAAAAAGTCACCCCTAAGGAAGGCCCTTCAGTCCAAGGGCAGGGTGCATGGTTCTAAGTGTGTGGGTACCCCTGCATAAGCAGAGGTACCCTTACAAACCCCGGACTCCATTCTCTGGGCTTTGTAAGTGCGGGACAGCCATTATAAGGTATGTAGTGGACACTGGCAAGTCGATGTCCAACTACATAATGGCTGCCCCGAACATGTTTTGTATCAAACATGTTGGAACCATAAAAAAACACCTATTCCAGTGTTAATTGCATGATACCATGTACTGGGGGGCTCCATAGAGGACCCCCCCATACCTACTTGTTTAGCCTTACAAGGTCTGCCTGCCAGCCTGCGCTGCTGCCGACCCTAGACAGTGTTCTGCCCCACTGCTGATAAGCTTAACTCAGGCAGGGGAAGCTGAACAAATGTTTTCCTGTGAAAGAGAGGTTTGACCACCTCTCATTTAGAATTAGGTAGGGTGGGGCGCTTCCGAGCGACACCAGACTGCATTGAATTGCACATTTGGTGCCCTCCTTATATTAACCAGTTTTGCCAAGTTCAGGAGCCCTTGGCTCCTGCTCTGGCACAAAACTACACAAAGGACAGGGGAGTGTCCACCCCCCTGTCCAGCTCCTCCCTAAGGAGGTGCCCAGCGCTCCTTCAAGTGGGCACTTGATTCTGCCATGTTGAGTCTTGGCCCCTGGGAGCATCTGACTGACTAGGACAGCTGAGTAGCGTCCCTGACCCCCTCGGATAGGCGGGTCACCACAGAAGAGGTCCTTCCCCTTTTTAGGGTTACTTAAGGGCTCCCCTGAGGGTGGGTCCTTAGATTCGTCCCGCCAACAACTTCAAGATCCGACTGCCTGTCATATGAAGACTGCTCAAAGACTCTTCTGCTGGTGGACACTGGAACTCTGCTGTTTTTCAAGCCAGGATCTACGACAAGACTGATTTCGGTGGGAAGAATCCTGCTGCATCTTCGTCTCTGTGCTTCTTCCAGTTCTGCAACTCTGTGGCCATGCATCCTCTGAGTCACCAAGGACTCAGCCTGCATCCAAGCCAGAAGGAATCTCCCTTGAAGTGAAGGAGTCACTTCCCTGCATCTGGAGACACCTCTACGACAAAGACTGGTTTGCTGATCCTGTTGTCCCACGGACATCGCCAAGCTCTGCAACATAGGTGGTGGGTTGTTGGTTCACCAGAGGCATGACCAGTCTTCCCTGCAACTTGGGTGACTGCAATCCCTCTCCAGCCGATGTGAACCGCCTCCCTGTGCACCAGTCTGTTTGCCGTTGCCAAGGCTTGTTGGCTCTCTCCACGAAAGATCTTCAAGCTCCAAGAAGCCCAAGCTTCCAGCACTGCAAAGCTCCAAGAATGACGTCCTGCCTGCAACCGCTGCATTGTGGGCTTTCATCTCCTGAGTGTTGTTGAGGCTTCACTGCGACTCCCTGTGCCTGCTGCCAGAGGATCCTCGAGTGGGCTCCATCGATTCCTGATGGCTCTCCTGTGTGCTGAGGGCCGGCTCAGGTTTTTCCTTGCTGGTTTAGTCCCACAGACCTTGCTGGTCTGCAACACAGCATCTTCTTCCGCAAAGCGTTGTTTGCATTTGCCAAGGCTTGTTGGTGGTGCTGCCGGCCACTGACCTTCCTGCACTTGTCGACCAGCGTGGGACAGCTCGTGGACGGCTCCTGCATTGTCGCCTGGTCTCCACAGCTGTTGCTTCAACCTCACTGTGCTACAGCAAGAACCTCCAACAAGGGCTGGCATTGTGCTCCTGTGCCTCCTGGTCCCCTCCGGGTGGTTTGAACTCTGTCCCCTCTGCTTTCAGGTTCTTCTTGTGTGGATTCTACATCCTGGTTCCACCGGCCTGGTCCACGAGACTCTGTACCTGCTGATCTTCCACAAACTTCCATTGGCGTTTACGGGCAGTTCAGACACCACTTCATCCTTATGCACCTGGGCTCCCCTGGTTTAGGTATCCTGGTCCCAGGGCTAACCATGGGTGGGGTGGCTCTCCAACCTTCCTTGAACCAAGTGGGTCCTTTGGGGAGGGTCCTATAACTGTAAAAATCCAACCACGGCTTACCTTGTGTTTTCCTATGGATGTCTGACCCGGTGTAACAACTCTGCACCTGGGCGCCTTGGGGTCCCTGGCTACTCACCTTGGGTGGTTCTGTGCTTTCCCTGGGGTCCTCCATCCTTGGGTATTAGTCCCGTTTTGGTACTTACCTCACATTTCACTGCTTTAGTATATGGTTTGCCCACCCCGGTTGGGCCCTATTTGTTTTCTTATGCTGCTTACCTATTTCTGAAGTATTTCTTGTGTGTAGTTGATATCTCCGGCTTGGAGATATACTAAGTTAGGGTCTAGTGTGTGTTAATAAATACAAAGTATTTTTATACTCACCTGGTGTGGTCCTTTCTTGTGTGAAAAGCTTACTGACTGACTATAGTGGTAAATGCACCTGCTTTACACTCTCCTGAATAAGCCTTAGCTGCTCTCCACAGCTACCCTTTGAGAGCGCTGGTTTTCAGGGACCGAAGCACTATCACTAAGGGTTGCCTAGACTTAGGGCACAGTGCCTCATCATAGCTGTACAACATATACTGAGCCTGCCTCCTACATTGTGGACAAGTAGTCCTGGGCATTTATTTGCTACACACTACACTATCTAGCACATTAAACAAGAGAGGAAGAAAATAACTATCAAAGAGAGAAACAGCCCAGCTTTGGGGATAGAACCACAGGATGCCCCCTGAAAGACTTCAGGGACTGGGATGCCACCGCAAGCTAAGGGTTTCGCCATCACTTTCACAACCCCTTTAAGAGAGCCACGTTGCAGGCCAGGGCTACTAGGTCCAACTGTGGGGTTGGGCCTTTTTACACCTGCCCTTTTGAGACCTGGTACTATCGATTCCGAGCAGCTGGGCCAAATACTACTGATTTAGCACTTGGCTCTCAGTGGTAGCGCGTGTCGAGCAGTTCAAGGCTTCTATGGGGAAGGTAGGTGCAAGGTAAGCAAAGGCACAAGACTCAAAGTACAAACAGTGAACCTAATAATGTGATTGTCCAGCCCAATACTTAATTTTGGTAAGAAAAGAAGTATTTACTACACACACAAAGTATAATACAGCGCACTAAATATAAGGGATAAAGTAACCCATGCCGTACATAAGGATATTGCAAGTAACTGAGGAGTTCCAAAACCACACAGAGGAACAAAGCCAAAGGCTGAGTTCCTTTATAAAGTCATGAAACTCCAAGGTGACTTGCAGCAGCCTTATCACGTACGCCCAGAGGTACTTTATTCCCATATAATACATGGTCACACCATCACCTTTGCCACAAACCACTTAAAACCTTGGTACATAGCTCTTTCATATGAAAGAAAGAGCATGTTTGCAAACATGAAGCATAAAAATAAAACCTTTGGTGCAAAATTAAACACATCAAAAACTATTAGATATTTGTTGCAAACATATTAGAAACACTTCAATACAAGTAAGTTAAAAAAAAAAAGCTGCTGTAACTCGGAATGTGTAGAAACATGCAGAAAGATTCTAGCTTTTCTCCAACTATCTAGAGTGCAAAAAATAAACATGTTCTCTTTGCTTGTCATTGTAAGCTAGAAAATTAGAGCAGAAGAAAGAAAAGCAAGGTTAAGATTTCCTTGCTTTAAACAGCTATTTAAATTATGCTCCGTGATCTGACCAGCCTTTCATCTTGGCTGCAGGCTCCGGCAGCAGGCATTGTGACATCAGAAGTCTAGTTTTCTGATGTCTTTTTTTATAACAAGCGATTGGGTGCGTCACAAGTAGATTATAAAGAAATTAGAGAAATTACAGAATCCCATGTATTATAATACACTAAAGTCTCTCAAGGTGAGCGCTCTAGCGCTTTCCTAGGCTGTGTTTCCCAGGTCTTTCCCCTCCCTCCTCCATGCTAACAAACATGTTCCTGGTGGTTTACTTCAAGGGACCCCACAGGTGATGCCCACACTAGCAATGCGGAATGAAGCACTTTAGCCCTGAAAGTTTTAAGCTAGCTATGGCACTAATACGCAGTACTTAATTTGTAAATAAATAAGTGACAGGGCCCTTGTCAGGAGACCACAGCAGCTTGCACCATCCATTGCGCTACTAATGACAATTCAGACTTTTCATAATTAAAAATGATTAATACCTGCCACCCAAGCTATTTATATAGATGGGTGGCAGGTATTAGTAATTTTTAATGTATATAGAATAATTAAACATTTGTTGTGTTTATCACAAAATTGGACAGACAGCGCCATCATGTGGCTGGCTGTCATAAGTCCAGGTGTTGACAATTGAGTGCCGGTGCTCAGCACCCGAAACCAACGGCTCAAATTAAGCACTGCTAATACACCAAAGTCATGCAAGTCTCAAAAGACCTGCTGGTCCTGCTTCACTCTTACCCAGCTATGGCCTGGAGAAGTGTTCGGTTGCTGGGGTGTGTCTTCCCATGCTCCGGCATTGTGTGTGATGCACAGTGTCACAGTCTACTACGCTTCCAGGTGCAGTAGGCGGCTTCTCATTTATGGTTCGTGCAGGTATGGTGGTATGGCAGTAGCTTTTTCACTTGATCTCAAGACCCTCAGATGGTCTGGGAGACTCCTTCAATATGGACAATAGCCCGAACGGTTCTAGTGGCCCCCTCCTGGCATCCGTGAATCACAGGCAATGGCAAAGGTCCCAATGACGTTCATTTAACCGGCTGACAGCCCAAACAGTCCTAGTAGCCTCCTTCAAGCAGACTGGGGTCACGGACAAGGGTGAAGGCCCCACCGGTTTCGCTTCAAAGGGCAATGGTCTGAAACCTCCCGGCGTCCCCGTCAGATGTCTCTGATTTCTGCAACAGGGCGGACGGCTCTCTCTTGCAACAACGGCAGGACTGGGCACCTCACACTTCGCTCACTAGGATCCACTTGCCAAGATCCCCGCTGGACCCCTCTCCCTCCAAGTTCTCTCCTTCTCCTCCCCCAACGGCACACTGGTCTTGGCAGAAGGCTGGTGCTTCAGGCACAGGGCAAGTGTTCTTGGCTTTCTGGGTGATGGTCCTGCACCTAGCTGGGCGATTAGCAGACCCTGGTCCCCAGTCCTGTTTGCAGCAGCTCGAAGTTGTGGTGATCTTGTTTACGCTGATGAAAGATTTGTGGGTTTCTAAATACCTCTTTGTTATGGTTATTTGTAAAGCACACTATCACTCGCAAGGGTATTCTGAGGCTGAGCAAGTGTGTTGTAGTAATGACACCGAACACAAGTACTCCGTGTTGTGGAGTATAATTTTGAGTGTGTCCCCCTCCTTCTTTTTTATGTTTGAATAAGCAAGGAGAAATCTCAGTTCCTTTTTTAAGAAAAAGCTGTTTTTTTTTCTTTGTTATGCTTTTTTGTATATACTTTGTAAGGTCCAACACAAGGGTTACATCCTTGTTTTTCAGAATATTCTTAAAATCACATTGCTAGAACTGCACCAGCCGACACGTGTTTCGCCCTCAGTGGTCAGTTGGACTGGGGCTTTCTCAAGGCTGAAAAAGATGTTAATTGGGCAGTATCAGTCGATGTTATATACAAGGCTAGCTGTAACCAAACACCCAGTGTGAAGTGTGAGGAATACATGATATAATCGCCATTTAAAACTTGAGCGATCTTCACATACTTCTTATTAGTGTCGAAGTTTCTATCATAGTTCAAGCAGTGAAGGTCCAGGGTCAATACCTCATGTGAGCGTCTCGACGATCTTTCGGCGTACTGGATGGGGTCCATCTTTAAATAGCGAGCCGGCTAAGATCATGTGTATGATTACTCGCCTAAGTTTGGTTGCCATCTTGGAATGGATACTTATTTCGTAAGTGCAAGGAAGTTGTAGGGTAGTCATGTTAGTTTTTGTTAAAAAAAGGACTACCAAAGAGTAATACTTCAAATCTTTGGTGTGCTGGTTCAACCGCCACCACATTACGATATATCTTGAGCTCTTAAAAAAGACTACCAGAGAGTAGTACATCAAGTCTGTGGTGTGCAGGTTCAACCTTCGCCACATTACGATATAATTTGAGCTCTGAACCAAGGGAACATTGAAGCTGAAATATTGAGGGGACATAAAAAACGTCCATAGATTTTCATCACAAACGTGATGTAAGAGGTGAGTCAATTAAGTTATCGGTGCAAAAGTATGGCAACCACATACGAAGTCGAGGAAATTGTGTCAGCCATCTTGAGATGTCCAAGATGGCTACCCCAAGTCGGTGTGGATTCAATACAGTCTATGAAATTGTCAGTCTAGCAGAGTGGCAGCCTCCTGGCATCAGGAGAATATTGCAGGGCTCGTATCAACTGTAGCTTTAAATGG
The DNA here is from genome assembly GCA_963921515.1 of Calotriton arnoldi. NCBI lineage: Eukaryota > Metazoa > Chordata > Amphibia > Caudata > Salamandridae > Calotriton > Calotriton arnoldi. Next base: position 46,606 of record CAWUFW010000682.1, on the reverse strand, counting down.
TGATTATATGAACTAATCGTGATGTATTGATGATTCAAGAAGGTATAATTTCTTCTATGAAATCCTGTAGCAATTGATCGAGCGTTATTAGCACAATAGTCACGTTAAGATTAAAACGCGGAAATTAAGGTGCACAATGAAATGTCCTTGTTAAACTAATATGCATGCGGAATGAACAAATTACCAACATATGAATATACACTGAATTACCTGCATGAACTGAACGCTTAAAATGATTGGTATATCCATTAATGCCTGGCCAGCACCGGGAATTCGGTTTCTATTTAATTAAACTTTACTCCAATCTCACTTAACCTTTTTCAATACCTAATGAGTTTCTTTATATCTTTAAAAAATAGTACCTGCCTTACATAACGAGAAGACAGATCCTTCCTTTCATACCATCCGTGGTTATTCGCTTGCTGCACTCTTTTCTATTTTCTTCTTTTCTTTTGCCACAGTAGTTCACAGCTAAAGCGCACAAAACACCACTTTGGATTTTCCAAATCATGTATTCCTCACACTTCACACTGGGTGTTTGGTTACAGCTAGCCTTGTATATAACATCGACTGATACTGCCCAATTAACATCTTTTTCAGCCTTGAGAAAGCCCCGGTCCAACTGACCACTGAGGGCGAAACACGTGTCGGCTGGTGCAGTTCTAGCAATGTGATTTTAAGAATATTCTGAAAAACAAGGATGTAACCCTTGTGTTGGACCTTACAAAGTATATACAAAAAAGCATAACAAAGAATAAAAAACAGCTTTTTCTTAAAAAAGGAACAGAGATTTCTCCTTGCTTATTCAAACATAAAAAAGAAGCAGGGGGGGACACTCAAAATTATACTCCACAGTTACACTTTTGAGATTGGAGAGGTCCAGTGCCTCGAGTGAACCTCCTCCAAACTTATTTACAGCTATACTGGGCAATACCATCCGGGACTGGGATCCCTGGACAGTCAGCACTACAAAGGCAGCAACGAAGCGTGAACCACCATCGCCAGCCAAACTCCAACTGTCGCTGGTGGAACCACACGACAGCAACATTCCAAACAGATAGAACACTGGAGCCGGACGCAGCCAAGCCCAGAGAATGAACTAAGCCCATTACAACACCCCCCCCTCCCTTCTACCCAAAAGACCAAACAAAAGTACAAAACAGATAATGGAAAAAAGAAAAGGCATGAAAGAATGTAAAAACACAAATCAGGAGAAAATGCAAATTACAGGCGAGTACGTAATCAGCCAAATAGCAAGGGGGTCTGCGCGACCGGCAAGGGCGGGAAGACTCAGGCCCCAACGAAGGGGAAGAATATACAGGGAAGCGAACTGGGAGCAACCCCTGAGCTACCCTCGCAACTCCCAGCCAAGTGGTTGCCCCTGAGATCAACATCACTCACAAGCCAGAAGTCACTGGCACTGTTGTCAGAACTACTGCCAAGGGGCCCAGCTGCTTTGGCTCCCAAGTCACTTCCTTTGCGATACAACCCAACCGTGCGCTTGTCCCACTTGTTGCCATTGTCAAGCAAAACATAATTACTGAAAGCTTGCTTCACTCTAAATGGCCCCCAGAGCTTGGATAGCCCCTTGCCAGGTCTTTCGTGTTTGATTTTGACCCAGTCACCAGTGCATACACCCTTCGCGTTGGGACTGACTCCATACCCCTTTGCAGCTGCAGACTTGGGGAAAACAAGCCAGGTGGGTAAAGGTTTGGTGCCAGGCTTCCTTCCACGCATTTTCTCAAAGGGAGAAATACCACTCACACTATGCGCAGTAGTGCGATGCGCCTAAACCATCTCATCAACTAATTCTCTGACACTCTTCCCACTCTGAATGGCCATGGAAATTGTGCCCTTAACCAAGCGATTAGCACGTTGCACCATGCCATTGGCCTGAGGGTTGTAAAGGGCCGTGCGGTGATGAGTGATACCACACTTAACAAGTAAATCCCTCATTTTGTGCGAAACAAGTTGAGTGCCATTATCCGTGACAAGGATGCGGGGAAGGCCCTCCTTGTGAAACACAACTTTGAGCTGCTCAATGGTCTTGCGAGTCGTAACATCAGACATAAAACGGACAATCAGCCATTTGGAGTGAACATCAACCATCACTAACGCATTCCTCAACCTCTCCTCCACACCATGCATGGGCCCAATGAAGTCTAAACAAACAGTACTCCAGGGCAGCCCAGGATCTTCAATGTGCCCAAAAGAGGCCTGATCACCGGTCTTGAGCCTTTTGTCACTCTCCAAGCACATCTCACAATTAACAATCCAAGAGGTAGTCTGCTCATCCATGCAGGGCCACCAGAAATTCTCACGCACCCGCTTCTTGGTCATGGTTTGTCCGAGGTGTCCCTCATGAGCAAGCCCGATAATCTTGGGCCTTAACTCACAAGGAGGTATGAATTTGTCATTCCTCATCAAAACTTTAGACTCACTAACACTCAATTCATCCAAGATATTAATGAAAGGTCTTACAGAGGGGGTCACAGTGCTTTCTCGTCTGCCACCCAAGACCAACATGCGTTCAACATCCTTGAGTGTGGAGTCTTGATCCATACACAAGTACCACTCATCCGCCAACAAGGCCCCGCCAACACACTCCTCCACAGCACCCAAAGAGGCTACAGCTCCCTCCTGTTCCCAAATAGAACCTTCGCTCTGACCACCCTTGCTCCTCAAAGACAAGCGAGACAAGCAGTCTGCTTGTGCATTTTTCCAGCCCGGAATGTGAGACACCCGGTACCTGTATTCTTGGAGCCGAGGCAAGTCTGGCTAATCTGGCTGAGCCCTTACCTGCGCCTCCTGGACTTAACACCTTAACCCAGGGCTTGTGGTCGGTGCGAATGCAGAAATCAAGGCCCCACAAGAAGGTCCTGAAATGCTCAACAGACCAAGCAGCTGCCAGCGCTTCACGCTCGATGACCGAGTAGTTACACTCACACTCGGGCAAAGAGCGGGAGGCAAACGCCACCGTTCTCTCACGCCCCGCATGGACTTGAGACAAGACAGACCCCAGCCCACTAGCACTGGCATCGACAGTAAGAAAAGTTGAAAGGTGGGTGTCAAAGGGTTCAAGAACACCAGCTTAACAAATGTCCTTCCTAATAAGTTCAAAAACACACTGTTGAGCATCCCCCCAAGCAAAGGAACACCCCTTCCTTAACAACGACCTGAGGGCCTCAGTTTTAGTAGCAAAACAGTTGACAAACTTGGCATAATACTCTATTAAGCCCATGAACGACCGTAATTGGTCCTTGTCGAGAGGAACAGGTGCATCACGGATTGCTTCAATCAAGTCGACTTTGGGGCGGACACCCTGCCCAGAGATGGTATGGCCAAGGTACTCGATCTCCTCCACCAAAAACTTGCACTTGTATTTCCTCAGGGTAAGACCAGCCTCCCTCAATCTGCCCAGTACTTCTCTCAAAATTTTGTTGTGCATCTGAACAGACTCCCCAAACACAAGAATGTCGTCCTGAAAAAGTTTACATGCTCAAGACCCCTCAACACCTCAGACATGACTCGCTGAAAAACACTGGCAGCGGAGGACAACCCAAAAGGCAGCCTTTTAAATCTAAAGGTGCCCTCCATGGTAATAAACGTTGTGAGGTCTTTGGACTCTTCATGTAACTTAATTTGGTGATAAGCACTTTTCAAATCAAGTTTTGAAAAGTATTTACCACCCCTAAGCAAAAGTAACAGCTCATTAATGTTGGGAAGGGGAAAAGTGTCGGTAACAACATGCTGGTTCAAACTGCGAAGGTCCACACAGAACCTGAGCTTGCCATCACTGTTCTTGGTGATAACCACCGGAGAGACCCACTCGCTCGCCTCAACCGGTTCTATGACCCTATCTTTGAGCATGTCATTCAACAATTGCTTGACTTCATCGCCCACAATGACTGGGACCCTCCTCAACTTATGCTTGATTGGGATGGTACTTTCCTTTAAAATGATCTTATGAGTATACCCCTTCAACTCGCCAAGCCCCTCTCCAAAAACATCATCCATCTCTCTCAAAACTTCTTCAGTGGATGCATCAGCCAAGCACAAGACTTGACCCTCAGCATGGGGATCGATGACGATGTGAAGGTCATATTGATGGCCCCAACCCAGGATAGGAGGCCCATCCTCCGCAACATAAACTTTACCCACCACTTGTCTTGACTTAAAAACAATGGGAGTAGTAAAGAAACCAAGCACATCAATAGACTCGCCCTGGTACCCCCTTGGATTGATGTCCCTAGGCAGGAGTGTAACCTGCGGCCACTCTTTCTTCCACATCCACTTCGGCACGATGGTGTACAGAGAACCACAGTCCACCATCAGTTCCACTTGTTTTCCCAAGATTCCGAAGAAAGCCTTTGGTCGCCGCCTTTTCCCTTCAGCACCGCTGCCAGGAAGGACCATCAACACCCGTTCTTCACCGTCCCCATCTATACTTGAGTACTCAGCGACTGCAACTCTGGACCTGTCGGAAGCTTTGCACATCCGGGCGTAGTGTCCCCTGCGTCCACACTTCCTGCAGTCTTGTTTGGACACAAAACACCACTTGGAATCACTTGCATGGAAAGAACTGCCACACCTAAAACAGCCCCTGGACTTTGCACCTCTCTGGATCCTTGGATTAGACTTGTCGGCTGAAATCTTCGAGGTGAAATCCTTTCTCCCAACAGCAGCCACATCATCCATTGCACAGTCTTTTGTGCTCATGACGAGCATGCACCGATCGGACTCCTCAACCCCTTTGGCAATAGAGATGGCATCCTTCAAAGTGGGGTTCTTTGCAGCCCAAAGATGTTCTTGCACCTTCTTACTATGGCAATGAACAATCAACTGATCTCGAATCAGTTCATCTGCCATTTGACCAAATTTGCACTTAATTGACAATTCGCGTAAAGCAGAGACAAACTCATCCATGGACTCGTCAGCCCTTTGTGGTCTGGTATAGAACTTGTACCGTGATAACACAATGTTCTCCTCTTTTGCAAATCTCTTCTCAAAACGTTGCTTGGCTTCCAAGAACACATCCTCAACGGGTTGATTGTTACTGCCAAGCATCTGAGGTAAATACTTGAAAATACGATGGGCCTCTTTACCAATCGTTCCCAGCAGGAGTGCTTTTTTCCTTTCAGCAGAAAACTCAAGCCCATCCAGAGCAACAATGTAGTTCTCAAAAAGGTCAATCCACTCCTCCCACGGCATGGACGGTTGACCTGGCTGGGCAAGGAAGGACGGAGGAATTACTATGGATAAGACTGCCATGTTGAAAAGGAACGCACAACCAAAAGCACAGTAGCGAAGGGAACAAAACAACACCAACGAGGATCCAAAAACGTAAAGGACTGTGCCAAAATAAAGTTGACTAGCAGGGGCCAAAGCAGAAACACAGCAGCCTTGGTTAAGATCAAAAATGTCAAATTGAAGACGTGTAATTGTAACTGCAGCCAGCAGGAGGCTCACACGATTTCAAGAGCCTTTCCTCTAACAAGTCACATGACTGCCACCAGATCCACAGGAACCACAGAAGAGACGGTGAAGAGCTGCTGTGAGGTGCACACCAAAGCAAGCTTTCCAAAAGCACAGGTGAGGACTGCACACACAACGTACATGCAGTGCACAGTCTTGTAAGACCCTCGTGGATAAATATTGCCGAAAACACTGCGCGTATAAAGAACACAAGCGCTCTCCACCACTGCGCCTCACTTCGAAGTATAGAGCGAGCGTGTGCTCCACTGACACAGGAGGCACGCTCGACACTTCCAGTCACTGTAATCTCCCCCCGGCTCCCCTCCACACCTCACCTCACTTAGAAAATCGTGTGAAGACTCGGCAAGGACGCGCGACTCATGCACTCCAAACTCTCCCCTTTTCGACGGTCAGCGCTCCACCATATGCACTCTTCCAGCTGCGTGACAAACGCGGATCTTCACAGCGATGAACAACTCTCGACGATATGCGCTCGTCGAACTGCGTGTCAGGGGACCCGTTTTGAAGAGGGCTCCTGGCTGTGAGACTCGACGGGGCAGCCTCGCTCCGCCAACTTCCACGCTTTCGTGCTGCCCGGGTGTCACTACATATGGCTGGCGATCGTCGCCAAGAAATGTAGTAATGACACCGAACACAAATACTCCGTGTTGACAAGCTTTATTCCAGTCAGCACTACAAAGGCAGCAACGAAGCGTGAACCACCATCGCCAGCCAAACTCCAACTGTCGCTGGTGGAACCACGTGACAGCAACATTCCAAACAGATAGAACACTGGGGCCGGACGCAGCCAAGCCCAGAGAATGAACTAAGCCCATTACAACATGTGTGTGCCTAGCCCTGCCTATGGTAGGTTGGTTAATTGAAAAGTGAGGTCTTAAGCTTTTTGTGGGTTCGAAGAAGAGAGGCTCTGGATTTGAAGAAGAGAGGCTCTGATGTGGAGTGTGAGCTTGTTCCTTGCTTTAGGCGCAATGTAAGAGAAAGCCCATCCCCCAGGTCTGGTTCTGAGTATGCATGGGTTGTGTGTGAGGTGTCCTGTGGAGCAGAATAATCTGGGTGGTTTTCTGGGTGGCCTAAGTTGTATATTGCCTTGAATGTGTGTGTGAGGAGTTTGAAATGAGCCTGTTTGTATATTGGGAGCCAGTGGAGCTGGATGTGAGTTCTGTGTGGGAGGTTGAGGATGAGTCTGGCTGCCAAGGAGTTCTAGATGGTCTGTAGTTTTCTGGTGAGTTGCTTGGTGATCGCAGCATAGAGGGTCTTCCCATAGTCCAATTTGCTGGTGAACAGGGCATGAGTGACAATTTTTCTAGTGTTTCTTGGGAGCCATTTGAAGATCTTCCTCAGCATCTTCAGTATGTGGAAGCAGGATGCAGTGATGGCGCTGACTTGTGATGTTCATATCTAGTTTGCTATTGATGATGATTCCGAGGTTCCTGCGTGTATGCTGGGTGTGGGTCCGAGTTCGGATGGCCACCAGTTGGAGTCCCATGGTGAGGTGTTCTTGCTGAAGATCTCTACTTCTGTCTTGTTGGTATTGAGCTTAAGACAGTTGTCTTTCATCCAGATAGCAGATTCAGTCATGCAGGGGGTGAACTTGTTTCTTGTGTTGTGGGTCTTGTTCAAGAGGGAGAATATGAGTTGCGTGTCATTGGCGTAGGAGAGGATGCTGAAGTCGTGTGCATGGATGACATTGGCCAGAGGGATAATGCATGTGTTGAAGAGGGTGGGGCTGAGCAATGAACCTTCAGGCACTCCCCAGATGAATTTGCTTACTTCAGAGGAGTAATATGCCAGGCTGACTTCTATATTGTTCACTCAGACACTTGATGTGATTTATTGCTGATATTCTGAAATTCTTGTTGAAGGCATGGACTCTTTTGAAGTGCCCACTCCTCTCTTCTGGTCTTTGTAAGAAGGCAGGCTGCCCCAGAAGGGGTGGCACTAGAATTGATGGACCCATAACACTAGCCATGGCTGCAGCTTCAGGGTCTCACCTGGGTATGCCCCTCTTTAATGATTTTGTGTTCCTGTAGTGTGTGCCTTATCAGATCCAGCATCTACTCTAAATAATGTGCCCAGGTCAAACTGATCCGCACCCTTCCTGAGTAATAAAAGCCTTTAATGTGCACAGGGAATTCTCTTCTCCCCTCCCTTTAGTGTATTCCCTTCCCAGCCCCCAGGAATGTCAGCAATCCACATCTTCTGTCCGGGGTCTGCAGTGTACATCTCCATCTTAGCTCTCCTAAACCCTGGGCTTTCCAAAAGGGAACCCCCTGGCCACCATGTTATGTACCACACTTAGGTACACACACGTGCAACACAGCACACATCTGCAGTCATGTGCTGCATGCATTCACCATATAGGCCAAGGTGAGTTAAATGCACTACAGCAGAACTTTACATAAGTTGGCCTGTAAGCACCACTCAGTGACAAGTAAAAAGGCTTGTTCACACGCCTGATTACTATAAAAAACAAAACAGGTATGCTGCCACCACCATGCTCCTGGCAAGGGCAATAGTCCTTAACCACTAGGAGGATAGAACTTCGTTCGCCCCTCCCGGTCTAACCGGATAGCAAATCCATGAGACAGGACATGGTGATGGCGCACTAGCATGAGCTGTGTTGGCCTCTGACTAAAAATCAATACCAAGGTACCAGATGCCCATGCAGCTGAGGCACTTAGGGCAGGGGTGCAACATCGTCACCATGCAGGATACTGTTCCATTCCAACAATCACCTCAAATGATAACACTCGTCTCCACAGCGCTTCACCTACCCTGTTTTCTCTGTTTGGTTTCTACACGATTTCGGGGGCACGGGTTTAGAACAGCCAGTTCCAGTAAGACCGGGATGTGTTTTTAAAGGTAATTAAATAACTCGCTACTTTCATCTGCATTTTGTGGCTGGGCAGCCCATGATTTCAGCGAAGCAGAATGTACAAGGGGTATAGAGGGTACACGCCAGAGCTCTTACAGGGGTGAGAGCGTGAAGGGGCAGGGGTGTCACTCGATAAAGGTAAGAATTGGTGCAGAGGTCAGGGCGTGAATAAGCCTGTAGAGAATGTACAAGGTACAGGGGCTATTTAGGGTGCAGGCCAGAGGCGTCACGGGGGTTGTAGGTGAAGGGGGTTACAGGCAGGGCTTTAAGTGGGCCGGGTCTCACCGGTACTGAGCACCGGCAGTTTTTTAAAGGAGGCCTCAAAACGGTTCTCTATCGGGCTCTGTTTTGTGCCCTGGCACAGGTGGTCCGTTTTTTCCGGACTGCAGTGACAGCAGGCACATCGATGTGCGCCTGCTCACACGGCTCACTTCTCACTAGTGGAGAAGTGACGGCATGACGTCATGCCAGGTGAGCGTTGTAGGGGGAAGGGAAATCCTTTAAAGAGAGTCATTTTCTCTCTGGATTCCCCTTCTCTTTTTGAAACTTAGGGGCAGCAACATTGTCGTGGTGTCACCAGGGCTTTAAGTGGAAGTTTTTTCAATAATATATACAAGCATTAGTTGCTGCTTATTTATCTTATGCAACTAACAACCATTGACAAAGCCAATAGTTCTTTTTTTAAGTTCTAATATTCTTTATTGTTATAATAAAGGAATACAAATAGTTAAGATATTATATAATGCAATACAACTGATCCTGTGAACCAGAACAAGATAAGCAATTCATAAATAGAAATATATTTCATGTAATAAATAAATCTTAAGTAATGTATAGATATCTAGTTGAGCAGAAAAACAATTTCATGAAGCTGGTTGTACTGCATAAATAAAACAAATATGCAAAGTAAAGAAAAGAGAGAAAAAGTAAAGATAGAAAAGGATAGTAAAGAAAGGAAAGAAGGAGCATATTGAGAAAAGAAGAGAATAGATACAAGAGAGAGCAAGCGCAAGAGATGGGGACGTCTGCTTCATAGAGAGAAATAAACTAGGAGGAAGACACAAACGGAAATTGCTCAACCAGCCCCTGCGAAGCCAAGTCCATATATCTATCCAGAGAACTCCAGACCCCACTAGAAATAACAGGTGTATACCGTTTCTCCTCAACCAAGGTATGAGCCCCTCGAAGAAAAGATACCCAAGCCCACCAAGTATGGTATGATACTGAGTTAAACGATTTCCACTCTGTTAGTATAATCTTAACAGCAATTGATATAAGCAAATCTAGCAATTGCATATCCGTATCATCAAGCGGTAACAGAGATGGCGCAGCCCATGGACCTAAAAGAATTAAAGGTATTGAGAGCTCAAAATTAATACCAAAAATTAACAAGAGGTGTTTGTGGACCAATTCCCAAAAGGTTGCAATAATGAGCATTCAAAAAACATATGTTGATGGGTGCCAGGAACTAATTTGCAACTCCAACAAAGATCGTCATCTTTAAGATTTAATTTGTGTAGACGAACCAGGGTCCAATGTAGAAGATTAAGCGTAAAGAATTTGGATTGAATAAGAGAAGGAGCAATCTTATTCTTTAGCGAAAGCTTGCCAATGAGCTGCCAGGTCTCTTGTGAGATATGTTGAAACGTATCAGGTTCAAAATGGTGTAGCCATTTCTCCTGTGTAACTGAAGGTTGTGAGGGCGACAAGTCAGATAGAAACTTGTAGATCTTGGAAGCAATATGGCCTGATCTATGCCACATAGCAAGAAGCGAAATGGTAGTAGACTCAGGAGAGAGTAGTACTCTGGATAAGGCTACCTTTATTTTCAGAAAGGAATAAAAATCCATATTACTGAGATTATAATCTCTGGCCAAGGAGGAAAAAGGAATCGGGTCATGATTAGAATCATAAAGGTCTTTGACCAACTCAATACCCTTGGTCGCCCAGTAAGACACCGTAATAGAGTCAATATTAGTCACAATTTTAGGGTTATGCCAAATCGAGGACCACCTGGACTTATGAATTGGTTTAGAGACCTTTTTGTCTATGCGTTTTAATGCATTAATTGTATCTGAGATAATACGGCCTGAATACGGTAAGATCAGCTTAGATGCGGTCATGAAAGTAGAAGTGGAAAGAGGGGAGCACAACTCCCGTTCAATATAAATCCATGGAGGAGTAAGGCTGGAGTCTGGGGCAAACCAGAGAGCCCCTTGAGACGCTAAGAAGGCAGTTTGGTACAAGTTCCAATCTGGAAGATTGCCTCCACCCAGAGTCTAAGGTTTCCTCAGGTGTCTATATGCTATTCTAGCACGTTTATCATTCCATAAAAATTTAGAAGTAAGAACATCAATCTCGTGGAAAAAGGAGGAAGAGAGCCTCACAGGCAGCATAGAAGAAACAAAATTAACAATGGGAGTTATCATCATCTTCAGGGACTGAAGGCGACCCCACCAGGAAATGTATTTAGGCGACCACGCGTTCAGTAGTTCTTTAACCTTAGATATGATAAGAGATTCATTATGAGCAATAGTATCTGATATATTGTTACAGAACCAAATCCCTAGGTATTTAATATGAGTCGGTTGCCATTTAAAACCCGCTGTCCCCATATGAGAAGAGAAACACGACGCATTCAGGGGAAACATTTCCGTCTTATCTTTGTTCAGAGTATACCCTGAAACACGAGAGAATTGTTTGATTGTGTTGGAAATGGCAGGGATAGCACTTACGATATCTTCAGAGAAAATGAGCACATCATCCGCATACGCGGCCGTTTTAATTATCTGAGAACCAAATTGAAAACCTTTAATATCCTGATTTAGATTGAGTAATCGCAGGAGAGGGTCTATAGACAAAAGAAAAAGAAGAGGGGACAACGGACAACCTTGTCTCGTGCCCTGGGAGAGATTAAAAAAAGCAGAGGTAGTCCCATTAATTCTAATATTAGCTTTGGGTTGAGCATATAAGGACATTACCAAATTGATAAATGGATCTCCTAGGTTATGAGATTGAAGAACTGCCTGTAGGAAAGGCCAGGAGACCTTATCAAAGGCCTTCTCGGCGTCGAGGGCAATCGCTGCCGATGGAAGGTTAGAAAGTTTCGCTTTTTCCAGAATATGACAGAAAGTTCGAATATTATCTCTAGCCAACCTACCTTTAACAAAACCAGTCTGGGAAGAGTGTATAAGATGAGGGATATGGCTCTCTAAACGTTTAGCCAGAATTTTAGCAAAAATCTTAGCTTCCATGTTAAGAAGGGAGATTGGTCGGAACTTTTTAGGGTCTGAATGATCCTTTCCATCTTTAGGAATTACCACTATAGTGGCTTCCGCAGCTGAGCCAGAAACCTTTCCCGATAAAGCAAAAGTATCAAAAACATCTTTGAGATAATTTAAAAATGAGGATAAAAATGTCTTATAGAAGGCAATAGGAAACCCGTCAGGGCCTGGTGCCTTCCCTGATCTAGTAGTCTTAATAGCCTGAATTATTTCTTCAGAGTCAATTGGTTTCCCCAAATCAACCATATCTGAATCAGAGACAGTATTTGTGGGAATAGTAGCCAAGAATTGTTGACATGTACTAAGATTACATTGATCTTTGGGCGTATATAAGCTTTTATAAAAATCCCGGAAAACCTCAAGAATGTCCTGAGTATGAAACTTCCTGGCACCAGCCTTATCAGTGATACAAGGGATCTGAGTCATCTTAACACTTGAATCCTGATATTTTAATGTAGCAGCTAACAGTTTACCTGCGCGGTTTCGTAGCAATAACCGTTTAGATTTTTGCGCCTGTACTCCCAAGTGAGCTCTTCTGGTAACTATGGAGTTATAAGAATATTTTAGGTTCTTAATCTCTTGTAGAAGGGATTTGTCTTTGGAGCTTCTATATAAGATTTCTTTACTTTTAATTTCATCCCCCAAGGCAGTGAGTGTTCTTCTAATATCAGCGTTCCTTTTCGCCATTTTTTTTATAATATGACCTCTAATAGTACATTTAAAGGCATCCCACAAAACTACTGGTGAGCTTACGGATGACACATTTTCTCTGAAGAAATTATGAATATCCACGTTTAACTGTTTAACCTCCTCACCATCATCCAAGATTTCTGTGTTTAGACGCCAAGTTCGCGATCTATGAGTATCTGTACAATTAAGAAGAGTAAACGAGACCGCCGCGTGATCAGAGACAAGAATTGGATGGATTATCACATTAGTAGTATGTTTCAAAAGTGCTGCGTCAACCAAGAGATAATCAATACGGGAAAAACTAGAGTGTGGAGAGGAGAAAAAGATGAAATCACTACCAGTAGGGTTATGCATTCTCCATACATCCAGAAGATGGTGAGAAGAGCACATATCCAACATTTGTTTATGCGCCCTAGGAGGACGAAACTTAAAAGCAGATTGTCTGTCTAAAATAGGATCCATAGGAAGGTTAAAATCACCGCCAACAATCACTTTAGCATTTTGAGGGATATCAGACAACTTCCTACTAATAGCCCGCCAAAAAGATTGATCATCAGTATTAGGGGCATATATATTCATAACGTAAAAATCCGTTAAACCATTAGACAAGCGAGAGAGCAGCCATCTACCATCTGAATCGTATTCGGCAGTTACAATAGTTAGACCAGAGTTTTTGGAAATCAGCGTAATAACCCCATTTCTTTTACCAGACGCTTCAGAACAAGCTACATCAAGGACCCACTCTTTCCGTAAAAATAAGGCTTCCTTATAAGCAACCTTAGTTTCTTGAAGTAAAACAATGTCGCCAGATAGGCTTTTACAGTAATCTAAGATCTTGGCCCTCTTAACAGGGTGATTTAAACCACGCACATTAAGTGAGAGTACATTCAGACCGGGCATAGTGAACAGAAAACAACATAGATAAGCACATATGGTGTATGAAAAAAGGAGAGGCACATTAATTTTAACTTGAATATAGTAGTGAGTGGAAGATAAAGCAAACAGAAAGCATAGACCGGAGCAGAAGTCCCCAAGAAAGAAGAAATAAAGAAAGAGCAAACAAAAGTTAGGAAAAAGAAGAGGATAGCGAAAGAAAATACAAGAGAAAACTTAATACCAAAGAGAAAAAACCCCAGCAGGGGTAGTCTGTAGTAGACAAAATGCATGGGAGGAAAACGTGAAGGAGCAACCACAGAGGCCAGCACCTATAACTCAGTTTGCTCAACATCATATATAAAGCTTAAGCAGCAGAGCAACAATAATCTGCTAATGTTCAGTAAACTTAAATTTACCAGCGTATCAAAAAGGCCTAAAGATTTGAATCTAAAGAAAAACCTGTATAAATTCATTCCGTTAATTGATCAAAGACACAAAAATAGATACTACATACTGAATTAAAAGAAAAAAGTAAATAACAGTATCTAATAAATCTCAGATCGCATATGGTAAGGCAAATAACATGTAAATAGAATAATAAAAATCTAATCCTATAGTTAAAATATTAAATAAATCTGGGTATACAGACTCAGATAAAAAGCCATTATGGAAATTTAGAGAATATGCAAGGAAATGAGCAATTTATATAACGGGAAAGAATTAATTAGAAACATCTTATAAATATTAAAAGCAGCCTAAAGGTAAGTATAAAACATTACTCCATATCTATTAGTAGAAAAGATAGTAAACGTATAAAGCAATAAACAATACCTAAGGAATGATATACATAACATACTATCTATCTCGAATAATTTATTGATCACGTCTAATAATGTTTACGATAATCTATAAATTAACATATAGTAACTACACGGACTAAGACATATAAAAGAAAAGCCAAAGGAGAATAAGAGGGTGAATATCACATCTAAGGGCAGACCCTAACCATATTCTACTTCTTGGGACAAAAAGCAATGATATGACCGACATCAAGCACAGAAATACTAGAGAGAAAATCTATAATACAGGATGAAGAAATCAAAGAAGGATGTCTGAATTTACACAAAAACAGACCAAATAAGGAGAGAGGTAAAGTGAGTCAAAGAAGATGACGAGTGAGAAATATATATAGAAGGAGAATATACAAGCACAAAAAGACAAGAAGACATAAATAACAAAGATACATATAAAGCCAATAGATACTAAGAAACCATTATCTTGGGGATGAATGAAGGCATCTGTAAAAGGAAAAAGTTAGTAACGTTATGAGGAGAGCGCCGCAACACTCAAACAACGTAGATCATTTCAGCATGTTTCACCACAAATTTCGAGATAACATTAAAGCAACAGGAACCTAGCAACACACAAATGCGCATTAATACAGCCACCTGAAAAAGAAGAGAGTAGGGGTTAGATGGGCCTGCAATAGACTCCGCGTCCATCCGAGACTCAAACTGATTGTCCAAAAAAGTGGACAGATCCGCTGGTTCGTGAAAAATCTGGTTGCGACCCCTGAAAGTTATTCTGAAGCGTGAGGGACCAGCAAATGAGAACGGAATATTCATCTCTTGAAGTCGTCGTTGAAGATTTAGGAAACCTTTCCGCCGGATGACTGTGTCTCTGGCAAAGTCTTGAGAAATAGCGATTCTATGTCCTTCCCATTGCAGCGATCTAATTCTCCTCATGTGAGCTAAAATTTGTTCAGAATGTTGGTGTCTTAAAGGTTTAAATATCACTGGTCTTGGATTAGTGAGAGACTTGGGTTTAAACGTAGGAACCCTATGGGCACGCTCTATTTCAAAGTCCTTTTGAAAAGAGAGATTTAGCGTCGTGGGAATCCATTTGAGTAATAAGTCCAACATGGATGGTGCCTCTTTTTCACAGTCCTCTGGCAGACCAAAAATACGAAGATTACTTCTACGGTTCCTATCTTCCTGTTCCGTGTGATCCCTTCTCAGTGAACTTAAGGTACGCTCCATGTTCTGTATATGTTTGCTCTGCTTATGTGTGGAATCTTCAACTGCCCCAATCCGGGACTCAGCATTGGAAACACGTAGTGATAAGTGTTTAAGCTCATTCCTGATACCCGCCACTTCCACCTGAAGTAGATCAGTGTTCGTTTTTGTGCCCTGCGCAATCTCATGGACGGAGTTGAGGCGGGAGAGAATGGTGTCCAAAGTAGCTCCAGATTCTGTTTTATCTTTAGGTGATATATCCGGTGTGGGAGAGGCTTGCTTAGCCCTCTTTAGAGCTGCTTTAGAGTCCTTATCTTTTAAGGGGACCCCCATACTTTCAGCCATTGAAGCAGGGCAAAGAGGTCAGCAGATGAAGGATTATACAAAGTTCGTAAGACCAAGCGAGAATCACAAACTTCTCCTCAGGGATGACAAAAAAGAAAAAAAAACAAAGGAAGCCAGATAGCGTCGTTGATTACTCACTTGAGGCTAAAATTCTCCTCTTGACAAAGCATGTAAAATATAGGCACCAAAAGCAAGAGCACCAGATACTGATCCCTTGACAGACTGTTCCCAGAAAGACATCTAAGACATCACATGGCGTCATCAGCAGGCTCCAATATTTGTCCACGAGAGACATTTGCCACCAGAGGATACGTTAGATTCAGCGAGCGCACTGGAGGACACAAACTAGTAGTAGTAGCGCGACCAGCATCATATGTATAAATATACATGAGTGGATGGGCGGGCAAACGTAAGCAGGCAACTTGCATCGGAGTTTAGCTGCGTAGTGTAGTTAAGACCAGCAGTAAATATTTTCGGCAGTGCAAGCACGAGATAGCATAGCACCACATATAAGCCCTCTCAGGGAAGCCCGAGAAAAATCATGCTTAGACACCATACCTCATAAGTAGAAGAAAAAAGAGGCTCAATAGGGTCACCACAGCGCCAACGTCCTAAAAACGACAGCCTTCCATCAAGATTCCTCACGAGCCGCCATTTTGTGTAGGGTCTGTGAGGAGAAGACCTCGAACGCTCTCACATGGCCAAAAGCGACCCAAAGACGCTGAAATTTTCACAGCCTGGTCCCGCGACGTTCCGCTGCCGATATTTGCGGTTCAAAGAGCAGAAAACCGGGATTAAATCATCCGGAACTGAAAGACCGCCTCCGCGATCCGCCGGAGCTCAGCACAGCGCGGCCATCTTGGTTGCGCGCAAACCACGCCCCCCCCAAAGCCAATAGTTCTGACTTGTAAGTATGATGTTACTTGTTGTATCATATATCTGGATGCAATGACAGAAGCAGCAAAATACAAGTCCAGCGGCACACTATGCTAAGCACAGATTTTTGGCTTACGTGTTTTAAGCCACACCCCTAATTACATTGGCCACGCCCCTTTGAGATACCCCCCAGTTTTTTCATCCCACTTAAAGCCCTGGTTACAGGATACAGGCCGGCGCAGGTAGTGAGATCAGACACCATACACTACCGTACCAGGGGTATATAGTTACAAGCCTGAGGCCAGAGGTGAAGGGAGGGAGAATCTATGCTTAGAAGACGATGCAGGGTTTGGGATGCAGCCTGCACCGCGGTCTGAGACCAAGAAGTTCTGTGCAGATTTTCGGGAGGGGCGTGGGGGCCCTGTGTAGAGTCGGTATGAAGATTACCCACAGACACACAAACACGCGCACAGCTTCCCGCAGATACGAACGCACATCCCTGCACACTCATAGGTCGCTTACTCTACCTGCAAACACACAGCTAGCTCCCTGCTGCTCTCGCGCACACACACACACACACAGCGCCCCCCACGTGCACACCTCCCTCTAGCAGGACGGGTGCTGCATTATTTATCACCTGCCTCTACACTGAATTATTAATTCCAGTTTATGCATTCATTGCTATTTACAGGCCGGCCAGGCACCAGGCAGGCGGGGGCTGAGATTTATTTCCAAGTTACTGCTTCTCCCACAGCTGCTTGCGCCGTGGCAAAGGGTGCTCACCCCAAAGTACTGCACCCACATGCTGTGCGACAAAGGGAGCTTACCCTAAAGTACTGCACCCACATGCTCTGCGACAAAGGAAGCTCACCCTAAAGTACTGCACCCACATGCTCTGCGATAAAGGGAGCTCACCCCAAAGTACTGCACCCACATGCTCTGCGACAAAGGACGCTCACCCCAAAGTACTGCACCCACATGCTCTGCGACAAAGGAAGCTCACCCTAAAGTACTGCACCCACATGCTCTGCGATAAAGGGAGCTCATCCCAAAGTACTGCACCCACATGCTCTGCGACAAAGGAAGCTCACCCCAAAGTACTGCACTCACATGCTCTGCAACAAAGGAAGCTCACCCCAAAGTACTGCACCTACATGCTCTGCGACAAAGGAAGCTCATCCCAAAGTACTGCACCCACATGCTCTGCGATAAAGGGAGCTCATCCCAAAGTACTGCACCCACATGCTCTGCGACAAAGGAAGCTCACCCCAAAGTACTGCACTCACATGCTCTGCAACAAAGGAAGCTCACCCCTAAAGTACTGCACCCACATGCTCTGCGACAAAGGAAGCTCACCCCTAAAGTACTGCACCCACATGCTCTGCGACAAAGGAAGCTCACCCTAAAGTACTGCACCCACATGCTCTGCGACAAAGGAAGCTCACCCTAAAGTACTGCACCCACATGCTCTGCGATAAAGGGAGCTCATCCCAAAGTACTGCACCCACATGCTCTGCGACAAAGGAAGCTCACCCCAAAGTACTGCACTCACATGCTCTGCAACAAAGGAAGCTCACCCCAAAGTACTGCACCTACATGCTCTGCGACAAAGGAAGCTCATCCCAAAGTACTGCACCCACATGTTCCGCAGCAAAGGGAACGCACCCCAAAGTACTGCACCCACATGCTCTGCGACAAAGGAAGCTCACCCTAAAGTACTGCACCCACATGCTCTGCGATAAAGGGAGCTCATCCCAAAGTACTGCACCCACATGCTCTGCGACAAAGGAAGCTCATCCCAAAGTACTGCACCCACATGTTCCGCAGCAAAGGGAACGCACCCCAAAGTACTGCACCAACATGCTTTGCGACAAAGGAAGCTCACCCCAAAGTACTGCACCCACATGCTCTGCGATAAAGGAAGCTCACCCTAAAGTTCTGCACTCACATGCTCTGCAACAAAGGAAGCTCACCCCAAAGTACTGCACCTACATGCTCTGCGATAAAGGGAGCTCACCCCAAAGTACTGCACCCACATGCTCTGCGAAAAAAGGGAGCTCACCCCAAAGAAATGCACACACATGCTCTGCGACAAAGGAAGCTCACTCCAAAGTACTGCACCAACATGCTTTGCGACAAAGGAAGCTCACCCAAAGTACTGCACCCACATGCTCTGCGATAAAGGGAGCTCACCCCAAAGTACTGCACCCACATGCTCTGCGACAAAGGGAGCTCACCCCAAGTACTGCATCCTCATGCTCCGCGACAAAGGGAGCTCACCCCAAAATACTGTACCACATGCTCTGCAAGAAAGGGAGCCCACCCCAAAGTACTTCACCAACACCAAGCACTGCACCCACATGCTCCGTGACAAAGGGAGCTCACCCCAAAGTACTGCACCCACATGCTCCACGACAAAGGGAACTCATTCTCAATCTGCACATACATGAGCTGTGACAAACGGAACTCACGCCTCATGCTACACACACACATGAACTGTGACAATGAGAGGTCATCCCTCACATTGCACCTACATACACAGTGACAATGAAAAGTCACTCCCAAACTACACCCACATGCAGTGTGAGAAATGGAAGTTAACCTTAAACTGCAACACCAACATGCTCCATGGCAAAGGCAACTTCCCCCAAACTGCACATACAAGAACTGTGAAAATGAGAGGTCACCTCCACGATGCATTCACATGTATGGTGACAATGAGAAATCACCCCCAAACTGCAACCACATAAGCCATGACCATGGCTATAAGATCTCTAGAGCTGACCTCCCAGAGGGGAGAGGGGGCGGTGTGGCCATCATCTATAAGAACAAGGGGGACCTTCGCAGGGGGGATGTCACCTCATGGGGAGGCTGTGAGGCCCTTGACTTTAGTATCCGCTTTTCAGCCCACTTCACTCTGGGAAGCTCCCTGATTTACAGGCCCCCGGTCCGGTAGGTCCTTTTCTTCAGGCCTGAGGTGACGCTGTTATTCCCAGGGCTGTGAGATTCTCCCACTACATGGTCCTAGGTGATCTTAATATCCATCTCGATCAGGCTGATACTAAGGACTTGTGCGAGTTCCTGGATATCTTACATCTGGCTCAACTTGATCAGTGGGTTAACCTTCCCACACATCAGGCTGGTCATATACTGGACCCAATTTGCACCAACTTTCCCATTTTGTTAAGAGATCCGTGCCTGGTTCCATGGTCTGACCACTTCTTAACCCATTTCTTGTGGGAAGTGTCCATTGCCGAGCATTTAACGCGTTCATACTGCAAACCAGCTTTTGGTAAAATTGGCCCACTTGCGCTCAACCAGGCCCTGGAAGTTTCCAGGCCTATTCTCTCGGGTGATCTTGAGGACCGACTGGTTGGATTTTCTAGCTGGGTCTCCAATGCAGTTGACACGCTAGTTCCATACCGCTCTCCTAGGCTGCCCAGGGAATCTCCCTCCAAATCTTGGTTCAGTCCGGACCTAAAAGCACTCAAACATGAATGCAAGATTCTTGAGCGTGCGTGGCGTCGTAGTGAATATTGCCCTGTAGCTAAGCGGAAGCTCAGAATTAAGCAAAAAATTTACTACGAGGCCATAACTATGGCCAAAAGGCAATTTTATTCAGCCCGTATTGACTCTGCTAGAAACAATGTTAGAGAAATTTTCGCAATTGTTCAGAGTTTTACGTCCCCTTCAGCTCAAGCTAGTGTGTCTCCATCCTCAGTCACCTGGTGCAATACTCTTTCTTGCTTCTTTATGGAAAAGATTCGCACTATTCAGGCGGCTTTCTCTTCCTGTGACAACGGTACTGGGGCAATGTCTGTGCCCCCACCTGTTGAATCTGACCATTCCTTGCATGCGTTTAGGCCTGTGGACCTGCCTGATTCCCTAAACATTCTCAAGGGTCTAAAGTCTGGCTCGCCCTCTGACCCTTGCCCTGCTAGGCTGCAGCAGCAGAGACTATTAACGTAGAAGTGAACGGCATTATAAACATGTCCCTTCAGGAAGCCGGTGTACCACAGGCTTGGAAGCAGGCCAAGATTTTGCCACTTTTAAAAAAGCTGTCGCTAGATCCCCTCAGTCCAGGGAACTATCGTCCCATTTCCCTCTTACCTGCTCTGGCCAAGGTGTGTGAGAAGGTGGTGAATAAACAACTCACTGCGTTTGTTGAGAGGGAGGGCCTGCTGCATCCGGCCCAGTCAGGGTTTCGGGCTTCTCATAGTACCGAATCGGCCCTGGTTGAGGTCTCGGAGGCCATCTGGGAGTGTTTGGACGCCGGCGGGAGGGCAGCATTAATCTTGCTTGACCTCTCGGCGGCGTTGGACACGGTCCCGCATTCACTACTTCTTGCGCGACTTGCCAGGATCGGTGTGTCGGGCAATGCCTGGGGCTGGCTTAGGTCCTTCTTGGAAGGACGGGTCCAGCAGGTCTGGCTTCCTCCGTCCTCTTCCTCTCCCCAGTCAGTGACAACGGGAGTCCCCCAGGGGTCCTCCCTTAGTCCCCTTCTCTTCAACATTTATGTCACACCTTTAGTAGATCTGGCCGAGGGCCTGGTGGGCCAAGGTGATGGCTTATGCCGATGACACCCAGCTGCTTTTCACCTGGGACAAAGGTGCGGACTCAGTCTTCTCTGTTCAACATTGTCTCTCTTCCATTTTTAAATGGTTGGCGGCTGCGCAACTCAAGTGCAATGAAGAGAAGTCTGAGATTCTCCTCTTTGGAAAATTTTCTCCTAACTTCCGGGATTCCCTCTGGCCACCTGAGTTTCCCCTGCCCACCTCTACAGGGAAGCCTGCCAAGAATCTGGGGGTGTGGTTCGATGAGAGCCTTTCCTTTTCGACTCATATCAAGAAGCTGGCCGGCAATTGTTACGGCCTTCTCAAGACCCTAAGGAAGTTCTTTCCTCTCCTACCCCAGGCGGCGAGGGAAACAGTTACCTGTGCACTTATTTTGTCTCGGCTGGACTATGCCAATGCCCTTTACATTGGCATCCCGGGCTATCTGTTGAAAAAGCTCCAGGTAGTCCAAAATACGGCAGCCAGACTCCTTCTGGGTATTTCCGCCAGGAATAGTGTGCGTCATCATTTGCGTTCACTACACTGGCTTCCCGTGGTCGAAAGAGTAAAATTTAAATTGTTGGTTCTGGCCCATCGTGCTCTTCATGGCCTTGGCCCTTCTTACTTGCAGAAACGTTTCTCCTTTTATGCTCCCTCTCGACATCTGCGATCTATGTCCCAACGCCTCACCCAGGTCCCTCGTTTCAAATTTCAGAGGCTAGGAGGCAGCTCCTTTGCTCGGAAGGCTGCCGTTGCTTGGAACGCCCTTCCTCCTGCCTTACGTAATATTCAGGACCCAGTGGTTTTCAAGAAGAACCTGAAAATGCACCTCTTTGTTTAAAGACCATTCTTTCACCCCTTACTGCTCCGCGCCGGGACACTCGTGAGTATCCGTGCGCGTTACAAATATAAGTAACATAACAATGCCTAATTTGAGCCTGCGTTTCCGGTGTTTGGCACCAGCACTTAATTGGGAACATTGCCACTTATGACAGTGTGGCACAAGGTGGTGCTGTTTGTCTAATTTAGAGATGAGAACAACAGTTGTTTATTAAGTCAAATAACTAATTCCTGCCGCCCAAGCCATTCTAACAGCTTTAGGGGCATGGAATAGTCTGAACTGTCACACTTGTATGAGTGTGGTGGTTAGTAGTTGGGTTGGTACTGTTGTTGGCAGTGCTGGCAGGGGCAATAGCTGGTGCAAGCTAAAATGATCTCCTGATGAGAGCTCTGGCACTTATTACTTTTTTTTTTACAAATTAAGCACTGGCCGCTACACAAGGTCACCACAAAACTACTGTACTCTCGTGCACCGTGACAGAGGGTGCTCACCCCAAACTGCTGCCATGTGCATCGTGACAAAGGGGTCTTACTCTCAGCTGCACCACATGCACTGTGATACACAGGATGTGGCGTAATGGCTAGAGCTGCTGACTTTGGAACTGATGAACCAGATTAGATTCTCTCTGTCTGCTCAAGATCCTGTGATTCTGGGCAAATCACTTAATCTCTTGGTGCCTACAGAAAAAGGAACGTGTAAAGTGCTCCATTACCTTAGGGTCGAGTTTGCGCTATTTAAAAACTGAACACAAAAGAAATGCACCACAAGCACTGTAGGGAAGGTCGAGCAGTCAAACACAGCACCTACCTGCACTGTAGCAAAGTGAACGCACTCTAAGCTGCACCCAAACTGACTGCAACAGAGCGGTCTCATCCTCAGCTGCATCATGTGCACCATAAAAAAGGGAAAATAATATAGAACAACAGGAGAACTTCGGATCCCCAGTTGAGACCAGGGTGAAATGCAGTATCGTTCAACGTCTCATCAGGTTTATTTATTTATTTTTTGAGTTTTATATAGCGCTGGCTAGACCAGGAGGTATCAGAGCGCTTTACATGAGGAACATGGTTACAAAGTTACATCAGTTTCTGGAGCTTAGTTACAGGAATTACACGAGTACAAAACCATAGCATAAACATGAGGAAAAAATAGGCAAGGGGATAGAAGAATAGGGGAGAGAGGGAAGGAATAGGGGAGGTAGGGGAGAATAATGGAGGGAAGAGGAGGGGAGGGTATAGGAGGCACAAAGGGAGACGAGGAAAAACAGTGTCCGTCGTCCGGCTGGGTAGGTGACGGCCGAGGGGTGAACCAGGGCCAAACTCCTCTATAGCTGCGTGGGACAGCTCCACCGGTCATCGGACAAAGGTTGCTCGGGCACCGCAGTACATACAGAAAGGTTATAGTTTCCGCCTAGGGGGGCATAGTCCAAAAAGTTCCATCGAGCGCGCCGGTCACGGTGTACGGTGCTGTGCTCCCAGCGGTAATGGGGTAAAAACCCAGGCCTCCACTGTGTGAGACTCCCTTGTCGCTGTGGACTCTCTCAGAGGGGGTCTCAGAGACTCCAGGGCATAAATGCTGGATCCCTCTCCAACAAGGGGAGGAGTGCTTTGGAAAGGGGCCCACTCATGGTGGCCATTATTAGAAAATTGGTGTGTCAGATGTCCCCAGAGGCGGCCATTTCGACCTAATTTCGCTTCAATAGATCGGACTAGCTGGTTCGGCCATTTTGATTCTTAGTGAGGACCTTAGAGACAGTGATTTAACAATGAGACACTCCTTCCAAGGTAGCCCGTGCAAGATGATCCCTGTAAGAGAAATGTAGTCCCTGGCATATTAAATCTAGCCGAACACAAAGGGACCTCGTCTGATCCCTATACCAGCTGCACAGCCACATCCGTTGCTAAATGAATCCAATAAATCAAGTTTATGTATATATAATCTTTAGTTTATCCACTTTGTTTACTCCATTGCTTCTTCTCCTTTTTACCACTTTGCGTCGATTTATTTTACTCATTCCCATACTGTTCAAAAATATTCATGAAAACACAGGAAGAAGAGATGTTTCCACATGTCACGACTTTATTAAAATTCACCCAATGCATTTCGGAATATTCCCTTCAGGGGTATCTATAAAAAATCCATAAACACAACCATCAGCATGATTATTACGTACCAGATTAAAATAAACAAACTTAGTGCCTGTATTTTACTTTAAAAGAATTATTCTTTCTGAAACGCTGCATGTTCAACAACATAATTCTTGTCTCAACTACTGTTATATTCCAACAGTTGTTTGTTGATTCATGCACTGAACCCTGTCGAACACCCCAACTTTTTAGAAAGACATCACATATCTTTAAATAAAGCTTCAAATACGTAAATAATACCTTTGACCCTTTGTAAATCCTAGGACCTTCTTTTTCTATTCTTAGCCACACAGCGCGCTTACCGTGACATGTGTTACTCTGAATACATAGTCCGAACCCAAACTCGTTCGATTCCCACTCGTTTCAGCAGACCCATGACATTGCACCAAGTTGCGTTCTTTTTGCATCATGTGCCTAGGCACGTCTTTGCATTTGGAAGCTGTATCAACTATTTTCAGGCCCACTTGGTCATTTATCACCCCTCGAATTCCCTCAGGTGGTCAATCACATGTCTTGGTGTGAACACTAAACTACGAACCGGATTTGATATGTAACGCACTAACCCTCGAATCTGGTGCTTAACTATAGATACTACATTTCCCAGAATACCATATGTATGTATCCCACTCACAATGTTTTACACCTAGACTCGCCAACTCTAAATGAAGTAATTCGACATTACTGATGCTCTCACCACCTATAATGTTCATTGAATTATTTTCAGTCCAAAAAACGGCGAGATTGCACCCAGGATAAATAGTGGAGTGATGAACATTGACATTTATGAGAAAGGTATAATCATCACCATACGAACAATGATTACCTACACAGAAGGTTTGTTTCCGGGCATGAGCGACCATTATGAATATGGAAATAGAATAAGAATTACACTGACTGTTATGCTGTGATAATTGAAGCGAACATGAACCTGTTGAAAGATAAACTGGGACATTGTAAAAATGAAAAAATGTAAAAACGTTTATTTATGCTTAATTTTTAAAAACGTTTTGGCATGCTAATTTCTGTTGAGCATCAGTAATGTCGAATTACTTCATTTAGAGTTGGCGAGTCTAGGTGTAAAACATTGTGAGTGGGATACATACATATGGTATTCTGGGAAATGTAGTATCTATAGTTAAGCACCAGATTCGAGGGTTAGTGCGTTACATATCAAATCCGGTTCGTAGTTTAGTGTTCACACCAAGAAATGCTATTGACCACCTGAGGGGAATTCGAGGGGTGATAAATGACCAAGTGGGCCTGAAAATAGTTGATACAGCTTCCAAATGCAAAGACGTGCCTAGGCACATGATGCAAAAAGAACGCAACTTGGTGCAATGTCATGGGTCTGCTGAAACGAGTGGGAATCGAACGAGTTTGGGTTCGGACTATGTATTCAGAGTAACACATGTCACGGTAAGCGCGCTGTTGTGGCTAAGAATAGAAAAAGAAGGTCCTAGGATTTACAAGGGGTCAAAGGTATTATTTACGTATTTGAGGCTTTATTTAAAGATATGTGATGTCTTTCTAAAAAGTTGGGGTGTTCGACAGGGTTCAGTGCATGAATCAACAAACAACTGTTGGAATATAACAGTAGTTGAGACAAGAATTATGTTGTTGCACATGCAGCGTTTCAGAAAGAATAATTATTTTAAAGTAAAATACAGGCACTAAGTTTGTTTATTTTAATCTGGTACGTAATAATCATGCTGATGGTTGTGTTTATGGATTTTTTATAGATACCCTGACGAAGGGAATATCCCGAAATGCATTGGGTGAATTTTAATAAAGTCGTGACATGTGGAAACATCTCTTCTTCCTGTGTTTTCATGAATATTTTTGAACAGTATGGGAATGAGTAAAATAAATCGATGCAAAGTGGTAAAAAGGAGAAGAAGCAATGGAGTAAACAAAGTGGATGAACTAAAGATTATATATACATAAACTTGATTTATTGGATTCATTTAGCAACGGATGTGGCTGTGCAGCTGGTATAGGGATCAAACGAGGTCCCTTTGTGTTCGGTTAATATTGCTAGCGCAAGTGGGCGGAGCGCGAATCTAGCTTGCACGCTTGTATATGTCTGAAGCAGTCAAGCATAGCGAACAAGGAGTACAATGGTGTGCATCTCACCACCTATAATGTTCATATTAAATCTAGCACCAGTCTTGCAGAGACTCTGAAGTTCTGAAACAAATATAAAAAATATTAATCGCCGCACCTC
Organism: Calotriton arnoldi; assembly: GCA_963921515.1. Taxonomy (NCBI): domain Eukaryota; kingdom Metazoa; phylum Chordata; class Amphibia; order Caudata; family Salamandridae; genus Calotriton; species Calotriton arnoldi. Next base: position 20,384 of record CAWUFW010000682.1, on the reverse strand, counting down.
CAGCGGGACTTCTTAACCCTCCCACGGGCCTCTCGGGACCAACGGGCGCAAAGATTCTGAGTCAAATAAAAGTAAAAGTCGCCGCACCTCCAGCGGGACTTCTTCACCCTCTCGCGAGCCTCACGGGACCCCCGGGCGCCATGTTATTTCCTAACAAATACAGCTGCTGTCAAAAATTCCCCAGGGCTCAGCACACAGCCCCTCCGGCGCCCGGTACCAGGCTCCAACAACGAGGCAGCATCGCAGGGCGGATCGGGCCAGGATAACAGAGGCATCGGGCCCAAGATCATAGAAACGTGCGCAGCGCTCCGGTCTAAAAGTTGGGCCATAAGCCGGCAGTGTTCACTCCCAGAGCCTCTGATGACAACGGTGGAAGGCATTTTAAGCAGCAGCAGCAGGGCAGATACAGAAGAACGCACCTTCAAGCCAACGGCATCCCAGGACCTCTGCAGCGGGGAAGGGGGAGGCTGGGGTGTGCTTCTCACATCTCCCTTCTCCCGGCAGCGAAGACCGGACGTTCAGCCGGCAGACTCCGAATCAGAGGCAGGAACCCCCCATGCCGCCTCACCGGGCATGGGGGCTCGACACCCAGAGCTGTGGCCCGAATTCAAGCCACCTGCGGAGATGGGGGCTCGGCAACACCAGAGCTGGGCACGAAGTCAAGCCGCAGGTCGGATCAGACTCACAGCACAGCGGCAGCTCCTCTATCGTGCCAGCTGGGTTGGGGGAGGGGTGTGTGCTCCCTACCTCACCCAAAAAAGATCCTCACTGCCACGCTAGGAGCTCCAGGTTTGTTGAAAGGTAGGAAAGAGACCCCCTCACGAAAGAGACTCCAGCAGGGGCATCACTTTTCACCAGGACTGGGAAGGCTTCGCTCCTCACTCCGGGCCGAGGCAGTCCCGGGCAGCATCAGCGTCGAGGAACAAGACTTCAGGTAGCTTTAAAACCAAAATTATCTTCTTTGCAGGGGATTTAGACGAATCGTTACGTTGCAGGCAAGTTTCATAGTAGGGGGCTGTCGAGTAGAAGGGTGGATGGGGAGGGCATAGCAGGGAAATTCACCAAAAATGCTCCCTTGCCCCGGAGCTTCCAAGGGGAGCTCCGGCTCGGCGGCCATCTTCTTTGCTGATAAGATATACGATCAGACCACACGATACATAAGCCAACATATAATAAAGGGTAATATTCGTTCCGGCTGGTTGGTAGGTTCAAATCCCAACCACCGCTTTCAAAATGCTATGCTGGTCGTAATGCTAGAATCACACACGTTGCAATGGACCAACAATAGTGCACTGCGTAACGATACAATCCTGTGCTGGGCAAAGGAATAATAATACAATGCGTAACGATACACCCGGTACCTGCAACGGGAGAAATAATGGAATGCGTACCGCTACAATCATGTACTGCGCAATGAAGGAATAATGCAATGCGCACCGCTACAGTCATGTAACAGGTAACAGTTATAATGATAAATCATAAAATGTAACTGAATTAAAAAGACAAATAAGGCACCACAGGTAAAGTTATACGGTATATATTTCCTCAAAGGATAAACAAAAAGAGCTTGAAAGCAGCATCCAAATTACTTAAATAAAGTGAGATAAAGTGCAGAATGAACACTTCGTGCTCATGGGGAAACAGTGAATGGCGCAAGTGAAGCACGTAAAAACCTGAAGAAAAACAGCATATGGACAATAAGTTAACAAATATTTAAGCATGAATTAATACTTGGTTAAGTATAATTTGACACAATCATGACAAATAGGTAATCTGTGAGTTCGCTGCTGTGTGTCGACTGCGTTTCGATTTAGTCACTTTGAGGTCATCATCAGGACAGAGAGATCACATAAATTGAGATTGCTGCCTAAAGAGTGAAGGAAGAGAGAGAAGTTTAAAGGAGGGGCCAGACTGACGTTGGTTCAATTACATGTAGAAGACGTGCCATGTCTGTGGTACCTGTAAGGAATCAAGGGGCACGTGGAAGCCAAAGTAGGGTATGTGGCTCCGTGTAGAGGGAATGAATCAGGGAATATATTGGAAAGAGGACCGTGAGTTAAAGTACCAGGCGGTCACATTAGATGGCAGAAAACGAATCAGCCGGTGAGTTGAGAGGTCCTGATAGCGGGCGTACTAGTGACAACGTTTTTATCTATCTTTTTTCCTACGATAATATATTTACAAAAGTAATATACCATTTTTTTTCCTGAGTTTTATATAGCGCAAACTTGACCCGAAGGTATCAGAGCGCTTTACATGCGCACCAGTTGCGTTACATAAGGACATATTCATTTTGGTTAGGCTCGGGGAGATTAAGTGATTTGCCCAGAATCACAGGATGTTGAGCGTCGTTGCAGAGACTAGAACCCGGTTCCCCAGAGTTGAGGTCGACCGCCCTAGCCACTAGGCCACATCTTCTCCCCTTTACATCTGTCAGACCCTTATGATCACAGGGATATACAAAATGTGTTGGAAGTCAAAAAACATACGACACCCAGAGCCAGGAACTCAGCTGCAGCTTATGATATTTCATTGCGTCCTGCCCATGCAATTCATATGGTAAAATCTAATGCAAGAAAAAATGTGTATGAAGTAAACCTATGTTTTTTTAACTGTGCCCAATATACTGAGTTTAGGAATAATGGCTATTTGTACTTGAATCTAGGGTTGTCCATACTATCATGTGATTCAGAGGTCATTTTGAAAATGTCTTCGTTCTTCCACACTGGCTTATGGTTGGAAGCCAAAAATGTAGAGAAATTCAATTGATAAGAACAAATGTTCTACAATGCTGTGTTACCACACTTCTCATGTTAAAAGAGGTACCCCACTTGTGTGGGTCGGCATATCATCTGTGGCATGAAAGGCCCCAAAACTCAATGTGGAAACATCAGATTTTCATCATGAAAAATTTCCCTTTTTGGCGATGTGGGTAGCTGTGGAATTTAGGCATGGGAGCCACCCTGGAAACTGACCTAACCCAGACATTTCTGAAAACTAGACACTCAGGGGAGTCCAGGGTGGTGTGATGTTTATTGTATTTGTAAAGCGCTCTGTTGCTCCAAGGGGTGTCCTGGCGCTGCGGAAATGTAGTGCCTCTAATATGCACAGTGAGGTGCGTGAAAGAGGGTCTGACTAATAATCATGCTGGGAAAAGAGCCTGGTCTTAAGATGCTTGCGGAATTGGGATTCGTTCTCTTTCATCCTTAAGGAGTGGGGGAGCTGGTTCCATTCCAAGGGGGCTAGAACTGAAAATGACCTGCCACCTCTGATGGTCATCCTATAACTCAGGACCTCCAGTAAATGGGCATTAGAGGAGCGGAGAAGTCTCTTAGGTATGTGAGGAACAATTATTTTTCTGAGGTAGAGAGACCCAGAGCCTCTAAAGACTTTATGGGCCAATGTCAAAGCGTTAAATCGGATCCTCTTATGGACATGGAACTAATGCAAGGTCCAAAGAGCTTGCGACCCTGAGCTCCTTCTGTTAAGCTCTAATACCATCCTTGCTGCTGTATTTTGGCTAATTTGGAGGTGTTTGATAAGGTATTTTGGCAAATCCATTAAGAGGGAATTGCCGTAATCCAGTCGTGGAGTGATCAGGGCTTGTAACACAGTCTTACAAGCAGATAGAGGTAAGAAGGCAAGACATTTTTTCAAAGTTCTTAACAGTGCCAAACAAGTTGCTAAAATATTAAGAATATGCGGCCTGAATGATAGGTCAGAGTCAAACTTTATCCCCAGGTTTTTCACCCTGGTGGTGGGTGGAGGGGGGGTGACGCCCTCAGGACACCCATTTGTTGGAGAGAACTTGTTGGATTTACCAAACAGGATAATTTCAGTTTTTTTCTGTGTTGCATTATAGGTGGTTGTGTTTCATTCAGTTAAACACCTTCGCAAGACACTTATAGAATTTTAGTTCAGAACTTGACGGCTGTCGCTTCAGTGAGAGAATTAACTGGGTATCATCGGCACATGATATATCCGTGATCCCAAAGGATTCGATAATATGAGCCAAAGGTGTCATAAAGATGTTAAAGAGGGTGGGGCTGAGGGATGAACCCTGAGGGACCCTAGATCTCAGGGGGATGGCTTCAGATGTAAAAGGTGCTATCTTTGCGTGTAACTTGCATGGATCCCACTACCTTTACTTACAAGGAATGCCGGGAAACCTCAAACTTTGCCTAAAATCATGCATTTGCCTCACATTTCTTTGAGGGAACCTTCTGGTATCTGCCAGGATCCACTAAATTCCTACAACTCCCCATTTCCACACTTTCCCAATTAAAACATTACCCCGTTTGTGTGGGTGGGCCTATTACCCATAACACGAACTGATCAAACTAGGGGCCCTGTGTAGAACATATTGGAGCAATAATATTACTTCTTCACCTCTATCCAAGGAACACACTACAGTAGTGCTTCAAGCATTACCCTGGTACAAACAGCAACACACTCAACGTTTAAGGCATTAGATGTTGTCCAAAAGCACTCCTTGTAAAAAGACCCAGGAATAAACAATTAAAGGTCCAACAAAACTCCAAACACAGAACACTGAACTTTACTGTATTTTCAAGATCAGCAACTCGATTTGTTGTCCCTTTAAATAAAAAAATGTCCATTGGAGGATCCTTGTTCTTAGCACAAACGGCAAAACTCTGGAATTCCATGGTAACCTAATTACAAAACATACAATATCCCCTAAAATCCAGGGAGAGTGTGAAAACCTGGTTGTTCCCAGGATAAGGACCCCAGGCAATTTGAACTGCAGTGTCCAACGCCACATAAAAGTCTTGAGCACTATAAAATATTCTGCCAAAGAGTAACAAGAAGGGCGAACATCCTGGTAAACCGCATGACCAAATATTGACTGCATAACAAAAATGTAGGATGAACAACAGTCGCACAGAATGGCTACGACTGTAACTCAGTACTGACCTGAAGACTGTAGTGCACGACCTACAGAAGGAATATTCGCTACTGGAGAGGACAGAGACAATGATGTACTAAATTACAGGCTATATAACACCTATACAACCTGGCGCCCTGGAAAAACACCAACAGTGACCCGGAACAGCTACTGGGCAGGCTACAACACCATAAAAACAATATCAAATGAGTTTAACTGGCTACAGTTACGGGATATGTGCACTTCTGAGTTGAACAATGTAAGTGAATACTGTATTACGGGTGTATGTACAACGGTACACACTGTTTGTTGCATAATGTAAATATTACAAAAAATAATAAAATAATTGTATAAAAAAAAACAATCTAGTCGATACCAGAATTTCGACAAGCAACTGATGACTAAAGAGATCTGCCGCACATCTCTCAAGAGGCCAGGGGACTGTAATACAAAGCATCCTTACAAGTCCCAACTACAATACTGTCCTCTATCAGGCTTAGACATCTCAGTCACAGAGGGGATGATTAAAGCAGTCCAGCCAGGTCAGAGGGAATGATTAAAGCAGTCCAACCAGGCCTCCACCAAACCTAGACATATCAGTAAATAATGGGTGCCAGTAAGGCAATCCGCCCTGTAGACCCCGATCTCTTTCGCCTGCATCCTTCGCTCCCAGCTTTACAAGACCCTTAAGAGTTGTCAACGCAACGACAGCATGGTAAATACATTAGAAAATGTTGCACGTTGTTGGCCGCCCCATGACAAGATAACAGCACTTCTCTGATTACCGTCGCACGACACCAAAATCGTTCCCACCTAGGCTCATAACGCACACATGTACTGCCGCCCACGGTGTGGCCTGCTGCTACCCGAATGCGATTCACGCCCCAAACTACTTCCGCTCATGAAACTCCCTAAAAATAAACTACCCAGGCGGTCATTCAGCAGAAGATATTGTTAAGGTTTTTGTGACGTTTCCTTGCTCGTCATGTTGGGCTATAAACGCCTATATTTAATTTGATTGCTATTATACGAAGCGCTCCTTGGATATGGTAAGCTGGCACCAGGCAACTGACAATAAAATCAAACACATCACTATGTTCAGCTGCCAAGGCTCAGGGAAGAACATGGAGATATGGCACCACCTGCTGGCCAAACGCGAGAATTGCCAAAATATTGGAGCAGCAGACTTACATTTATATTACTATAACCCGTTCTCGTAGGAATCCTTGTTCTCTGGCCGCATCAGAAACATAACAGATCTGCCTCGTTTGCAAATTCCACAAACGGTTGCAGAAAAAAGCAATTTTACAAACCAAAACTGGTTTAATTGTCTACGGGAAATGTGTAAACCACTTTCATATCCAGTATAGCATAGCACATCGGCTACATTAGTTTGTTTTACATTTTTCATAATTCTTTAAAGACAAGCATGTTATTTTTTAAAATGTGAGAGCATTCCAACAAAAAGCACGTCTTGAACGCAATGTGTAAAACAACTGTTTCGGATTTCGCTTGCAGAAAAGCCTTACTGAGATTGAAGAAATAAAGACATGTTTTAAATGAAAAGCTCCCTTGACCATAATGTATTGTGATTTGAGAATAAGAGCCATGAAGCCAAGGACTGACCATATTTGCGAATTGTAATTGTATTAATATAACACTTACTACCCCTGACGAGGTGTCGAAGCGCTTTTCAGCCAGTAGCATGCTACTCCTGAACCCAAAAAAGATTAGTGGTGAATTAGTAAAGGGAAATATGAAATTAAATTGAGCGGTGGACATGCAAGTCTGTTAATTGGACTGAAAAAGAATAGTGGAGGGACAGAAGAGGGAAGGATTTGCATTTATATACAGTGGCAGCTGCCACACAACGAAAGTGGGGGGATTAGGGGGAGGGAAGGACGGGACGAGGAATTGAAGGCAAAAATTATATTAAAAAAACTCACCTCTCGCTGGCCCGACGCCTGCCTCGGTCCTTCACTCCCGGCAGAATCTGGGAAGGCACAGGCTCCCTACCCAATCCAGACGCTGCTCTCATGCTATGAGAGCAGTGCCAGGATTGGTCTGAGCAGCCTGGTCTGCCACTCAGACAGTGCCTGGGAGCCCTGCAGCTTTTCTCCAACCCAGCTGTGAACACAGCTGGGTTGGAGAAATAGAAGTGCACCTCTGCTTGGCCGGCCAAACTTACATGTGCACTTCTAAGCGCCCACCACTCTTGCCTGTCATGGCCCGGCCCAGCCCCGCCTGCACGCACGCACCGTCAGCCACAGCCCGTCACAGAAAAACAAAATATTATTGTTTTAATATCATTTTATTTTTCTGCGACTGACTCTGACCAGTGAGGCGATGCTCCTCTGCCATTTAGGAGGAGCCGCCCCTGCTTATATAATGCTTACTACCCCTGATGAGGCATTGAAGCGCTTTTCGGCAAGTACCACGCTACTTCGAAACCCAAACAGTATTAGTGGTGAATTAGTATAGGTAAATATGAAATTAATTTGATTGGTGGACATGAGTCTGTTAGTTGGATTGAAAAGGATAGTGGAGGGTTAGAAGAGGGAGGGTCTAGAAAGTGTTTATTTGGAGATCATAGCAGCAGGAGAAGGTGTGGGATGAGTAGAGGCGAGGGCGGAAGAGTCAGAGGGCCTACGCTTGAGAACCTATGCTCGTTGACATCTCCTGGCACCTCCAAAATATCAAGCTTCCTAGAAGACTTGTTACAGAGATGAACTACAGATTACCTGCAATTTATACAATAATTCAAAGGGAAACGTAAAGTCGCCACTCCGGATGCAGGCGTCCCTAAAGAAAGCAAGCGTCCTACTCCTAATATCTGAACTGCAAAAAAAATGCGTACAAGGTCTACACCTGCTAGCAAAGGAAGACCAGAAAAAATATAGGAAGAGCTATTAAATCCAAGATATACATCGCAAAGTAGGTGCTGGTTTGTTTGCATGTGCAGAGCAAGTTATACGGAGAGGAGTGTGTATTTGTGAGAGAGATCTGCAGATGCCATGAACCTGCAGGTCAGAGTTGTACATGCGCTGAGCTGACGCCGCCTTTTATCCTTTAGAGACAGATAAAATAAGTACAAATGAATACGGTACTTGTGAGCTCCAAGTATGACAAATCTGCAGCTTGTGTGGCCTAACCAGGGGTGTGCTTCATTTAATCCTATCAGCAGACCAAATGATTTCTGGTGCATGAACATTAAAAAGGTACTTCCAGCGAAGAGAGGACTAGGGCGGGAGGCCAATGCTGAACCTATCGTCTCAAATACTGTCTAGTGGACATGGTATCCTTGCATGTGCCTCTCATCCCTTCTACCTGCTAACATTTATCGGGTCCACCTTTTCATCTGCGAGATTAGTATGAAAATAAAGACTGTAAAAACATCTTTTGCAAAAAACAACCTCCAAAATTCAGATTTTCAGCCTCAAAAACACAGCCAAAAACATTTTGACCAGTATTTAGTTTCTAAATTTAGCCAAACTCACATCCCACCTACTGTATAATTGGATTATTTGTTATTCTAATTCCAATCCTTGCAAACTGGTACAAGTGCCTGATAGAGGGAATACATGCAGGTCAAGGAAAATGCTACTTTGTATCCATCTCTTCGTAGTGTGTCGTGCTGTAGAATATCACTCTGCATATTCCTGCCTACTAGTGTTGGACATGGATGTTTACACTTGTTTTTGTTTGAATCAGATCACAAGACCTATTGTGGCTCCTTCCTTAGTCCTCGGTGTACCAGTACAAAGACTACATCTTAGATTACACCCATCCCAGCGGGTGAATACTGTTAAAAGGAGTGTAGTGTCACCAACACATGTACAGTTTATTGTGAAATGTAAGTTGAAAAGAAAGAGACAAACATCTGTGATCATCACTGGGTACAGAAAGGAGGGAGAGCACATGTGAATCTACAGCACTACACTCTGCAAACAGATGATCTCAGTGTAAGTAATATTTTCCATTCGTAGAAAGTGTGGAAGAAGATACACAAGCTCTTCATAGACTCTAAAGCAGTTTCTCCCCCATGGTGGCTAGCGAGCAGATGATGCAGACGTTTGGAACAAAGCTCTTAATACAGTCTGGACAACTTATGCCAGTTGATGGGCTTTAAAGTCCTTACAGTACTGTTTTGTGAACGTGTGTGGAGTTTACCAAGTAGCAGCTTTCAGATGTCCGCCAAAGGGATGATAGTGCCTAGATGCCTCCGGGCAGTAGTGCACATTACAAATCCCGCAAACATAACACCTAAGAATTCCACAGTGGCTCCCTTTTTGTGTGTCGAATGTGATTTAGGAGGCAGATAATGTGCGCTTGGCCTTGGCATAACAAGAGTGTAAAAATCCATCTCACAATGCCTGACTTGGGAGTTTAGGGTTCTCATGTGAGATTTGGCAAAGGCTACAAAAAGTTGCTTAATTTTACAGGAGGACTTGATTCTATTCATGCAATATATGAGCGCCCTTTTAACATCTAGTGTGTGAAAAGCCATTTCTCTAACGGAGTCTGGATGCAGGAAGAATATAGGCAGCTCAATAGTTGGATTAAGGGTGAGAGTACCTTTGGCATGAGTTTGGGATTGGTTCTTAGGCCCACCTTGTCTATGTGGAGCTGAATAAAAGGTTCTTCTATGGTTGAAGCCTGCAACACACTGATGCGTCTGAAGGCGGTTTTTGCTATAAAGAAGGCCACTTTTGATGACAAAAACTGCACATCAAATGAGGGTGTGTGGACATTTAAGTTCCAGACAGGGGCTGCAGGCGTTTTGGGAGGTATAACTCTTTTGAAGCCCTCTGTTCAGACTTTAACAAAAGGAATTTTGAAAAGGGTATGCTGCAACTGCAGTCAAATGTAGACGGATGGAAATGTATGCCAAGCCTACCTTTTGGTTAAATGATGTCCTGCACAGAGACTTTGAGAGAGTTTATGTGTTTACTGATGCAGTAGCGGACAAACCTTTTTTACTTTGCTACATAACAGGCACATGTAGTAGGCTTTTTCACCTCCAGCAGAATGAGCAGGCTCTCCTCTGAGAGCTTGAGGTACCCAGATTCTAGGGCCTCGTGTCAAATTGTTAGATTGAGCAGTTCCTGGTCTGGGTGTCTGAGCTGACCCAGAGTACGAGTGATGTCTAGTTTCAGCAGCAGTTTTTTGTGTGGACTGACCAATATTTCCAGGCTAGAGTAGAGGAGCAAAAAGATTGCCTAGCCTAGTTTGGCACCAGTATGATGACAGTTATGGATATATGCCTTATTTGCCTCACAACATATAGAATGGGAGGAAAAGTGTTAACAAATATCTTGTACCAGTTTATCCAAAGTGCATTACCCAGGGACTGGATTTGGGTACCCGGAGGGAATCTTTTCTCATTTTCCATTTTCGCGGGTAATGAACATGTCGATGATCTGGGTGCCCAACTGATGGAAGTCCCTGTAGAGGACTTGTGAGTTCAGTTCACATTCATGGACTTGTTGATGTGTCCTACTTTGCAGGTCCCCAAAATCATTGTCCACCCTGGCAAATAATCCACTAACAGATATGCATGATTTGAGACAGCTGAAGGGAACGGGTGTCCCCGCTTTTCGGATGTACTCTATGGTGGTCATGTTGTTGGTCTGTATGACCTTGAGATAAGCTGTTAGGGCTAGGTAGATGTGCAACAGTTCCAGGTACTTGATCTGACAGCCCTGGTATGTGGGGGCCAGGTACCCTGAAAAGACATGGTGGTGGTGGCGTCTGTGGTAATAGTCACCTGTAAAAGGTTGTTGAGGAAAGGTGTGACGAGCAACATAGTTGTTTCTGTTCTGCCTTAGGACTGCGTGCTGGTTTGTGGTCTTGACCAATGTTAGATCCTCCCACTGATCTTCCACTTGTGACCACTGACTTATGAGGCAATCTTGAAGGGAGCACAAGAGCACTACTATGGCAATGCAAGAACCCATCATCTTCTTAACCATTACAGCAAGAAGACGTCCTATCTAAAAATGAGGCTGCAGTTTTTGGAAAATCATCATCCTCTCTTGGTGAGGGTATGGACCTGCTGGGGCTGGAAGTGAAACTTTCTGGTGCTACTGGTGTACCCTAATTTGTGGCATAAGGACACCAGCTGTTTGAGTGTGTGCCACACATTGTTGGCTAGTTCTCTCGGTCAGCACAGTAAGATTATGAACAGAGCGCTGAAACTTTTCAGACACTCACCCCCAGTCACTATTAGATCTGGGAAAACCCATCATCGTTCTTTTGCTCACTTTGCCACCCCAGTTCAGATCCAGTCATATGCAAATCAGTTTTGACCCTGCTCCTCAGGAGAAGTCCAGCCCGAACGGCCATGCCAGGTCTTCCCTGGAATGGAAACAAGAATCTTGAGATCGGTTTCGGGGTAACATGCCTCATCAGCCAGGCTAGCTTGAATCCAGTGGCAAAGTGAGCAAGGGACCCACGTCTGGGCATACCCTGCCAACTTAGTGTGAACAAAGCAAACACAATAAGATGATGTACAGAGTGCTGAAACTTTTCACTCACCCCCAGTCACTATTAGATCTGGGTTAATTCTATCATCGTTCTTTTGCTCACTTAGCACCCCAGTTCAGACCAAGCCATATGCAAATCAGTCTTGACGTTGCTTCTCATGGGAACAGTTCAGCCAGAACTGCCAGGCCAGGTCCTCCCTGGACATGAAACAAGCATCCTGGGACCAGTTTTGGGGTTTCACCCCTCATCAGCCAGGCTAGCTTGACTCCAGTGGCATGGAGAGCACAGGACCCATGTCTGGGCACACCCGTCTCACTCAGGTGACAAATGCAAAATGAACAATTGATGGACAGAATGCTGAACACTGTCAAACATTCACCCCAGTACAGAGATCTAGGACTCAATCCATCATTATTGGCAGTTCGGGCTGGACTGTTCCCATGAGGAGCAGGGTCAAGACTATTTGCATATGGCTGGGTCTGAACTGGGGTGGCGAAGTGAGCAAAAGAACAAAGATGGATTAAACCCACATCTAATAGTGACTGGGGGTGAGTGTCTGAAAAGTTTCAGTGCTCCGTCCACCATCTTACTGTGTTTGCCCTAAGTTGGCAGAGTATGCCCAAACGTGGACCCCTTGCTCACTTTGCTACTGGATTCAAGCTAGCCTGGCTGATGAGGGCTGTTACCCCAAAACCAGTCCCAGGATGCTTGTTTCCGGTCCAGGGAGGACCTGGCTTGGCAGTTTGGGCTGGACTGTTCCCATGAGGAGCAGGGTCAAGACTGATTTGCATATGGCTGGGTCTGACCTGGGGTGGCGAAGTGAGCAAAAGAACGATGATGGATTTAACCCAGATCTAATAGTGACTGGGGGTGAGTGTCTGAAAAGTTTCAGCGCTCTGCCCATCATCTTATTGTGTTTGCTTAGTTCTCTTGATAAACCAGTCAACTAGATAATGAAAGACATGAATGACATTTGTGCCGATGCGGGCCACAACCTCTGGACACTGTGAATATCCTTGGATCAGTAATGACCCAAAGGGTAAAACTTTGAACTGGTAGAGCTGGCCACTTACTGCAAAGTACAGGTGCCAGTGATGGGAAGGTTAACTGGGGATGTGGAAGTAGGCATATTTTAGTCTAGAGCCACCATGAGGAATAAGTTACTTACCTTTGGTTACGGCTTATCTGGTAGAAACTATCTAGCCATAAATTCCCTACCATAGAATTATATCCAGGTGTCAGACTGGATAAGAAAAGTTTTCTCGGTAGGTGGCGTCGTTTGGCTCCTTGTGGCGTCCGCGCCGGACATGACATGCACTGTGCATATATAGGCACCACCCCAGTGCGCTGACATCAGTTTCTTTCCGCGAATTTCCACGCCAGGAGCGTAGAGCCATTAAGAACACTGACCACTGGTGTGGAAAACTAGGGCCCTGAAAGGGCAACAGCCCTGTCCATAGAAATCAGTTTGCAGAGCGGGGGGGATGGGTGGTTCAGTAAGGAATATGCAGCTAGCTATAGTCTCTACCAGAGAAGGCGTTATCAAAGGTAAGTAAATACTATATCTGATAGAGACGTCTAACCGCAGACTCCTTACCTTGGAATAGATACCCATGCAGTACCATCCCCGGAGTTGAGTCTGCGGACCAATTTCATACGAGGAAGTCCTGCAGGACCGAATGGTCAAAATACCCATCTGGATGGACCGGACTGTCCAGACAGTAGTGCATTGTGATCATGTGCAAGGAGGCCCAAGTAGCTGCCTGGCAGATGTCCAGGACCGGAACTCAGTTTGCTAATGCAGTGGTTGCAGCTTTAGCTCTGGTGGAGTGAGCACGCAAACTCTCAGGGGGTTGCTTCTTAACCAAAACGTAGCAGATCTTGATACAGAGCACGAACCATCTGGAGATGGTCTGCTTCTGCACGGCCTGTCTTTTCTTCGTTCCAAAATAACCTCACGAAGAGTTGGTCGTCCACCTGTAACTCTCGTGTGCAGTCAAGGTAGAACGACTACACTCTTTTTGGGTCCAGCAGTTGAAGTCGCTCCTCTTCCTTGGACCGTAAAAAGTAGGCAGTGATGGGTTGGCCTACATGCAAGGGAGTGACCACTTTCGTTAGAAGGAAGCTCTCGTACGAAGCGCCAGTTTGCCTGGGTAGACATTGAAGTAGGGAGGCTTGGCTGTTAAATCCTGAAGCTCACTGACCCTCCAAGCAGACGTTATAGCCATGAGAAAGGCCGTTTTGATGGTATGGAGCCTGAGTGGCAAACAAATGTTGCAAATCTTTCAAGAACCTATTTACAATAGGGGATTTGAAGCGGGATGGCTGGTCAGGCAACAGCAAACAAGCAGAAATAGCACAGAGATAATCCTTTGGAGTGCCCAGAGCAGAGTCCTGCTGGACAAGAGAGGATAAAAAGGAGATTCTGAGAAAGGAGAGCAAAAGGGGATTGATCTTTCTTTATGAACACCATGCCATAAATTTTCCTCATCGGCAGGCGTATACCGTCTTGGTTGAGGGACACCTGGCTGCCAAGATAACGTTACGGACTTCAGGAGGAAGGTTGAAAGGTGTCACCTGTTGTTGCTCCATGCAAGAAGGCGTAGAGTTGACAGGTTTGGGGAGGGGGGTGAGGACCCTGCTACGACAAGATCCTCCCGAAGGGGCAGCCTGATTGGATGATGCTAGCCATGCTCAACAGCTCGGATTCCACACTCTCCATGCCCAGTCCGGAGCCACATGATGACTTCGGTCCGGTCGCTCCTGATTTTCTTGAAAATTCTGGTCAAAAATGGTATGGGTGGGAATGCATATAGGAGGCCTGAGCTCCACTCGAGACAAAAAGCTTCTCCGAGCAAGAGCCGCCTTAGAAACTCCAGTGCGCAGAACTGCTGACATTCCGCATCCTCAGCAGTGGCAAGCAGAACTAACCAAGGCTCGCCCCACTACTGAACGAGACCATGCACCACCTCCGGATGGAGACGCTATTCGTGATCCACTAGGCATCTTTGTCTGAGTTTGTCCGCTCTGACATTCAGAGAGCCTGCCAGATGTTGACCCATCAGGGAAATGCCCTAACGTTTCAGCAATGTCCAGAGATGCAGAAACTCCTGACAAAGGTTCCACAATCCCATGCCGCCATGCTTGTTGTAGTACCACATGGCGTTAGTATTGTCTGTGAAAACCTGCACCAGCTTTCCCTTGATGGAGGGTAGAAAGGCTTTCAATGCCAATCGGATCAGTCAGAGCTCCAACAGGTTGATGCGGAGTCTTGATTCCGCCAGAGGCTAGAGGCCTCTGATCTCCACCTCTCCTAGATGGCCGCCCCATCTCAGGAGTGACGCATCTGTCACTACTGCCAGATTTGGTTGGGGAAGGGAGAAGGGTCTGCCGCTGATCCAATTACGGTTTGTAAGCCATCACTGCGATCTTTTGCAGTTCCCTCCGAGATCTGGACCATGTTGGAGAGATTCCCCTGATACTGCGCCAACTAGAACTTCTAGTCCCACTGCAGAGCCCGCATATGCCAGCATGTGTCACCAGCAGGATGCAGGAGGCCATGAGGCCCTGCATCCAAAGAGTCAGTCTCACAGAAATCCAGGATAGAGGCTGAAACATCGGCCTAAATATCCTGGTGCATGAGGATAAGCCAGAAACTGCACTGTGTCCAGAATGGCTCAGATGAAATGGAGCGTCTGAGTGTGAGTCAGGTGTGGCTTCAAGATGCTGATAGTGAACCCCAGCGTGTGCAGGTCTGCTGTAGTCTGGAGGTGGGAGTCGACAGCCTGGGGTGAGCCCGTCATCGACAGCCAGTCGTTGAGACAAGGGAAGCCTGGCACCCCTGATCCAAGCAGATGGGCTGTAACCACGGCAATCACCTTGGTGAACACCCGAGGGGCGCTGGTGAGGCCAAAGGGAAACACGACGAACTGAAAATGCTCGTGGTCCACAGTGAACCGCAGATAACGCCTGCGAGGACGCAAAACAGGGATATGAAAGTATGCATCCTGCAAGTCCAACGCCACCACCCAGTCTCCCGGGTGGAGGGCAGACAGGATCTGAGCTAGCGTGGGCATTTTGAACTTCTCCTTGTGGAAGATATTGAGAGGGTGCTGGTCTGGGATAGGAAGCAGGCCTCCGTCGTTTTTAGGCACCAGAAAGTAGCAGGAATAACAATCACGACCTACATCTGGCATCAGCATCTTCTTTATGGCCTCCTTAGCCAAAGGAGCCATCACTTCATGGCAGAGAAGAGATAGGTGGTCCTCCGTCAGCCTGTCACAAGTTGGTGGCATGGGGGTAGTCATGAAGAGGATGGAGTAGCACCTTCGGACGATATGCAAAACCCACCGGTCTGATGTTATGGACCACCAGTGGGACAGGTGGTGGCGAATCCTGCCACCCACTGGGTGTCCATGATGGTAAGAGGGCATATTAGGAGGGTTTGGAGGCTGCGTCTGCCGGGGGTGGTGGACTGACCAGACCACTGACTTCCTGGCCCACAGGGCCTGTGGGTACCGCATCCTCGGCCACACAGAGGCTGAGAAGCGTGTGCCGCGTGGTAGCTGGGGGATATGGACGTGGCTGAAAACCCCTTTTGTAGACACGAAAGGAGCGAAAAGCTGATTGGGGGTGGCAAGGGGCCATGGAAAGACCCAAGGATCTCACTGATTGCCCCACTGTCCTTAAAGTGCTTCAGCGCTGAATCCGCCTTCTCTCTGAAGAGACAGGAGCAATCAAAGGGCATGTCCATAAGAGATGCTAGGACATCCCCAGAAAAGCCAGTCATCTTCAACCAGGCATGGCATCATAACGCCACTGTTGATGAAACCGCTCTGACCAGTGAGTCGGTGGGGTCTAGCTCACATCATATCGTGAACATAGCCACAACCCTCCCGTTGTCAACAGCCTGGGAGAGTAAGACCTTGCCTCCTTCGGTACAGTTGGCAGCACCTGCACAACCATATCCCACTAAGCGTGGGAATAGCGACCCAAAAGGCACAAGGTGTTCAAGGACCGCAGTGCCAGGCTGGTGGAAGAAAACGACTTCTTCCCTGAGGTATCCAGCCTCTTGTATTCCCGATCCGGTGGTGCAGTTAAGAATGTATCAGGATTTCTGTGGGAGGTGGAGGCTTGAACCACCAAGCTCAGCGGTGTGGGGTGTTGTGTGAGGAAGTTTGGGTCCCCTGGAGCAGACGGTGGTGGCGGACAATAGTCCTGTTCGCAGGAGCCCCTGAGCTGGGCTTGGACCAAGTCCCAAGCAAGACATCAGTATGTACCTCATTAAAAGGGAGAAGTATTTCTGATGGAGACACTCCCAGCTGAAGCACTTCTGTCAAGACATTAGTCTTAACTGCCACAGAGGGCAAGCTGAGGTCCTGGACCTCTGCCGCTCTCCTCACCATTGCGAAGGACGCTCCCTCCTCCCTAGCCACGGTAGGGGGAGAAAGCATGCCAGAATCTAGTGCCCAGTCCACTGACTTTACCCAGACCCTCATACCTGCCCAAGGTTTCATAAGGCTGTTATTTCTCAGGGACCAGTGACCCTCCCTTTCCTCCCCGAGTCCTAGACAATAAGAATCAAGCTCAGTCTCCATCACGAAAGGCATGGCTCCAGTCGGCGTAGGATGATGCCCATCCGGCTCCGTGCCGTACTCAGAGATTAGAATGGGGGCGGCGCCGTCAGCGTCAACATTGGGGCCGGTGCCGGGCAAGGTTGAGGTGGTACGACTGGCGTCGGCCCGGATCCAAGAATGGATCCTAGGGGCCCGACTGGGGCCAGAGCTGCCGGCAAGGAACTAGAAGGGGCCCCTGCCAATCCCTTGGCCCAAAAGCACACCAGAGAAAATGGGCCACCCAAATTTGAGGTGCATGGTCTAATAGAATTCTCTTAGCTGGGAGGGGGTCGATCCGGCTCCCGGAAACATGAGAAGGTGCAGCAACGACCCATGCGCTGGCTCAACCGCGGAGCCAGGCCTCGAATATTGACGCTCCCTCATCTCGTCGGGTGACGGATGTGGAGAAGTTGAAGATTGCTTCGATTTTTTCTTCTTGTGGTAATGTGACTTGCCCGAATGACCTGACACTTTGAGTGTGACGAGGGTCTCAGACTGTGCAACCCCTGCCGGGACCTTCCTCTCGACCAGGACCTCGATTGTTTCAGCATCGCACATCGAGCTGCCCAGAACTTGAGGGATGTTCTCTCAAGGCCTTCGGGTTCATAGTGCAGCAATCGGCACAGACCTTTGGGTCGTGGTCAAGCTCGAGGCACCAGAGGCATACAAGGTGCGAGTCTGTCATCGATGTCGATCGGTGCCAGGCGCCGCAGAGTTTGAAGCCGGCCTTCCTTGATGACATCCTGCCACACGAGGAGAAAAAACTCAAAAAAACATCGACTAAAGTCAAAAAAAGTTTAGTCAAAAAATGACTAAGGGGTAGCTCTTCTCCGGATCTGCGCTAACTGGTGCGAAAAGAAATGACGTCAATGCGCAGGGGTAGCGCCTATATAGGCACCGCGCACGGCACTTCTGGCGTGGACGACGCCACGCGGAGCCAAACAAGGGCACCTACTGGCATGAAGGGGTACTGCTCGAGAAAAGTTTCCAGATCCAGTCTGACGCCTGGAGATAATTCTAAGGTAAGGAATCTGTGGCTAGAAGTCTCTATCAGATGTCCCCTTTATACAGGAGTGGGATAAAATCCTCCAGTGTGCTCAGACAGGATGTATTTGTGCCGTTGCCAAAGGTCCAGGATTGGTCTGAGTAAAACACGTTCTTTTGCCGCGATGGTGTTGGGACATCTGCTCCATGGCAATTTGGGCTAGGAGCACATGCACCTCCTCCTTGAGCAGCCAAAGATGGTATGTACCAAGGATATGGTATTGAGGTGGAATATTGGGTGGGGTGTTATGAAACTCTAGGTAGGACTACTGCCTTACTACCCAAAGCACCAATCTATGCAAGGTAATCACCTCCCACCATGTAACAAAGAACCTCAGTCTTTCACAGCCAGGAGATGTAGGATCATGGGGATAGAAGGAGAGTCAATATTCTTTGAATGAGGCACCACTTCACCCTCTGCCTTGGCTGTTAACTCTATAACCACCTCATGAGAAGGCTTTGGAGTCTGAATGACTGCTGCTGCTAGTCCTGGCTTTCGGTAGCGTGGGTGGTGGAGCTTTAGATCTGCCTCTGTGTTAGTGTTTGTGAAAGGTGGACCTTGGGGTGGAGTACCGAAGGGTATTCAAGGACCTGACTATGTCTGTGTCCTTTTTTGATTTTCTCTGGCCTCTCATCAATTTGAGGGCTGAAGAGATGCTCCCCTTCAAATTCTATGTTAATGAAGGTGCTATTGCATAAAGGACAGTTACTGGAGAGCTGAAGTCAAGCACGAGGACTTAGGAAGATGCTGGTATTCATTTCTCAGAAGGCGGTGTCTGTGGCATCCAGGACACAGCTAGGTTTGCATTAGATATGGCTTTGCTCTCCACTACCAGCTCCACTCTGCTCTTCTCAAACTGCGCATCTCAGGGAAGTGTGTGATAAGGTCCTCCATGGGGGGGCGTGGCTAACTGCCGAACATGGCAGAAGTGCCGTAGCTGAGCTCCGGGACCAGGCTGAATAATCCTGCATTAATCGGCGGCAGGGTGGGGCATCCACGGCACCACTCTGCCTCTCAACCCTCATGTGAAGGACTGGGTGCGGGCTCAATTGCATCTGGATTGCCCTAGGAAAACGGCACGCTGTGCACATGGAGTGTGGTCGGCCACGACCGCGCCGCGGGCCCCGGAGGCCCGGCAGGGTGAGCCCCGCTTCTGCGACCCCTCGAGGTACAACAACTATACCCTCGCAGCGACCTGGCACAACCCTGAGATCCAGATTGATCAATGACCCGGGAGGGTACCTGAAGTCTTAGATACACCATATGACAGGCCTGCGGTAAGAGCGCCGCAGCTATATTAGTGCGCACCACCGCAAGGCCGCAACGCTGGCTGGAGCGAGACTGCGCCTGGGAGTGCCGAGGCCCAGAAGATAGCCGCATACAACTATTGCGCTGCGGGCAGCGTCGGGGGTGCTGCTGAGCTGAGGTCCCCCCTACCCCCCTACTCCCCTGAGCAACTGTGTGTTAGACGGGGCCCGCCCAGTCTGCACGCGTGGGGAGATACCAAGGGGGGGCTGCGGAGGAGTTAACGGCTGTGCGGTGTCTGCTGCTCCCTGTGCCGCGTGTGACCCATTGCTGCTAGGATCGGCTCTTAAGAGGCTCCCCCTCCTGTCCGACAGCTGCTGTAGAAGATTGCAGAACCCTTTAGGAGCCTCGAGGACCTGCGCTGTACCCCTGCACGAGTGCACGGGAAACCGGGGAGGAGGCATGACCTAAAAAAACTGGATCAATGCATCCCCGGTGCAAGAAATCCTGGGCCAGGCCCTGCGCCGTGTAAGGAGGCGAGACAGGGCCCGTAGGAATCGGCGGCCCCCGGGCCCTATTCCCCCCTCTCCCACCCTGCGAAAAACCACATCGGAACGGAGTATGTTCACCTTGAAGTGCGACGGAAGGGAAGAGGCACCGAGAACAGGGATATCTCCTGTCCAGCACTGCACTCGCTTGCTTATTGTAGACGCAGGCAGCCAGCACCACTTAGTACTCCACGGGAGATGCCCAGAGGATAGGAAGGCAGCGAAATCAAAGGCACCAACACCACTTCTGCCACATGCGGGGGTGAATTGAGCACAAGTACACACACCGGGACGGTCGCTACAGCCCCACTGAGCAATCATACTACAACTGGTGGTGGGTCAGGTGCGCAGCCCAAAATGGAACGCACAAAGGGGAAACAAGCAGACCCAATTGTGACAGGGGGTCACAACAAGATGGACTTGCAAATGCATCCCCAGCGCCCACATCGGAGTGCATACCACCAACCCAAATGGAGGCAGTTCCGGATAAACTGGACCTCATACTGAAGGAGGTCCACGAATCAAGGAAAGCAGTTGAA